>JBAIZL010000002.1:75806499-75856499 GCA_036971475.1 Prosapia bicincta | reverse complement strand
TTAATGTAATAGGCTACATAAAACGTTCGCCCTTGATTTATGAACAGGAATTTCTGAAAGCATGACAAACGTATCGGGTAAAAGTAATGATTTATTTAAAATTACAAATATGAACTTCAGTTACAATTACAATATAGCTTCAGTTATAGGCATTTCAGTTTGTATAACTGGAGAAATTAAAACTACCTTTTCTTTGTGTCTTGATATCTATGAAGCGATGGCGGAGTAGTGACGGGAGAGACGAAAAAAGAGAGAGTTGAGTCCACCCGGGTGAGAGCAGAGCGAGAAGAGCGGTGGTAAACAAATGAACCAGAAATTCTTCCAATTCTCTTTGGTGTTGTCTCATAAATAATAATAATATTTTCCTTATCTCAAATCGGTATTTACTTGAATCGTTTAATTCATTTAAAGCAAATAATACATAAATATGACAGTCGGTACGTCATTAAATTTCCTATAAAATACACGCCACTCGTATTGTAACAGCTAAAACACAAGAATCAGATCAAATCACTTTAATCAATGGAGAATCGAGTATCGACTATTCTTACCAGGGTCCATCCCTAGTATTAAGAATTGACATTTTTTGATTCCAACATTACGGAAATTTACTCTGTTTTGAAAATCAAAATGTGTCATATTATACAAACCTATAGTGCCTATGCTTCTGCAGTGAAAAAAAGGATATACTCAATCACAGATAATTCTTTTCTCATCAACGTTACTATCCGCACATGTCATCACTTACATCTCTACACCACTCATAGAGAATATACATATTCTTGTACTATAACAATCGAGACCATACACACCTTATGCAGGTACTGATTCTTTGTTCCTTCCACCTGCAAACGCTCCACACTAAATCTTTACCACTTACATAGGATAATTTTATCTAATCTGATAGACTGACCACAAATTGAATTTCAGCAAGTAAAAGTTAATCTTCAGTTAAAAACTAACATTGAAGCGTAACAATAAACAGACATTTAAAATGTTAATCCGTGAATTTTAACTCCCAAAGTTAATTCCTGTAAAGAATCCAAACTAGTAAAGAGTTTTAGAAATTGCTTTAATCAAAAGTCTCTTTTAAACTTTTGATTATTCTTTTGTGGTGTAACATAGAACATGTCTGATTCGTGTTCGGAGGATTTCGAGATTAGGATTCGGATATTAATGACCATGATAAACGATATAGAACAGGGGTTCGCAAACGTTTTGGGTCCACGAGCTCCTCCTCTTGAGACGAAAACCTCCCACGCCCCCTTAACTTTACACTATAAATAAATGGTATGGTCATATGTAAGAGAATTAAATATTATATATATGATAAAAACAAATTATTTATACATACTTCTACAAGAAACATGACATAACATTTCAAGTTTTAATTTGCAAGGTAAATTTTAACTGATAAGAGAAAAATCTGTTAGTGTGAAGCTTGACTCTGTATTTATTACACTAGCATGTCTAATTAAGGTTGAAGGGCACAACCCAAGTCATTAGAAACATCAAGCTTATTCCTATAATATTAAATATATTTAATTAATCTTCATACTTTCCAACTAGTCTCGGGCCCCCATGATTTGGCTACCTGTCCCCTAGTTTGGCAATCAATGATATAGAGGCTATTATGGGACTACTAGTATAGGGTCACGAATCTGAAGTAGATGTATAAAGAAGTGTGTGCAAGTTATCCCTACTTAGAAAGGCTAGAAGAAATCAGGTATGACTAAGGAGAGAAAACAATGATCTGGTGCTGGGTGAATGCGGCCGATGAAGTGTAGACGGATAAAAGAGAGCGAAAAGAAGAATGAATAATGGTGATGAAGAGTAACTATCTTTCGACTTTATCTCCTTGTCGAATAATGACGTACACACCAAAGCCGAGTCGGGCCTGGCGGTGCGATACGATGCGATGCCAAGCTGAGCGAGATCTGCTATGCGCTCGCACTGAAGCCGAGTCGGGCCTGGCGGTGCTATACGATGCGATGCCAAGCTGAGCGAGATCTGCTATGCGCTCGCACTGAAGCCGAGTCGGGCCTGGCGGTGCGATACGATGCGATGCCAAGCTGAGCGAGATCTGCTATGCGCTCGCACTGAAGCCGAGTCGGGCCTGGCGGTGCGATACGATGCGATGCCAAGCTGAGCGAGATCTGCTATGCGCTCGCACTGAAGCCGAGTCGGGCCTGGCGGTGCGATACGATGCGATGCCAAGCTGAGCGAGATCTGCTATGCGCTCGCACTGAAGCCGATTCGCACGTAGTAGGTTTCCCAGCTATGTAGTGAGAGGTGCTACCTTCCTGTCAGTTTCAGTTACAACGTAGTGTAATAATAACGTCATCAACTTTGATGATAATGATGAGGTCATTGGATAGTTCCTTACTTGATGATGAATGTGTGGGAGAAAGAAGGCGATACTGGACTCACGATATCAATAAAGGTCACGAGACTAGTGGACAGTTTGTAACGCTATACGAAAAACTCCAAGAATATGAAGAACGGTTTTGGTGATGGTTCAGAATGAGTACCCAAACATTTGTTTCTATAGTGAAATCCATTTTTCTACAAATTCAATACTAACTTCCACAATACTTCTTAACTCGCTAGGCTGGGATAGGGAATAGAATGAACGAAGGCAGATACCATTTGGCAGAAAACGCTCGATCTGGGGGAAGGTAGGACTGCACAATACGGCCCGGCACGGCCCAGCGTTGTATTTGAAAACTACCATATAAATACTGCATAATAAAGGGGAATTTTTCCTCACAGCTCGGCTCTGTGTAAAACCCCACTTAAGATAGATCTTAATGTGGAAATATCTTCGATCTAGAGCATGACCTCTACCCCTGTTAATCCTCCCACTATCTTCAGGCCTTGTGCGGAGGGTTCGACGCCACGATCAGTAATACTGTACGAGTATGCAAGATCTTGCAACCTGGCTTCAAGGCCTGGACTGCTAACCGGCCTGCCAGTGGGTCGAGGTGAGCTAATTTAATTCGACACTAATGGTAAGGATCCGTAGAAACCTCCGAACGGGCAGACTTCCAAACGTCGATACTCCTTCTGATTAGTTAGGTCCAGGTAGTGCAATCAGAGCTGTATCCACTCTCGTTTGGTATAGGGTACCAAAAAGGACATCGTCTGGGTAGCATAGTGTAGCGTAGAGTTTATCATTAACCAGGGAGGAAATGAGTGTCTATCACCTCACTCAAGAACAGTGATACTTTTTGAGGGAGAAATGTATGACATTGGTCCAAATTATATATAGTATTAATAATGGGCAAAGAGAAGTCTAAAGCCCGACAAACAGTTATAGAGACGTGGTATTAATAATTCACCTCATATAAAATGTAAAACATTTACCAATTTAAAACTTTTAACCATTGACAAAACTGACAATGCTTTTGTCAGTAACCTTACAAAAGTTACTGTTCCATTTAACTTTTGTTCTTTAGAGTATAAAACATTTTAAAAATGTTTGCGTATATAAAGGTTATTTAAATGTCCAAACCGGAAATTAAAAACGATTCAACACCTTCAAGCAAAGTTTAGTCGCATCCCTGATTCTCTTTAAAATTTTAGTCACCGTGAAAATATGTGATTCTCTTTAAAATTGTAGTCACCGTAAAAACCATCAGTATCAAGGGATCACAAAAAACCTGAAAAAGAAACTGAAAGAATATCTGTTACAAAAGAAATCGAAGTATGCGTTAAATATGGATTCACATCTGATGCCACACATCTCTTTGTAATCAAGGGTGGATAGAAAAGGTGTTTCGAAATAAGACAAAAAATATTTTAATCACTGTTGAAAGTTTTTAGAAGTCTGTCCTCTACTTTTTGTCTAACCTCTCTTACAGCACTTTGGCTAATAGCAAGGGAGGGGAGAGAGTTTCTTTTACATACACACATCAATCATTTCATCCCTTAGCTTGGCAGGTACACAGAAATTCAGTTTTGTATTACGGAGCGCCATTTTTAAAAATGAAATTTTAATAAATTAATAAAAATAATCTTTAACGTAAATGTTGAACATTTAAAGGAAAGTAATATAAAATACATCGCGATAACTACAAAAATAATCAATCTACGTTCGATAAAAACTATTATTTTTCAATTCTCAATTCTTCCCGATGAGATTACAAAAAAAAAAAAAACGGGGATATCAATAAAAAAGATTGGCGAACAAAACATTTTTAATTTTGTAATAAAACACCCAATATTATTTACACGAAACAGTATAAAGAACCAAAAGAAAATGAGTGAGAGATAGTATCTACAAATAACTTTAAGGATGCGTCTTATTCAGCGATTTACCATCTGATGAGACATACGGGTCTCATCAGATCTCATACGAGTCTCCTGATGATGATCAGAAGATGCATCAGAATTGTGATGCATCAAGAGAGCTTTACATCAGAATCGTGATGAGACATACGAGTCTCCTGATGCTGATCAGAAGATGAATCAGAATTGTGATGCATCAAGAGAGCTTTACATCAGAATCGTGATGAGACATACGAGTCTCATCAGATCCCCTACGAGTCTCCTGATGCAGATCAGAAGATGTATCTGAATCGTTATGCATCAGGAGAGCTTTACATTAGAATCGTGTTGGGAAATACGAGTGTCACAAACATAGCTCCGGGTGTTGGAACGTATACATACCTATCATTCTGATAAGAGTATGTCCATCCTTGCACAAGTGAACTTTAAATTCACACCAGATCAGCGGAAGTTCAGCTCCTTAAATTACACCTACATTTTACACATATCAATTAGTGTCTTTAATGTTTTCGACACCCCAAAAAATATTAACAGTGCTAAAACGATTACAGAAAAGTTAAACAACAAATAAGCGCTGACCTGATAAAAGGATATTCTGATAAATAAGATTCATAACAAAAGAGAATTTGAAAATATGCATCGGTTGCACTAGACAGAAGCAATGATTTGCGTCTTATAGTATCTCATATACGAGGTCACTTTGTTGCTTTCAAACGTTAAAGCAAGTTTAATGAGTGATAGTTTTCCTAACTTTAGATCCTCATCTGGGAATATACTGCTTTCACTATTTTAACAAACCCTTATAATTTCTCTTTGAGAGGTGCTGAGCGAAGGTAAAAGTTTTCATCACGATCAACATTTCATCACGAAAAGTGTATGGAGATCTATCTGTTTGCAATATAGAAGTCTAGGAACGATATTTCTTGTGCTTTCTTGTACACACACACACACACACACACACACACACACACACACACACACACACACACACACACACACACACACACACACACACACACACACACACACACACACACACACACACACATATATATATATATATATATATATATATATATATAACGTATATATATATATATATATATATATATATATATATATATATAACGTATATATATATATATATATATATATATATATATATATATAACGTATATATATATAAGGGATGGGGCGATACCTAAAATTTTCGATTCTAAAACCTTTCTTCTGATTCTTGATTATTAAGTCGATTCTCGATTCATACATATTATAAATGCCTACATAACAATTTCTCTAATAATGAATTTAGTTAACATCTTGACTATGTGACATGGCTTTTTAAATATTCTATTTTAATGTAATAGGCTACACAAAACATTCATCTTTCATTTATAAGTAGGAATGTCTGAAATCGTAACAAACTTATCGAATAGAAGAAATGATTTATGTATAATTATAAATGTGAACTTCAGTTTATGAAGCAATTTTAGTTTGTATAATACTGAATATGAAAATACTTTTTCTTTGTGTTTGTTTTGACATGTATAAAACGGTACCGACCTTAAATGGGGAGTGAAAGAGAGAGTCAAGCCTATTTAAATAAGAGTGAGGCAGCAGAGCGAGTTGAGCGATCACAAACATACAGACCAGAAATGCTTCCTATCGTCTTTTTTGTACCGTCATAAATAATAATATTTTCGTTATCTCGAATCGGAATTTCCTTCTATCGTTTAATTCATTCATAGCAACCAACATAAATAAGACATAGTTGATAGTTATTTGTTTTTCTAATAATTATACCCACACGTATTTTAACAGTAAAAAAACCAGACTCGTAATCGGAACTTTAAACAACGGAGAATCGAGTACCATAAGAATCGATAATTCCTGAAGTCGAGAATCGGAATCGACCCATCCTTAATGTATATAAACATACAATTTAATTTAACGTGATTAGGAACTCAAAGTGTACTAAAAACCGAACATGAGAGGTAGTGAAAGCGTCTTTATTTTATCTCTAAAGATACGACTGCCTTTGCATATTTATTGCTTTAGAAACGTTAAAGTATATCACTTCATTAATTGTCGTTTACAGAGGAAATTAGCAATTTAAAGGTAAAGGAAGGCCGGTTGCCGTTAAGTGCAGGAGGTATACTATATATTATTCATGAAAGCTTACTTCCCTGGGGACTCAGGATGTCACAAGAATTACGTTCAATGTAAATAGCTCTTGTCGATTGGATGTTGGACGACATCGATAGAGCGACAATCGTCCTTTGTAAAATACAGTCTCTTAAATTTAGAAAACTTTTCGGTAGCACATTTTATTTACAAGTAGAAACAACGTAGCACGAAAATTCAAGATACAAATAAATCCGCCCCCCTCCCACACACACGAGCCTACAGTGTATTTGTGTGTTGTGTGTGTTTGTGTGTATATATGTGTGTGTGTGTGTGTGTGTGTGTGTGTGTGTGTGTGTGTGTGTTGTTTGTGTATTTGTGTGTTGTGTAAGTGTGTGTGTGTGTGTGTGTGTGTGTGTGTGTGTGTGTGTATGTGTGTGTGTGTGTGTGTGTGTGTGTGTGTGTGTGTTTGTGTGTGTGTATTTGTGTGTTGTGTAAGTGTGTATTTGTGTGTTGTGTAAGTGTGTGTGTGTGTGTTTGTGGTGCGTTCTGCGTGTGTGCGTGCGCGCGCGCGTGTGTGTATGTGTGTGTGTGTGTGTGTGTGTGTGTGTGTGTGTGTGTGTGTGTGTGTGTGTGTGTGTGTGTGTGTGTGTGTAATATTACGTATATAAAGTTTCCGGCTCATTTCTTAGTTATCACTTTGTCAATCTTTTATAAAATGTATTGAATACATTCAATGAATTCAATTATAAAAGTTCTCACTTGAAAATGTAAAGTGAATAAATAATAGAAGCCTTATCTTCTTTCCCTCTTGTAAGAGTACTGTTAAAATATTTCTGCAATTTATTCTTAAAATTATGAATGTAAATGAGCAAGAAGGGAGGACAATTGCGAAATTATTTTGCATTCTCAAAGAACGCTTCTCATTAAAAACAGAGATCATTCAACCAAGCTGTCATTCAATTGCGTCCTAAATGTTGTTCAAAAAATGTATGCTTATCGAGGATAAAATATACCTTAAATATTCAAATTGTAATAAAAATCGTTTTTTAATTCCGTTTCAAAATATCTTTCAATAAAATACCATACCCCTAGGCCCTTGATTGAAGATGAAGAAAATATCTGAGTATCCTTTCCATCAATCTTATTGTCACATAGTTGATGATTGTTGAACCCCAGAATCTGCACTAAATGCCTTATAGATATTTTAGTTTAATATAGTTTAATTCCTTAGGAGTTTGTGTTTTTCCTCTTTTATATTCTTTTCACAAAACCTTTTCACGTTATTACGTTATTATATTACGTACCCAAGTTCAACAATATAATTTTAAAATTAAATTTATTCAATAAGCCTCTTAGTGTTATATGTCTGTTACCTTTATAGTTCTTCCGAATGTATTTAATATTGGTTTTATTTGTAACATTTATGTTTGACAAAACAACGTTTACTCAAACAATGGGTGCTGAGGGCAAAGAATGAAAGTAACTAAAACCAATTAAAAAGCAAATAGGTACAAGACAGTGTAAATCATATATAAAAAATAATTAAAACAGAATTTTTGGCCGTAATTTAAATTATTAGATTCACTGATACACAAAATAATATCAAGAAAAGAATCGCGAGGAAATGGCCTACCTCCTGACAAAGAATATTTGCAACCCAAGCTCAATATTTCCTAATTGTTCTACAACATTTGTCATTATTATGAAAGATTTTTAAACTCGTTTTTACTTTTTTAAAGAAATACTAGTAATAGAATAAGCAGAGAAAAATAAATAAAATGTATTATTGAATATGTCTTGTTCATAATACGAAATCAAACTTATTTAAGATTGACTGTAGTCAAATTAGGTGTTTGTTTTCATTCCGACTGCAGTTACGCGCTCATCCCTTACATTCTGATGTACTACAGTATTTTACTCTTTTTTATAATCTAAACTTCCCCAAAAACAATCTAACAACATTTTCGTACACATAAATCGAAACCCTATTAACGTTTTTCACTATCGTAACAAGCATATTCGAAGATAAAATACGCGGATCGAAGATAAAAACAAGAAAAATTATATGATTTTGTGTAAGAGAATATTAACAATGAGTAGGCTAATATGAAAATGTTACCAATGTGTGGGCTAATATAATAATGTTAACAATATGTAGGCTAATACAGTATTAAAATGTTACCAATGTGTAAGCTAATATGAATTGATTGTGTTGAGCAAAGATTCTTGTGAATGTATCACGAAGATGCTTGTGGCGCATAAGAAATAACGCAAGCTCAAACATAAAGTAATACAATCGGATACACCATCGTATCTATATAAATACATTTAACATTCCTATGAATAACGCCTACTCTCTACATATGTTTCCACAGTTACAAAAAAAGGTTATAAAATGGAACGGACAGCCCATAGTCAACTGACAAGTACACTATTCCATCATCCATCCAGTTGACTGCTGGATAGATCTGATTATACAGCCGCAAACACCAACAGCTGATGTACGGTCGCAATCACCAACAGCTGATGTATGGCCGCAATTACGAACGGCAATGTAAGGCCGCAATCACCAACAGCTGATGTACGGTTGCAATCACCAACAGTTGATGTATGGCCGCAATTACGAACGGCAATGTAAGGCCGCAATCACCAACAGCTGATGTACGGTCGCAATCACCAACAGCTGATGTATGGCCGCAATTACGAACGGCAATGTAAGGCCGCAATCACCAACAGCTGATGTACGGTCGCAATCACCAACAGTTGATGTATGGCCGCAATTACGAACGGCAATGTAAGGCCGCAATCACCAACAGCTGATGTACGGTTGCAATCAGCAACGGCAATGTATGGCCGCAAACACCAACAGCTGATGTATAGTCGCAATCACCAACAGCTGATGTATGCCGCAAACATCAGCAAAAGTTGATGTATGGTTGCAATCATCAATAGCTGATGTATGGCCGCAAACACCGACGTCTGATGTATGGCCGCAAAAACACCAACGGCCGATGTATTGCTGAAAACACCAAGAGCTGATGTATGGCCGCAAACACCAACAGCTGATGTATGGTCGTAATCACCAACAGCTGATGTATTTTTGCAATTACCAACGGCAATGTATGGTCGCAAACACCAACAGCTGATGTATGTGCGCAAACACCGACGGCTGATGTATGCCCGCAACCACCAACAGCTGACGTATGGCCGCAAATATCAACAGTTGACGTATGGCCGCAATCATCATGGGCTGGTCTATGGCCGCAAACACCAACAGTTGATGTACGAATGCAAACACCAACAGTTATGGCAGCAAACACAAACAGCTGATGTATTACCGCAAACATGAAGAGCTGATGTATGGCCGCAAACACCAACAGCTGATGTATGACCTGATTTTCCAAACACCTGCTGCAAGATCGAAAATCAAGAAAAAAGGTTTTTTTTTACCTGTTCAATGAATCCAGAAAGCGCAATAACAATGACAGATATTGCGTATAAATATGGTTAGCAAAATTTAAAAAATTAAAAATTTGAATAAAATAAACGAAACAACTAGAGAAAGTGGAAGCCAATAAGAAAGCAATGGAAAGCTATAACGTGCAATTGTGTTCTTGAACAATCAGAACTCTGATTAATCCGAAACAAAAGTCAGAAGTATAATACAAAAGCTTATGTAACGTGTATCAAGTCCTTCTAAGGTACTAAACCTTTTAACGAAGCTTTTTACGGTTTAAAACTACAAGTCGGGACGGTTATCAACGAATTAAAAATAACAACCCAAGCTGGGAGTCGATTCAGTAAAGTAACGGTTTAGCACAAACTTCTAAAAGTATTCATCTTTGTAACAGAATCAGATTTTATAACAGCTTACAGTTATAATGAGAACATTTAGATTTCAATTCTCATGAAAAGACTTTCCGTTTAATTCTGTCGTCTGTCTCATTTGGTTTCAGTACATTACCGAAGAAAGCGCTTTGTATTTTTTATGTAAAGTTCGATTCACCAGAAATTGTTTCGATTGAAATTTTTATAAAAATATGTTAATTAAAATTAATTGAAAATAATGTGGTTCTAATCTTTTGGTGGCCAGCAAGATACAATAGGTACAAAGACTTTAGTGTGCTGACAGATACGTGAAGGGGCCCACGAGAGTTTTGATCTGGTACATTGTATACCTATACCACTGTAAAGACGGCATCATGGAGGAAGTTGTACAATGGATTGTAATATATCAAGGACTTATAAAATATGTATTTTAATATGCTAAAACATACTATAACTGAAAAATATAAATTGTGAAGATATAAATATGTAACATATATGTATAATAATTATGTTCATAAATATGTAATATATATATATATATATATATATATATATATATATATATATATATATATATATATATATATATATAAAGAATTAAGTCAAAATACAATTCAATTATAATTCTTGTATTTGTATTTTGACTTAGTTCTTTATTAATACACAAGAATACATATTGCGATATATATATATATATATATATATATATATATATATATATATATGTGTGTGTGTGTGTGTGTGTGTGTGAATGTAAAAATATTTGTAAGAATTTAACCAGCACAACGGATAAAAAGTAGGTAGCTTAGACACAGAATAATCAACGTGAGAATGATATATGAGGGAGCAACGAATAAAAAGAAAAACAAGGTAGAACAGGAAACACAATACATTACTGAAAATTAAAACAACATACGGCGCAGAGGGGGATATGCTGACGTCAAAAACCAAGCATTGAAGATGCAGAAATGGATGGCTGTACAAGATAGTTTATAACATTAATAATAAAACAAATAGTACTGGACTAAGAGAAACCACAAATTGAAAAGAAAAGTTACTGAAACTGTTGCCGAGCGAGAGTTATTGTAGTAAAGTGGAGTTGGAAGCAAAACCTAAAACAAACATGGAATGGGCAATTCCTGGAAACTAGAGGTGCGGCAGGTGTGAATAATCATGGAGAGGAGTTATTAAAAGAGAGGTGAATGAGAGGATAAGGACAAAGGTGACACCAAAAATGAAGAGTTGGCAGCGAACGTGATAGTAAAAATTCAATAGACAAAAGCCAACGTTATAAAAATGACCACCATGAGATCCTCCCGAAAAAGATTATGTTGTTTGAATAAGTATGTATTACAATTAACTTAAATATGTGGAAGCCAAAAGTTGATCTGACCTGAGTAACTCTGGCAAAAGTTGAAAGCTAAACGCGTACATGGGGATTTTCTAGATAAAGGCGCCTGCTCGAAACAGAATAGACACCTCCGACTCATTTCGTGTTTAGCTTCTCACGAAATTCTTTTCGTGTATACTCGTCTAAATCGGATGAACATGAAGCCTTTTCAAAAAATCCCGTCTTTATTTGAATCTTTTCAGGACAACTAGAATTGGCAACTAATGCAATGCTATCTAGTAACAACCCTTTCAGTCAGTCTCTGCCTCCTTGACATCGACGCGTATTTCACTACAACTACAACACTTTTAAACCCTTGTGATATCACTTAGACAGCATTTATCTTTGTCGTGAATGATCTGATGACTTATTCTGAGGGAAATCAGTTTTTAATGTATCCTACAGCTTGTTTAGCGTCTGTTTGTATCAGATTAGGAAAATTTTTCAGAGGTTGGTTTTAACATTTCTGAATGCTGTCGTAGCAACTACTGTTACTTCCGGTGAAAATGCAAACACCATCCAACAATCCTTAGGATTGCTGTGAAAGCTTAATAATGTACTTGGTTTTAGTCAGAAAACACTACTTTCATGAACAATACTCAGGTTGGAGTTTTTGTATCGTTATGTAAACACCTGAATAAATACTGTAAATACAATTACAAGTTTTGATTAACTAAGAGCGATTCTTGAATGACATAAAACTCGAAAACTTTTGTATCATCACTTCCACCAAATGTCTTGCTGGAAATACACATTCCGCTACACTATACCACTTAGCGTCCACATTGTTTCTATACACCAATGATCGTATTTATAAACCATATCTATACACAAAAAAAATACATTTTCCCTCACAGAAAAGTACTAGATTGTATTATGTCAAAAATTCAAACTAATTTAAATAAAAAAATACTTATTAGTTGATTCCATCCTCACGTGACTAGTTTCAAGTAAAAACACTAAAAGTGTTACACTTGCCTATAGTAGCACTTACTTTTATAACTGTTTCGGGAGATGTGTGTTACGGCTGAGTTGACATCTCCCGAAACGGCCGTCCTTAACAATTATAAAAGTAAATGCTACTATAAGGAAGTGTAAAATATTTACAAATGTTTTTAGTTAAAAGTCCTTGTTTATAAAACCTTTAATGCAAACTTTAATATGTACAAATATAAATATTTAGGTTAAATATACAAATATTGAACAAATATAATATTTATATCTACAATATATACGTCTGGCTGGAGTCTATTGTCTGTCGACAACACTCTACGCGTTTGATTAATGTAGCACGTTCTAATTCTGTTGAAACAAAAGATGAAGTAACTGAATGTAATATGGACGTGACGCAGATGAAGTCCTTCAATGAATATATCCCATGGAATACGCACACCACATGTTGATACATAATTTATGTCACGAGTATTTTATATCATAAGAAGTCCAACATTAGCTTGATTTGTTACGGACAAAAGATAGTTTTATAAGGTAAATGTCAAAATCAAATTTAAATTTATTAGAAAAGACATATATTTTTAGTTTAATATTGATTTATTTTTCATAGGAAAACCAAACTTTCCAAATACAAAATACATTTAATAAGTTTTATGATGAAGTACCCTTACGGTTACCAGAAGTCTATAAAAAACACTGCGAAATCTAAACAGTTCGATAACTCGTAGTGTTTGTAAAATATAAAGCGGGAAATACTTATAAAGAGTCGATGTAGAAGAATCACTGATGATGGGGTTAGACGACGAATACGTTCGCGTAGGAGTTCACTGAATAGAGTGATACAGAAGAACTGACGCACGAGGATACCAACTGATGTACGGCTTTACTTCACAAGGTTTCCATTAGCTGTCTTAATAAACTCACTTTATTTGATGCACTAATAGGTTGTACATCATAAGGACCAAATG
This sequence comes from Prosapia bicincta, assembly GCA_036971475.1. Taxonomy (NCBI): domain Eukaryota; kingdom Metazoa; phylum Arthropoda; class Insecta; order Hemiptera; family Cercopidae; genus Prosapia; species Prosapia bicincta. The sequence goes on along the minus strand of JBAIZL010000002.1, from coordinate 75,842,942 downwards.
AAGACAGTAGCGGAATCTGAAACCATTCTCCTAACAAGTCTGAACATGGAAATATATGAAGATATTGCTGTAAGCAAATAAATTGTTTAGGAATACGATAAGAAAAACTAGTTGAACTATTCTTAGGAGGGTGGGAACTCCAAAACGCTGGAAATACTACAACGAGAAGAACCGTGGATCTAGGTTTATTAAATACTTGTGGTTCTAAGTTTTAAAAAATTGAAGTACCAATGACCACAGAAAGATTAGACACGATTAAACACTTAGCATACACATATGGACACATCATAATAATAGACAAACTATGGCACAATATACAAACAAAAATATACAAGCAAAAACAACAATACAGGAAGGAAGAAAAAATTGTCCACAATATCATACATAAACAGAACATCAAATAAAATAGCTTACGAATTCTAAAAAAATACAGCGTATAAAATATCATTTAAAACTAATAACAAACTGCAAAACAAAATACAACACAACAGCAACAACAAAGATAACTCCAAACACCGGGTATTTAGAAATTAAACTGTACAAAGTGCAACAAATTCTACATAGGGCAAACAGGTTGCAGCTTCCGACAAAGAGTTAAGGAACACATGAAATCAATGAGACATAACACCAACTTGCCATTCGCCATTCACCTAAATGAAACACGGCACACATAGACATTAACCATTACCAAAAAGACTTGCACATAAAAAAAAGAACCACATTTCACCGCACTACAAAAGTAGTATTTACAAACACACAAAAACATAAAACAAGAATATTAAATGAACATACACAATACAAATCACATTCACTCTTTGACACAATCAAAAGCTGTTTTTAAACCTGTAGTTATCGTATAACCCAACAACAACTCCAAGGGGAACATTTAGACAACGATGAAGATAGCCACGAGCGATTAAAAACGTTCTGTCTCAGTGAGTATTTACAAATTTACAAAAAAAAAATTAAGTTCGGATAATCGTGAACTAATATAAAGTTATTAATTACATTTTACCGAACGTAATAGACTCTAAAGAGTTTCATCATTTGATTTTTATAATTACGGATTAACAAAGGATTGTAAATAGAGATATCAGGATCACATATCTGCTATCTATCGGTATTATAAGGAAATGTATGCAAGTATTAGATACGTTTCTCTGAGATACAACGCGTCTCTGGAATAGGGAAACATTTTGGGCTAGTGTCGTTTATCTGACGTAATTTAACGTTTTCCAGAGCACAAGAAACTGAAAAGTAGAGAGTTCATAAAGAGTTTATAGTACGTTATACGCAATATGAATGTACCAGATTAAAGCAAGCACTCAAATCGGCTTTCGACGATTTCTGGACAGCTAGAAGATTCCAACGTTTTCTACAAAAGCTTCCGAATACTACTAGACAACGACCACTAAACGATAAGAACAATGATAGGTAAGAAACCATTACGGTTTATTGTAGGTTTCAGTGATTAAAATTTGATTCGGATTCAGTTTCACATCGTAAACCAGATCCCTTATTTTACCTCCCATAACGTGAAATAAGTCCCCTGGAGGCAAAGGCAGAGAAGGGAATAAAACATAAAATATTTTGATAATGCAGAATACGAATTTTAACTCGACGAAATGACGCAACAAAGTAGGTGCGCATGATATATTACATACGACTTCCAGACAACTGCCACGAAAACGTAAAAGCAATAAGAACGATAAAAGCAATGTAATCAGTAAAAAGCTCTAGTGCTCTTCCAGATGACTCATTTCATGTGAACATTGTTACTTCTAGTCCAACGTTCAGCAAACAGTTCTTTATCTACTATTTCTAAAACAGTTCTCATATGGGGAGTTTTATTTGTGAATTTTTCATTGTATCTATAAACCTATGATGCAATTCTTTATTCGTTTGTTATAACTTCGTTTGAACAATAAACTGTACAGCTAATGAGAAATATAAAAATACTTATTTTGAATATCAAAACTATCTGCCAGTCGGATTATTTGTTGACGCGTTTCGGAGAGCCTCCATCAGTCAGAAGGTTTTATAAAAAGTCTGAAGAAAAAGAAAAAGAAATTCATAAAAAGTTCTGACTGATGGAGGTCCTCCGAAACGCGTCAAAGAATAATGTGACGGTGCTAGGACTGGCAGATAATTATGATACTCAAAATAAGAATATAAATCCTGGCGAAAAAGTATAAGATTATAAAAAATATTATATTAATTTAAAAAAAAGGCACGAATTTAATACATGCAGGAATTTCATGTTTATCATCACATCTGGTCAATGCACAACATACAATTCACAGATATTCCAAACCGACTGTAGATTGTTGACTTATTTTCGATAGCTCAATTAGAACGGAAACTAAAATCCTATAAAAAAATATTTACACCGCGTACTAACCAATCCCGGATAGCGCTACCATCACAATTATATTTCCTTTAAAGCGTTTACTCGAATTAAATTTATTTTCGTCATGTAATAAATACTCCTCTGTACTTGGAACGTGAAACCTGGTGATTGCTCACGCTGTCTGGAGGCACGTTCTGAATTTATTTGCAGCAAGGTAAATTTATCATTCGGCTGTATTTGCATAAACAAAGCAGGCGGCTTGCTGGCTTCATATCCGGTGTACATGTGAAGTGTTATCAGCCAACGTGCAACCAACACGGTGCACAGCAGATAGAATAATGAGAGGCTAAGTTCGGCGGCCAGCTCGTTACGGCAATTAGTCTCACCAGAAGCTACAACATGCAAACATTTCTTATCTGATAGCGAAGGGCTTGCAACGAGCACAATGTTCTATCAATTATAGTTTTGTATTTTCTTCTACATTTTGGAGAAGAGTTATTTTAAAAACACGCCAAAGTCTTCCGCTAGTAATTCTAGCTCAGGTATAACGAGGAACAAACGGAAAGAAAGTGTGTCACCACATCACCAATCCCTCCATTACCTCTCTCGAAGTCATGGTAACATTATAATAGCATAATAATAATAGCGTTGTTATGGCAAGGAGATAATTACTGAATTATCAGTGATATGCTTTATTTTCCGTGGTCTGCAAACTTCACAGAGGCAAAGTTACAAGCGGTAGAGAATTCATCAGGTTACGGCCAGCTGGTGTACCATGTCGTATATTACTGTTCGTTCTCAGGCAATACAAGTCGCGGGATATAGCGAGAGACCTGGACAACCTATTTATAGTACGAGCCACGTAACCGCGCAACTTGGCCTTGAGAGATTGCGCGAGATTTCTCGTGTAGTAACACTTTGTAAAACATGTTCACTTATTCAGAATGTTCGTTACTTCAACAGCTTCTGCATCCGATATGTCTACATATATTTCAAGAATGTTAGTTATTTCATATCGAAGCTAATTTATCTAATATCGACCGTCTCATGCAAGTTAGTGTTTTGACAGTCCTTATGTTTGTAGGAAAGTATTCATACTAGCCCTCTGCGTTCTGGTAAACTTTATAGATATTGTGTTGGATATTGGGTGACAGATAGGACCTGTGGTCACTTCAAGGCTTGAACGGATTCTAACCATAGTTGCCATTGTAGGGATCAAAGAAGCAATCGGTTACGGTTGTTGCGTATAGTCGAAAGGCTACTCATACTCATATGGAAATTGTAACGACTAGTGGCTACGTTGTCCTGATTCTATAGTGCGGACCACGTAACCGCGAACTAGGCCTTGTGTACTACCACTTCTAAAAACATGTTGCATGTTGAGGATGTTCCAGCTTCCACATCCGATATGTCTACACATATTTCAAGAATGTTCATTATTTCATAATGATACTAATTTATCATGGAGTTTATCTAATATCGAACGTCTCATGCAAGTCAGTGTTTTAAAAGTCATTATTATGTTTATAGGAAAGCATTCATGCTGATCTCCCGTCTCGTCTACTGCGATATCTCAAGGCCAAGTGCACGGTTACGTAGTCCGCAATATACAGTGGCGAACTTGAAATTTAGAGCGGTTGGCTCTCTCAGTGTCGGTCTAATCTCATTTCTATATGGATCAGTGTGCAACAACGACCCTGTTTTATTCTCTACTAAATAGGATGGAGGGGTAGACGCCCGCCTTATGCCTCTACTAATCAGCGACCTTTGTGCGTATTGCAAGTCCCTTGCAATAGCAATAGTGTGTTTACAAAATGGTGGTTCTTTAAAGTACATTAATACTAAATGAAAAACAAAATACTAGAATAAAGTGGATCCTTTATTTAGATATTGTATTAGTGGAATCATAAGAGTAATACTCAACGGTAAAACTTAAAACCGTGGTTCAAGTACACACTAGATTTTAAAACAAATAGACTAGTTTCGTCGACGATGTCACCTTCATCAGTGTCGACGAAACTAGTCTGTTTGTTTTATAAACAATGTATAGTGAAATTTAGAGTAAACTGTTTTAATTTCTACCATTGCGAATTGTTCTCACTAGCTAAGTTCTAATTAACGTAATATTAGAGTAATAGTTTTAGAAAAACATAAGACTAAGGTTTTAAAAGTGATACAATTAATTATACGCGTCTAAGTTTGCCTGCATAAGTATTGTACAGTGGTAGCATGACAAATATCCGTTAATACAATTACATGAAGTAGTGAATAAAACAGATCCAATTATAGAGTGTTTATAATATGCTACGTATAGGTGTTCTATTAAACAAGCCAATTAAAACACTTTGAAATGTCGCGTGTTTTTAATAAGAAAAACAAGAAGCTCATAGAAATTAACATGAAAACAGAGATTCAACAGAGATATTTAATAAAACAAAAGAATTATCAAAAGCAAACATTTCATTAACCACAACCTACAATAGGTTAAAGAAGATAACTCTAATTTCCGTTTAACATCTAATAAAACTTGGAGCAACCACTTAACGTAGAAATAAAAACAGCGATTAACGCTATCAGACTTCTTACTGCATGCTAATGGCCGGGGTATAAATTTTATTGCTTTGCTTTTTCTACTATTGTCGTGTTTTATTTTTTTAGTGGGGGAAAGGAGCTTTAATTTTATATCAGCTCGTGTTTGCCTTTTTGTTTCTGTTTTCGTTTCACTATAATTATTTTACTTGACTCTAAATTACGTTGATTTGTCATAATTTAAGGTTTATGTTTTATGCTTGAAAGACACCACGACAGGATGTATTTTTCTCATGTTTTCAATTTCTTCAATTTACATATATTAAAATGAAAACTAATTTAAAATAGCAATAAAAGTAAGCAAATTTAAACTTAGCTTGTGGTCGAAGATAATATTTAAACTACAACAACAACAAAATAAACTAATATTTATAATAAATAATACACACAACCTCTAACCTCGAATAGCTTTATTCTAGTCTTATGTACATTTCGGTACTGTATATAGTGTCATGTTACTGAGGATGGTTACTTTGTAACGGAAATGTACACAAGACTAGAATAAAAATATTTGTGGCTAAAGGCTGTGTGTATAATTTATTAATATTAAATCACAGTAAAGTATTTATGTAATTAGTGACTAATATTTTTTCACAAATACGTTTTAATGTAATTATTATTATTATTATTATTATCAGACAACTATATGACTGTAAAGTGTATATAATTTTACACACTGATGATGACTAATTAGCAATTAAAACGTGTGTGAGAACATGAGTGATTTATTATGAGGATATTACCTATTATTTAATTAGGACAAATATTTGAGTAGAATATTAAGCTTATTACATCGGTAATTAGTGCCACAACCTAGTGAAGTCGGTTGACTGTTGTATTCATTTCACACGTCCCTGATAGAGAGTACGTATGCTTCAGACAGGCCTGCGCATTTGCAAAGCATGATCCTGGCCACTAAGCCTGTATGCTCGTCATAGTTCTAACCATAGCCCTACTTTATAAACGTGCAAGACTAAAGTTCAGCTATTCTAAGCACTTTAGGTTTTCAACAATGGCGGAAGAGCTTTTCTTTATTGTTAAAAACGATATATTTCTTGTTATAAATTAGGAAATTGCAGCATTTAGAGAGCGAAATTAATTTTCGAAGCTGTAATTTCTACCCTCTCCGCCCCCTGCAAACATACGTGCTTGCGTTCAATAATAGTCGGTCTTTAGAGAACACAAATTGCTCTGTTGTAAATTTAATGGATATAATAATTAACCTCAATGGCTATTATCGGTTTACAATTAATAAAATAAACAATAAAGCTAAAACAAAGTAAAAGATTACCAATAAAATAACTAATATTACAATTACTAAGTTATATACTAATCTCTTCCTATATTAGAGATTACTAAACTATATTATTCTTCTTGAGGGAAATCGAAATAAAAACATTTGCTATCCAATTAAACCTAATATATAACTTTTTATTGTAATGGAATATAAAACATATAAATCATTAGGCAGGGGAGGTGACAGAATTGTCGTATGGAACTAATTAACGGTATCATTTGTAAATCTTGTAAAATCCCTTGTAAACGTTACTTGGATTTTCAAGTAAAACATTCTGCTATTTAAATAAAAATAATCAGGTAGCCATATTTGATTAATAAAAAAACGAATGTTTTTTGTTATTATTGTAAATAGTGTCACTTAATTATTATTATTAAATTCTATCCTAAGGTTTAATAATCTTATGAAACCTTTTATGAACCAAGAGACAAAGAGGGCATAACCAGAAAATTATTACACGTCTATTATACAGAAAAATAGATTTATCAAGGATTATAGGTCTGCAGTTACGATCATTTTAATCTCTTTATGTTTGATTCTATCGGAGAATATCCAACAATACAGAACTTGTTACCTACTCTCGTTTAGTGCAGTCTCTACAAATTATATTCCAATTCAACTAAATTGACTCACCTCGACGCATTGATATTATTATAATATTCCACGTATCTAGTAGTCTACACATGAATGTGTTGAGCATAACTATATAACAAAGCCAATGAGCGCCGAAACTACTGATACTTACTTTACTTATGTAAAGAGTAGTCAAAAAGAGCATAATATAAAAATAACTATAATGTTTTAATAAAAAAAAACTAATTTTGCTATTTAAATTGTGCATACCAATTTATCTAATTTCGGATATATTTTGTGGAACTTTTGATAAGTTTCTACATTTCCGCTGGGATATATATTCTTATTTAGAGTATCATAAATGCCTGCCATTCCCAAAATCGTCACACTCGCCGTTGACGCGTTTCGAAGGTCTTCCATCTGTCAGAAATGTTATGATCTTATTTCATAAAAGGTTATGACTGATGGATGTACTCCAAAACGCGTCAACGGGGAGTGTGACGATTTTGGGAATGGCAGGTATTTATGATACTCTAAATAAGAATATTTTGTTGATATTCGAGTTGTGTTAAATTTTCAAAAAGGTTGTAGCAGAAATTTTACCTTTAAATAAATTGCCATTAATAGATTAGGGTTGAATAATCTGCAAAATTTAAAGAAATATTCAGTGATAAAATAATAAAGAAAATTCTCCACAACTAGGATTTCAAACTCTAAGAACTACTTAAGGTTAAACCAATTACAGTTGTTTAATAGTTCATGTAATATTTTACAATAAAAAAGAAGTAATACCTGAAATATGATAATATTTATTGTAACAGTCATTATTGTACTGATTCTTTTAGCAGGACTATTCAAACAGATATATCTTGCTGATGTGGAATGCTCCACCCCTAGAACTAACTCACTGACTAGGAAATAATGAAAGATCTTGATTAGGCTTTTTAACCTATCGTTACTATGTGAACACAATAAGAAATGTTATGAAACCACAGGTAAGCATGGAGCAAGACATTACCAATGGCCTCTACTCATTCAAAGCATATATATAGTATATATATATATATATATATATATATATATATATATATATCTGTGGTTTTGTTCAGTTTGAAGTACGTTATGTACATTAAAAAAACTACAGTTTTACTAAAACAAACGCTGTAGGAAAATATTTTGTGTGTCAGCTATTCGTACAATTAGAAGTCTTAAAAACAAATTAAATACTATAGTCATGAGAAACTAAAAAAACATAATCTAATAAAAAATTTATGAAGTCTAGCAGATATAAAAAACAAAACTAAAGTAATATAGTCATAAGAAACTAAAAAACATAATCTAGTAAAAACTTTATGAAATATTAGCAGATATAAAAAACAAAAATAAAATAATATAGTTATGGGAAACTAAAAAAAATAATCCAATACAAACTGTATGAAGTCTTAGCAGATATAAAAAACAAAAAATAAAGTAATATAGTCATGAGAAACTAAAAAACATAATCTAGTAAAAACTTTATGAAATATTAGCAGATATAAAAAACAAAAATAAAATAATATAGTTATGGGAAACTGAAACATCTAATCCAGTAAAAATTTAGTGAGCAATTAGGAAACGTAAAAACAAAAATTAAATAATACAGTGAAGAGAAACTGAAAAATTATAACCAGAAAAAAGTTCTTGAAGAATTAGCAGACATAAAAAACCAAAATAAAATAATATAGTGATGAGAAAGTGAAAAATATAAATCAGTAAAAACTTCATGAGCAACTGAAAGACATAAAAAATAAAATAATATAGTAATAAGAAACTGAAAAACCGAATAATTCAATAAAAACTTCATGAACAATTGGAAAACATTAAAATAACAAAAGTAAAACAATAATGCGATGAGAAACTAATAAACATAAACAAGTAAAAACGTCATGAACAATTAGAAGTCATAAAAAACAAATAAAATAATATAGTCATGAGAAATACAAAAACACAATCCAATAAAAATTTCATGAACAATTAGAAGACATAAAACACAAAAATAAAATAATATAATGATGAAGAACATAAACCAGTAAACACTTCATGAAATTCTTCATTAAAATAACAAAGGTCAACCCGCGTGCTTGGGTGCGTTTATTCCTCTAATTAAAACAAAGCTGTAGTAGAGCGGTGAGGTGTAGTTGAGTCAGAGGTTAATGAAGCCCATTTATTGAGTTGGCCTCTGTTGTATACATTGCTACTGTTTAATATTGTTGGTTTCATGGCTTATGAACAAGCATTATTGTTATCCAAATAAATAAAGCACGCCACACAATTGTTGCAACCAATAATTGCTGGCCTATGTATTTTCGTTGCTTTCGGAGCAACAATTTACCCCAATGAAATCGATATCGGAGCGAGGAAGCTTACGCTTATAAGTGTTAATTACTTCATTCGACGAATAACATAATTAAATTTTACACATTGAAATAATTAGAATAAATGTTTTGTATAGTTCCTGCAACAGGAAACTCTCCCCTCTCTCTTCCTTCCTACTCCAATCTCTCTTTTAAACTCTTGTATTTCTAATACAAATACACACCTAACACACACACACACACACACACACACACACACACACACACACACACACACACACACACACACACACACACACACACACACACACACACACACACACACACACACACACACACACACACACACACACACACACACACACACACACACACACACACACACACACACACACACACACACACACACACACACACACACACACACACACACACACACACACACACACACACACACACACACACACACACACACACACACACACACACACACACACACACACACACACACACACACACACACACACACACACACACACACACACACACACACACACACTGGTCATTTTAGAATAGACTAACTTTGAATTTGCCTGGAAACATTATCCAAACAAGCTGTATTCAGAAATAAGCGTATAAATTGGAAATCTAGAGATAGTTCATAAAAGAAATTAATTAAACACATTTAATTTATTATATTTTTATAAGGAACGTTTCCATTATACTTAGTACTTTTACTATAGCGTCTACAAACTTTGTACATTAACTAATTTAAAAAAAGTTTTAACCACGCAAGTCATGATTAAAATCGTTGGCTATGGTGTTAGATTTACGATAGGTTGTTTAATTTGTCCCCGTGATAAAGCCCATACGTGAGTGATCTGTAAACATACTTCCTATATTTCAAGTATATAAAGTGCAGAGACAGTAAGTAGGCTATCTACTGCTAACTACTGCCGGACATAAATGTCCAGGATTAGGTTTTATCTTCGTACTAGATAAAATGCGTAACGGATAGATTTTAAGGGGTTGCATCTGCAATATGACTACACCAAATGTCGGTGTGCAGCTGTTTATATTGTAAGATGCGACCATTATCGTTAAAAACCAGTCTAGTGGCGGCTTCAATAGTGGTTATTACTTGTTGAAAATGTGTGTAAGAATGCATACAACATACAACGATGTATGTGAAGAATTGTGATGAAAGAAACGACAAAGAACAATAAACAGATACTGATTCTGAAATGGACAGGAAGAATGAACAGACTGGGTCCTTCAGGAACTATTGTTAAATCTAACAATATAGGACGTTCAGTCATCAAAAAATATGGAGAGAATGGGCTTATCAAAACTTCAGGGGTTATTATATTTAGCGATGATTTTGATTGAAAAACAATACACTAGGATTGGCAATCAAAACCTTGCAGAATAACCGTCAACATTCCATTGGAATACACTACACTTGGTACCAACTCTCATAATACCATAAGATTATAATGTAATAGAAATAATTTATTATACGTTTCTTATAATCCTAAAACACTATGTGTTGTATACAGAGTGACGTATACGGAATTTTGCTTTAAAGTAACCTGATTGCATTATTATGGTTTTAGGTTATAGTCCCTATTTATAGCCAGCTGTTCCAAGTACATGATACTTCAATGATAGTTTTATTCATATTAGCAATTAGTGGCGCTATTCAGTATTGTCTAATTTCTAGTACTGCAAGAGTTGTACATTTACTTGCATCTGCTATCGGGTTCCAAATCGTTGGAGACTGTTAGTAGCTCAAACTTCAACCGCACTAAACCTCTAGATCGTGGGTTCTCAAACTGGGGGGGGGCGCCCCCTTTATAAGGCGTGAAGGCAAGTTAGGGGAGCGGAACACCAGTTGGAAAATACGATAAATTAAATATATTTACTATTATAGGAACAAACGTGATGATGCTAAAGGCTTAGGATGTGCCTTTACTAAAATACAACCTCAAATAGGCATACTAGTGTAAAATATGCAAGCTCAAACATTGAACTAACGAACGTTTCTCTTGTCAGTTCAAATTTACTTCGAAAATTAACTTTTTAAATGTTATATAATGTTTCTTGTGAAAGTATGTATAAATAAATAAATTGTTTTCGATATATATAGTATTTGATCATTCTTCATATGTCTATACCAGCGGTTGTCAACCTGGGGGGGCGCGCCTCCCTGGGGAGGCGTAGAAGAATTCCAGGGGAGGCGTCAAAAACGTTTTAAAAAAATTGAATTTTATGTTGGACACAAAAACACAATCATTGAAATTTCTTTATAGCTTAATAGAGCTATAAAGCTCTATTTCTTTACTCAACGAACTTTTCTTCCTTTCCAAAATCTCGTCGATGATACCCAAAGTCTTCCAAAAGACCTAGTAAATAAAATGAAGGACCTAATATCTGAGCATTTGTTGTCTCTGAAGAACAAAATTGGAGCCTATTTCCCAGATATAAGCTCGATAAACTGGGAATTCAAGTTAACAAGAGACCCCTTTCAAACCAACATTGATATACCTCCTGATCACATTCAAGAACAAACAATTGACTTGCAATGTGATTCCAAAGCTAAATTGGATTTCTCAAACATGGATCTCGAAGATTTCTGGCTACTATATCTTCCTGTTTACCCAGAAGTAGCAATGGAGGCAGTCAAGTTGCTTGTACAATTTTCATCAACTTATCTATGCGAGACAGGATTTTCAGCCCTGGCTAATATAAAATCTAAATATCGAGCCAGACTAGATGTGGAAAGTGACCTGCGATGTTCTTTGTCATAATTTCATCCAAACATACAAAAAATAGTTAACGAGAAACAGTGCCAGCCCTCACACTAGCACTACAAAAGTAGCGAACATTTTTCTGGTTATTACTTAAACATATTGTAAGTAAATTTATCATATATAGGTCTAAATTAACTTGATCCGTGAAGGGAGGCGTGACCTCACACCAAAGTATGAAGGGGGGCTCAGAGCCTAAAAGGTTGAGAACCCCTGGTCTATACCATTTACTTATATTGTAAAGTGGAAGGGGGCGTGGGAGGATTTCATTTCAAAAGGAGATGGAGGGGTACAAAAACATTTTGGAACCCCTGCTCTAGATACTTGATAACATATAGTGGATATCTAAAGTGACAAAGATAGCATACACGTAGGCTAGTATGACAATAATAGCCTACCCGTAGGCTAGTGTGACACAACTTTAGCTTAGAAGCAGAAAGCTTTAGATAAAATCTCAATATACTGTATAAACTTAATTTTTAAGAAAACCCCAATAGAAAAAGTACTTTGTATCATAATTAAAGAGTGTAAGAAAAACAGATCCCTCTTGGAAAAGTTGTTTGGTACTATAGGGTAATTTTCTATCACCAAGAAACATCCATTTTCGATTACATTTTCTCAAATTAGATGAGCTATTATATAATTTCGTGTAGTGAATACAGGGTTGGACAAGTTTCAAATGGACCAATAATGCGAAGAAGTTGAATAAAAAAAAATTCTAGGGCAGAGGAAGTGTTTATCAGTGGTTAGAAATTCCGCCGCTAGAGTAGTTGACAATACGCTATCTTTAGTTCAATTAAATATATACACTTCTTTCCTTTCGACAAAACTCTTGCCCTACTTTCAGCGGACACACTCTATGTTGCCTACAATTTATTGTAATCAAATACTTGTGCTTTAAAGCAATATCTAATTCAAATTGCTAAATACAAAAGAGAAACTTTTGAAAAGCACAAATTTATTTGGTTAGATCCGACGAGATTAGTTTCAAAGTAGGTTGCAGCATGGCAAACCAATGGACGACCATAACCGCAGTCTCACCAACTCTGCCTCTCTCTATTCAGTTCTGCAGTATAAGATAAAGTTGAGACTAATTCAAATACGATGGCTCAAAGCGAGGAGAAACAGTCAGGAGAAACAGTAACATAGCCCATGAGTTAAAAGAGTTGTTCTTGCACATAACCTATATTTTATGAAATCATACGTTACAACTTGTTTTGAGCCAAATGGTACGATATAGCTATGTTGCATACCTTCCCCGTTTTGTAAAGTTTTCTTCCGTAATAACTTAATTAATTAACTAAATTTATATAATGAATAAATATTTGAAAATCTGTTTTAACATCAAGTGTCATCCACTATAGATTTAAAAAACGGTATTTGAACTCGAATGGATGAATTAAATGCATTTTATTAGCGACAGAAAATTTTAACGATATATATATATATATATATATATATATATATAAGGAGCATGTGACCTAATAAAGTAGAATGAATTGAAAAAAAGTGACTGAAAGCGCAATCACTTGTAAATTTTCCAAAAATCTGTTTTATGTGTTTTTTTAAATTTTTTATATTAATGTTTATTTACAGTAACATATTTGTAATTGATACATACCTTTTATATCTATTAACAATATTTTTAGTGTAAAGCTAATAAAATCATCTTTTAACAAAAAGTGGAATTTATTACCTGTAAATTTATTACCTACAAATTAGTACACGTTTTATCAAAAGAGTTTCCGAAATATTGGGACACTTGAAGCTGCCAAAATAAGTATAATTTCAAACAGTTCTATCTATAAAATAATATAAGAGGCCTAACTGATTAGGAGGTCAATAAAAGCGTAGCGTGGCCTCATTGACGTCGTCAACGGTTTAACTTTCGATACGTATTTATTGCATATTCTTAAAACATTCATGCAACCAATACAATTTAGGAAATAACATGACGTCATTTTTTGCTACAGGTTTAGATTTTAAAAAATTTAAATTTTTCTTATTTATAAATTATTATTTTTTACAAACAGCGTCTAATAAATTAATCTAATTAATAAACATAGTTTAAGTAGTTAAGAATTTCGTACATTGGTTAAATACAATTACTTTTAATTTATTACAATACTAGATTTACACTATAACTTACTGGTGTTATTCGATGTCGCCTTTTACAAACACCTAACTAACCACTTGTTTTATAGAAACTAATATAACTGGTCACACGTAAGCTATGGCAAGCGCTGGCGGGGGGGAGGGCAGAGGAAGCAAAAGACCGTTCCACAGACATTGTAAAATGAGGTGTAGTATTTATATTACAATAATAAAGATTTGACCGGCCGGAAGGCTGCTATAAATATTATTTAATTTGATTTACCATATTAACCAGTTCATTTACGTAAACTTTGAACAAATTTAGTCATATACGTTTTCTAAACTACCGCAACGCCTGCAATTTTTTAGCGATGGTATTTGTTGCAACACGCACTACAAAAAACAATGTTTTTGAATAGGGCTAACATTTTGTTTTCTGTCGATCGATCTCACGAAAGCTTACGAGTGAACAGCTACACATACGCGTATCACAGGTGTATACAAAAAATAATTTATCACATAATTCATTCTAATAGAAGACATTTTTAAATGTATAGGAAATTAAGTTTGAAAGAGACTTAAACCTAACCTCTAAATGGAGAGAAAAAGACTTTATTCTGTTTGTATTAACAGCAATGCTTGACTTTCGGAATATTCCAAACAATTCGTTAACCTACAGATTTTTATATTCTCAAGTGATTTTAATGTCAATTTTCATATAAAATTTAATTTCAAAAGAACGAAGTTTAGTAAATGTACTGATGAAAATCTTGAAGAGTTTTCAATGCTAATAATTTCGCTCCAAGATAGCGAATTAAGGAAGTTATGCGCTAGGAGCGTGGACATGGCGGCATTTCTTGGTGGGTATTCTTTCTAAAAAATCATTAAATAGAAACAGCCCAGAAATTAAAAAAATGCACATTTTACACGAAGCAGAAATTTATCTATCGTTAAGAACACAAGAGAATATCTCTTTTGGGTGATAACACTAAAAGGAGAGAACTAAGTGTAAGAGTTGCCAGAAGTTAGAAAGTAGTTTATAAGCTATTTTTAAAAACAAGTATAGATTCACAAATAAGAAATAGATGAGATTTGAAGTCTGATATTTGGATGATTGCGCAATAGCTTCGGTGATTAGTAGTTAAGGCAAACAATGTACATTTGCACGTGTTAATACAACAATAATGGCACCTCAAGGATTGACCACGCCCAGTGAGTGACAACAATATGACACTTCCATGACATTTTAAAACGTTCTAAATTGACTTTCATATAGGCGTGGCATTTTCAAAGTTTGCGAATAAAATTTATTTCAATTGATGTTTATTAAAAGAAATTATATTTAAAAAACTAATTGGAAAATATAATTTTAATCCATGAATAGAGTGATTATTGAGAGGTTCAGCAACGCGTACGAGGTTTTTTGTTGTTGCGTGTATTACATTCTTGTCATAACAATGGTAAAAAAAGTAAATTAATTTGTTTACTAAGAATACTGAGAGAATAGTCGCCCCTTGTAATTAGGAAGAAGGCTACAAGCGTATCATCATCAGGTAGTTAACAAAACCCTCACCAACCGTAGTATTAACGAATCAATAGTGTCAGCGTATAGGTTTCCTATAGAAGAGTCTTACAAAAGTTTCTTTTAATGATTAAATATTGTTTAAATATCTCGTGATATCTCAACAGGTTAATGTCTATGTCAATAGGAGAGTCAATGAATAACTCTTAAAATAAATTAATTTAATGCAGTTTTCATGGAAACTAAAATGAATTTCAATAAGTAATGTTTCAAAAGTTAACATTAAAAAAATATTTTAATTAGTATAAAAAATATAATATATATATATATATATATATATATATATATATATATATATATATATATATATATAAAGAACAAAAGTCTAAATACAAATACAAGAATTATAATTGAATTTGAATTGTAAATTCAATTAAAATTCTTGTATTTGTATTTAGACTTTTGTTCTTTATTAATACACAAGAAAACATACTGCGATATATATATATATATATATATATATATATATATATATATATATATATATATATATATTAAACAATTCAAGTCAATTCATACTTAGGTCAAACAATGTTTTTAAATTTTAGTTACTCTTTATATTATAATTTCAATCATTATAAATATGGATGTATACATATGACAGCATCACAATATTACTGGCAAAATAAAAAGCAAATTTCCTTGCAATTTTCCATTTTCCTCTTTATGCAGTATATGGTGTTGGACTATTATTTTTGTTGGTTACATTTATTCGCTTTCTTTTTTCTTTTCTAATTTATGAAGCTGAATTTCTCATTCTATCCATCTCTTCATTATTATATGTATATATATATATATATGTGTGTGTGTGTGTGTATATACATATATATATCGTTAGGTAAAATATTTTTAGCTATATATTTTTCCTCTCCTATTTGTATCGTAAACTAAAGGCAAATCAAACTTTTGCATCATATTTTTGTTTTTTAATTTCTACAAATAACATGCTTGAGTAATGGGTTGAAAAAATTTCGCTTGAAAAACATGTAATAAAAATGTGAAGTATGATGATGTATTTTGAAATCAGTGGTTATATGATAAAGCCACTAACTGTCGGTGGAAGATTGTGTAGCCTTAAAATGTATATAGAGAGAGGCACTAAGATAAAGTCAACCAAAGTACTTGATATCAACCAATTGACAAATAATTAGTGACATTAAACATATCCCAGTTCATCATAAAATATCCATATCCACTATGAAGGTATGGGGTAAACATTTCCCTATGCTAAAGGGTATATGTACTTCAGGGACCCTCCCCTGCCTTTCAGCCGTATTACTTCCTCCCTTTCTCTTACCAAAGCTAATTTATGTCCCTAACGCAATTTGACTAAACTCGCCACATCGCTCCCTTGTGTCCCTATGAAGCAATGCTAACCCATTGTTTTCCTTTAATAAAACATAATTGGTTAAGTCGACCTAAACGATAACAAATTTAAATATTTTCCCTGAGTTCTAAACTAACATTTTCGTTCGTTTTTTCGGTTTTGTAAAACGACTTAATACAAAATCTGTAATAAATGAAACTCTATATCAAGTTTAGCTCTGTAGATTGTTTCGTAAGAAATCCTTGCTACTGTTTTGCATCCAACAAGTGGCCATTATAAGAAACATAAATTTATTTAATGGCACGATCTATTCAACGTATCGACTACTATAAATTCTCGATTTAGTGAAATGAACATTCTTCTACAAATAACAGAGTGAAAAAAAATATTGGTTTGTCATATGATGCATCTATGTTCATCGAAACGAAGTGTTCATTTTTATAATAATCAATATTAATCGATAAAGAGCTTTCATGTTACCGAGTGTTTATTGTAAATTGGTTTCTGGAGTAGGATTAACGCGAAGAAAAATTGCAATCCTGTATTTATTGGACCTACATTCTGTTGGAGGGTATTAAAAATACCATACTATTGTGAACACATTCAGTAAATATCACGTACTCTCTGCCTAAAGGCATCAACTAAATCGAGATGTTCTCTAAACCGTCCTCTTTGCAGTCTATCTTCGATGCATTACTTACTGATATTTCTTTTCTGACATTTTACTCTTCTCACGAATTACCTTCTGTTAATATTTCCTTTTGTCTCACTTAAATTTTATTTTAAACAATAATTGTTCGTATTTAAACAATATTCACCTGCCATTTTCTTCTGTCATGGAAACGTTTAGTATTTTTTTATTTCTTAAAATATTTTTGTTCTCATTTTCTCTAATTTAAATCGTTTCTTTTATAACTCGTATGAGAATCATTCTCACAGTAAGCCCAAAATCACTAAGGATCCAGAGTACACGAGTTGACTAGACAAGCCAGAACGTAGTACTGACGCTAGAAGTAGAGTAGTTGTGCGGATCTTTGTGAAGCGTAGCTTTGAGTTTCCCTCTTAGTATTTTTTTTATTTTTTAAAATAGGTTTTGTTCTCATTTTCTCTAATTTAAATAGTTTCTTTTATAACTCGTATGAGAATCATTCTACATTAAGTCCAAAACCACTAAGGATCCAGAGTACACGAGTTGACTAGACAAGCCAGAACGTAGTACTGACGCTAGAAGTAGAGTAGTTGTGCGGATCTTTGTGAAGCGTAGCTTTGAGTTTCCCTCTTAGTATTTTTTTATTTTTTAAAATAGGTTTTGTTCTCATTTTCTCTAATTTAAATAGTTTCTTTTATAACTCGTATGAGAATCATTCTACATTAAGTCCAAAACCACTAAGGATCCAGAGTACACGAGTTGACTAGACAAGCCAGAACGTAGTACTGACGCTAGAAGTAGAGTAGTTGTGCGGATCTTTGTGAAGCGTAGCTTTGAGTTTCCCTCTTAGTATTTTTTTTATTTTTTAAAATAGGTTTTGTTCTCATTTTCTCTAATTTAAATAGTTTCTTTTATAACTCGTATGAGAATCATTCTACATTAAGTCCAAAACCACTAAGGATCCAGAGTACACGAGTTGACTAGACAAGCCAGAACGTAGTACTGACGCTAGAAGTAGAGTAGTTGTGCGGATCTTTGTGAAGCGTAGCTTTGAGTTTCCCTCTTAGTATTTTTTTATTTTTTAAAATAGGTTTTGTTCTCATTTTCTCTAATTTAAATAGTTTCTTTTATAACTCGTATGAAAATCATTCTACATTAAGTCCAAAACCACTAAGGATCCAGAGTACACGAGTTGACTAGACAAGCCAGAACGTAGTACTGACGCTAGAAGTAGAGTAGTTGTGCGGATCTTTGTGAAGCGTAGCTTTGAGTTTCCCTCTTAGTATTTTTTTATTTTTTAAAATAGGTTTTGTTCTCATTTTCTCTAATTTAAATAGTTTCTTTTATAACTCGTATGAGAATCATTCTACATTAAGTCCAAAACCACTAAGGATCCAGAGTACACGAGTTGACTAGACAAGCCAGAACGTAGTACTGACGCTAGAAGTAGAGTAGTTGTGCGGATCTTTGTGAAGCGTAGCTTTGAGTTTCCCTCTTAGTATTTTTTTATTTTTTAAAATAGGTTTTATTCTCATTTTCTCTAATTTAAATAGTTTCTTTTATAACTCGTATGAGAATCATTCTACATTAAGTCCAAAACCACTAAGGATCCAGAGTACACGAGTTGACTAGACAAGCCAGAACGTAGTACTGACGCTAGAAGTAGAGTAGTTGTGCGGATCTTTGTGAAGCGTAGCTTTGAGTTTCCCTCTTAGTATTTTTTTTATTTTTTAAAATAGGTTTTGTTCTCATTTTCTCTAATTTAAATAGTTTCTTTTATAACTCGTATGAGAATCATTCTACATTAAGTCCAAAACCACTAAGGATCCAGAGTACACGAGTTGACTAGACAAGCCAGAACGTAGTACTGACGCTAGAAGTAGAGTAGTTGTGCGGATCTTTGTGAAGCGTAGCTTTGAGTTTCCCTCTTAGTATTTTTTTATTTTTTAAAATAGGTTTTGTTCTCATTTTCTCTAATTTAAATAGTTTCTTTTATAACTCGTATGAGAATCATTCTACATTAAGTCCAAAACCACTAAGGATCCAGAGTACACGAGTTGACTAGACAAGCCAGAACGTAGTACTGACGCTAGAAGTAGAGTAGTTGTGCGGATCTTTGTGAAGCGTAGCTTTGAGTTTCCCTCTTAGTATTTTTTTTATTTTTTAAAATAGGTTTTGTTCTCATTTTCTCTAATTTAAATAGTTTCTTTTATAACTCGTATGAGAATCATTCTACATTAAGTCCAAAACCACTAAGGATCCAGAGTACACGAGTTGACTAGACAAGCCAGAACGTAGTACTGACGCTAGAAGTAGAGTAGTTGTGCGGATCTTTGTGAAGCGTAGCTTTGAGTTTCCCTCTTAGTATTTTTTTTATTTTTTAAAATAGGTTTTGTTCTCATTTTCTCTAATTTAAATAGTTTCTTTTATAACTCGTATGAGAATCATTCTACATTAAGTCCAAAACCACTAAGGATCCAGAGTACACGAGTTGACTAGACAAGCCAGAACGTAGTACTGACGCTAGAAGTAGAGTAGTTGTGCGGATCTTTGTGAAGCGTAGCTTTGAGTTTCCCTCTTAGTATTTTTTTATTTTTTAAAATAGGTTTTGTTCTCATTTTCTCTAATTTAAATAGTTTCTTTTATAACTCGTATGAGAATCATTCTACATTAAGTCCAAAACCACTAAGGATCCAGAGTACACGAGTTGACTAGACAAGCCAGAACGTAGTACTGACGCTAGAAGTAGAGTAGTTGTGCGGATCTTTGTGAAGCGTAGCTTTGAGTTTCCCTCTTAGTATTTTTTTATTTTTTAAAATAGGTTTTATTCTCATTTTCTCTAATTTAAATAGTTTCTTTTATAACTCGTATGAGAATCATTCTACATTAAGTCCAAAACCACTAAGGATCCAGAGTACACGAGTTGACTAGACAAGCCAGAACGTAGTACTGACGCTAGAAGTAGAGTAGTTGTGCGGATCTTTGTGAAGCGTAGCTTTGAGTTTCCCTCTTAGTATTTTTTTATTTTTTAAAATAGGTTTTATTCTCATTTTCTCTAATTTAAATAGTTTCTTTTATAACTCGTATGAGAATCATTCTACATTAAGTCCAAAACCACTAAGGATCCAGAGTACACGAGTTGACTAGACAAGCCAGAACGTAGTACTGACGCTAGAAGTAGAGTAGTTGTGCGGATCTTTGTGAAGCGTAGCTTTGAGTTTCCCTCTTAGTATTTTTTTATTTTTTAAAATAGGTTTTATTCTCATTTTCTCTAATTTAAATAGTTTCTTTTATAACTCGTATGAGAATCATTCTACATTAAGTCCAAAACCACTAAGGATCCAGAGTACACGAGTTGACTAGACAAGCCAGAACGTAGTACTGACGCTAGAAGTAGAGTAGTTGTGCGGATCTTTGTGAAGCGTAGCTTTGAGTTTCCCTCTTAGTATTTTTTTTATTTTTTAAAATAGGTTTTGTTCTCATTTTCTCTAATTTAAATAGTTTCTTTTATAACTCGTATGAGAATCATTCTACATTAAGTCCAAAACCACTAAGGATCCAGAGTACACGAGTTGACTAGACAAGCCAGAACGTAGTACTGACGCTAGAAGTAGAGTAGTTGTGCGGATCTTTGTGAAGCGTAGCTTTGAGTTTCCCTCTTAGTATTTTTTTATTTTTTAAAATAGGTTTTATTCTCATTTTCTCTAATTTAAATAGTTTCTTTTATAACTCGTATGAGAATCATTCTACATTAAGTCCAAAACCACTAAGGATCCAGAGTACACGAGTTGACTAGACAAGCCAGAACGTAGTACTGACGCTAGAAGTAGAGTAGTTGTGCGGATCTTTGTGAAGCGTAGCTTTGAGTTTCCCTCTTAGTATTTTTTTATTTTTTAAAATAGGTTTTGTTCTCATTTTCTCTAATTTAAATAGTTTCTTTTATAACTCGTATGAGAATCATTCTACATTAAGTCCAAAACCACTAAGGATCCAGAGTACACGAGTTGACTAGACAAGCCAGAACGTAGTACTGACGCTAGAAGTAGAGTAGTTGTGCGGATCTTTGTGAAGCGTAGCTTTGAGTTTCCCTCTTAGTATTTTTTTATTTTTTAAAATAGGTTTTGTTCTCATTTTCTCTAATTTAAATAGTTTCTTTTATAACTCGTATGAGAATCATTCTACATTAAGTCCAAAACCACTAAGGATCCAGAGTACACGAGTTGACTAGACAAGCCAGAACGTAGTACTGACGCTAGAAGTAGAGTAGTTGTGCGGATCTTTGTGAAGCGTAGCTTTGAGTTTCCCTCTTAAATATAAGTTCAAATATTTAAGATCGTAACGCTCCGACTTGAAAACAATTCTTCGAACAGTATAATCTTACGCTTAATAATAAAGATTGAAGATGTGTAAAGGATTTGGATTATGTGTTGAGAAAATGTTCATTTTATCGTTCATTAATATTCACACTGCACCTTACCGTAATTTTCCGCAAAGCACCATGGATACTTCCGACTCTCCCAGTTGTACTTCACAACGCTCTTTGCGATCAATGTAACACGTTACAAAATTGTCAAATCGATTTCAGGTGAAGAAGCAAGACGAATGCATGAAAGTACGTTATGTTAGGCATTGTCAATACTTTCTGTCACGGTGACTTGTCACTTGATAGCAGTGTGCGCCGGTGGTACCAGTGACAAAATATAAAAAATCCCAATTCCAGTGACAGTGAATCGATCGCAGTCGATGGCTGAAACGTTACTGATATTTTACCGCTGCTACCATTGGTTGATTTGTCGCTGTTACTGGCTCTGCTCTCACCGCTTGACTCACAGCGCCGACTATTGTACAATGTCGTTGACTAAAAGGGAGAGCGGGTTGTCTCTGTTGTGACTGGAAAAAAGTTACTAATATTTTACCACGGCTGTAATGGGTTGATTTGTCGCTGGCACTGGTTCTACTAATTTACATCATGTGTTAGTGGACGATTTGTGACAGGTTTCACGACAGTGTCAGAGATGTGTACTGTAGTCGCTATTTCGCACTCGGTAGTTTGTTCTTAATGTCGTAGGAGTTTATTTTTAAATAAAACGAGTTTTCCGAAAAAGAAAAACGCGAGGTGCGGAATCATTTCACCAGTCTGGTATGCCTGCCTGTTATTGACCCATACAGTGCTGTCTCATAGGGTGATGTCGAATTGGGCCCACGGTCTGTTAGGGCCGTAAAAACGGCGGTTAAATTGGACCCATAGTCAGTTCGAAGGTAGTGTCGAATTGGGCATATACTTCTACAATCACGACCAACAAAATGGAATGCTCGAATCCACCTCAGCTCTAAATACATTCAAACCTCTAAAATAGGTAGTCGGTTACGGCCAGACGGTGGTAAACATCTATTTTAGACGATTGAAACATCTCCTTTTTATATCAATATAATTAGTCATGTAATAAAACTTTATGTTATATGTGCACAAAATGATAAAACCCCTTGGCCACACAATTGCCAGAAGCTCATTGGAACGGCTCAGCATGTCACCGTTAAAGGGTTAACAAGAACGGACGCGTAATGGAATGCTCGCTTGACCTGGCGAGCTCTATGTTATTGCGTAGGATTATTCGTAAGTTTAAATAATAATTAAAAGATGAAAGTATATTTTAATGAATTTTATATTTCTTTATGTTTTAGTAAAGTTTTATTGTATTTATTGCCTTCCATTATGTTTTAGTTTTTAATTCTATCGTACATTAAAATAATTACATTGTTGTCCGACTCACCAGAGGCTCGACGCTTTGAGGGTTGACGGCAATCCGCCTAGGGATATTCTGACCGTGGGCCCAGTTCGACCGTGTCCCTCTCATATCCCTTGTCACCGGTACTAAAGACACCAGTAAAAGTCACTCATCCAAACCTGGCACTGTCATTAAAATCACTGATCCGTTAAAGTCACTAGATCGACTATTCCTAGTTCTACTATCGATATTGAAGATCGCATTACCGTCGTAACTCAATTAACTCTATCGCAATATAACGGTTGAAAATAAGGAAATAGTAAAATAAGGGTTACGAATCATGAGAAAGAGGACGTATCTGTGACAATCTGTTGTTAGGAAACAGTTGTGATTAAACAACTTAAATTACGCTAAAGAGCTTTATAATTAGTGTTTCGACTCCCCCGTACTTCAGACAGCTCAGAAAGTATCTAAAATATCGTTACGTCATCTTTAGCTCTTCTTTGTTCTGCAAATATCTATACATTCGTGTCTCACCAGAGCCCTATAATATGTATTCCTTTTTTACGTCATTCATATTACTCTTCACCAAATACCGCACTTTACTAGCAACATCGCTATCAAGGGAGGCCAAGAGGGGCAATAGAGGCTCTTTACCCCCTCCCGAGAATTTGAGTACTTTTTTTAGAAATATATTTTCCATATACGGGACACATTTAAATTTATCCCAGTTTACTTATAAACAAGTATTTTTCATTTCACTTTTATGTAAAAGCAATGTATATTGTGTTTACATTTATGTAATGTTAGGTGTAGAAATTCATCTGATACATTGGTAGCTCCATCCAGCATAAACAACACTGGCATGTTACAAGTCGCGCACTAGTTCCGCACAGGCTCGACTATTCTAACTGTGTAGTACGACTCCGCGTCGTCCTCGCCAGACCGAGCCGTTTGATGAAACGATTAAAGTTAAACAATATTTTGTATTACGTACAAAATAATAATTATGGTATCTATGTAAATTCAGGTAAAAAGCATGTTTTGATGAAAAAAAATGCAAAATTTCTTGTAATTTGTAACTTCAGTAAAATTTCATTTCCAAGCATTTATTTTTGATAGATTTCCGCCCCCCATGTTTTCCTACCATTGTGCACCTCCTCCGAAAGTCTATCCTGCAGTCGCCCTTGATCATTATTCCGCATATGGAAGAATTACACTGAGAAATGGTAAGCAGTGATATTACTATTCTACATTTCCTGGGTAAGATAAAAACACAAAGTTGGAAATGGGACGATCAAACTTCCGAAACAAAAGGGAGTAAGAAACAAAGGGGTTTCAGGAAGCACGGAGTAAATCCGGAAGAGTGCAGCGACTTCAACGTTACGTGCTTTGACTTTAAATGTGAACCGGGTTTATGACATCAGATATCTCTCTACATTATCTTTTCTAAGGTAACAGTGTTCTATGAAAAGAAAAACAAAACGTTATCAAAACGTTAGTACTGATTTTAAGGATTTAACCGAAGAAAACCGATGACACAAGTCCTTTATTATTGCTTTGCTAATGGACAAAATCGATCTTTCATTCACTTACTTTAGTAAATACTTGAGGAACAAGTTCCAAGCATAATAAAAACCTGAGTAGTCCTCTCTTATCCTGAACTATTGGCTCAAATTTAAACTGAAATTAAAACCTAAAACTTATATATCTTTATTAGATAAATAAAGAATATAAAATTGAAAGAAAGTTATTAAAATTCGAAATACATTTCTAATTGGATGAATGAAATAAAAGGAAGTTAATTAATTAAATACTAAAATACTTTAATGTTTTCTCTGGCAGCGATGTTCTTTGCCTTCCTGTCTTTGCTTGGTGTGATTTCTTGTTTTCTATGTTCCGCTTTGAAGTCAGTCCAGCGATTCTCTCTTAATATAATCATTAAATTATTTTCGCACCATTTGTCGACCTTCCTTACAAATAGCCAACTTCAATATGGTCTGAGTGTATAAAGAGAGCTTTTTATATGAGTCTAGGAATTTTATGTAAATTTACAAAAAACACACCCAGAAACTCATATATATTTATATATACTGAATCTACTTCGAGGAATTATAGCTGATCCCTCGTAATCTGGCGATCGATCGATAGAAAACCTGTACTAGCCTTACTCAAAAACATTAGTTTTTGTAGTGTGTGTTGCATCAAAGACCACCGCTAAGAAATTGCAGGCGTTGCGGTCGTTTAGATGTGAGTTTTCTCAAACCTTTATGTAAATGAAATAATAATTATAGCGGCCTTTCAACCTTGCCAAATCTACATTATTGTAATATAAACACTATATCTCATATTATAATGTCTGTGGAACGGTCGTTTGCTTCCTCCACCTTAACCCCCCCCCCATTCTCGCTCTTCAAGGTCGTACGGCCGCTTACGAGTGACCAGCTATTTTATTCTCAGCAGCAAGATACTTTTGTGCTCCTTTTTTATCCCACGATGCCTAATCTCCCTTTTCACCTTACCCAATGGCCATGATAAACATAGACCTGATAGATTGCTTGATAGAGGATCATCACAGGGATGAATCCTGATAAACTTAGTTTCCTAAATAACATAACTAAGTAGCTTGACGTCATCATTCACACTCAATCCAGTCACAACCTGCTATGAGCATTCAGCAATGTTTTTATACCTTTATAACAAATTATAATTCATTATGCTATTTATCTTGAAGTCCCATTTTCAGCTAAGATCGAGCATAAAATAGAGCTGATCTTAAAAATCTACGGCTGAAATTGTATAAACGTTAGTGTTATGCAAGTTTCATTTTCTTACGAGAATAATTAAATAATCGTAACAACGTTTAAGAGAGAAATCAATAATTTAAGCAAAACATAGTTTTAAATAAGCATAGAGAATAAAATTATACGAATTTAAACTATACACTTTTAAAAATGTAATCATCTGTAATAAACTTGATTGAAAACTTGGCTGCGACCTAGATAAAGTTATCAACTTACACGCTTTAAAAGATGTGAAAACACCTCAAGACTCTGAATTAATGATCCCTTCATCGCTCATACATCATCTGGCCTGGGCGAACTATTTGTTATCACTTAGCTTCTTGAACGATCAAAAATGTTTACGTGATGGATCGTCTTTACTTTATTGCTGGAAACAGGCCATTGGCAATGGGAAAGCAGTAAGTTGTATGACACACGCGACACACGAATTCTGAGCAAAAATTTTATGCTTTCAAAAGAGAAATCGTTTAACTAATTGTTATGTTGAATACATCGACCAGAAGTGCATAAAGAATACTCCAAAGTATTGTTTATAAGTAAATGAAAGGTAAAGACCGATGTGATAGACGTAATTTCAGGGTAAAATGGCGAATCAACCGAAATAAGAATGAAAAAAGAGAAAAAAACGAAATCAAAGGAAGGAGGGAGTGATTAGGTAAAGCTATACACGCACGCACACACCAACACACACACGCGCGCGCGCGCACACAGACACACACACATACAGAATTAGATAGGTAGGTAGATACTTAAAACGGTGGACAGAGAGAAGATGTGAGAGAGATGAGAAACAAAGATAAGAGAGAATTATAAAAATAGGAGCGACACAAATTTGAAAAAGATAAAGAGAGAAAAAAAGTTATGGAGAGAAAAGGAAATCGATGAATGTTAAGGAAGAGGAATGAATGCGTAAAGAAAATGATGGATGGTGAAGGCGGGACAAAAAGTAAAAAAATGAATTGAAAGAGAAATATATAGGAAGATAATGAAAAAACGGAGAAGCAATGTTTTATAGTGGTTTAAGGTGCTCGGCAACAATTTAGGACGAAAATGGAGAACTAATTGCAATAATCTTTCTTGAAAATACATTCTTAGATAAAAGGTATAAGTGCTTGGTTACAACTGTTTTACATTTTTTTAAAAGTAAAACTGTACATATATATATATATATATATATATATATATATATATATATATATATATATATATATATATATATGTATACAACATACACACACGCGCTCGCGCGCGCACACACACACACACACACACACACACACCACACACGCGCACACACATACACACACACGCACACACACACGCACACACACACACATAAGCACACATGCACGTGCGCGTACGCTCACACACGCGCGAGCGCGCGCACACACACACACATATATATATGTATATATATATAGTCTATATATATACAGGTGTGTATCTATTAAATCAATGACCATTGTTCAAGTAACAAACTCTACTGACATTCAGCTACCAGTAATACTGGTAGAATGGAAACAAAATTTATGCAGTTCATCATGAATGCTGTAATTAAACTCTGCTTCCGTTGGAAATGCGGCCGGGCTGACACATTTAGTTCAAGTGCATTGCATCAGATGCTGGAACAACAGTCGGCTATACATAGCCCTTGCGGAAATGCATACTGATTGGCTGTCTACAACAATGGGCACAACCTTACATATTTACTGTGACAATCTTTACTATTGTGCCTTGTAAGACATACAAATTTAAAATTAAATTTTTACCACGAAAATTAACAATTATCGTTTACCAGGCGTCAATATTGCTAACAAGTACTTTTTTATGCAACACAGACCAAATATTAACACCTTATTTTTTCACGAAAACGTAATGAGACAAAAACATAAATACCCAAGTTTATAAACTTAATGTATCTTAAAACCAATAATAAACGTACACATAACTCACAAATTAATCATTTATTGACTCATACTCCTTTTAATGAAAAAGTCATCATCATCCGTAAGTGTTGCTACTACAAACTCAAACTTACAATTAAAGAGAAAGTAAGGTTACACTTCTATATTTATACCGTGGGCGTTGTTAATAATTTGTGAGTTTTGTACACATCTTTTATTTGTTTTAACATAATCTCACAAGCTAAGCTCAAAGAATAATTGTAAGAAAGTATATTTATAAATAAAACAGTATCTCATATTACTTTATAATACTGTATAAAAATATCTGGTTAGTATAGATTTGACTATAATTTATAATTTGTTTTTTATTACAATGTTTAATTATTGTATTGTTTTTATTTATTTTATTAATGTTTAAAACTTACAATTTTTGTGTTGACAATCTTAAGTTTTTCTTATAAATTACACTTATGGTATCAACTTGTCAAATAAAAACTACTACTTTTTGATATGTTTCAGTAGACGCGATTCGCACTAGGTCAGTGCATTGTTCAATGCTGTGAGTCACGGACAAGAGTTGTCTTATACAATGGCCAGACTTAGCGCGAAACGCGTCTGGTGAAAATATCAGTAACTAGTGGTTTTTTTTTGCCAAGTGTAATATATAATGTTTATTTGATGCCGGTTTGGATAACCTTCCGTATAATTGTTACATCAGCTGTGTTATTAGTTCGATCAGCTGATAATTTGCTAAATATTGCTGAAACCTAAAAACTAACCTTACAATGTTTAAAATATGGTTCTTCTATGTGTCCACTAATGCAAATAAATACCGATTGTAGCGACTAACCAATATTCCAATATTTGTATTCCAAATACTTTTAAATTGAATATATTATGTTTAGAAGAAATTTATTCATGATATTTTGTCATTAGTAAAAATATTTTGCTTCGTAAAAGTAACGATAATTTCGAAACGCGTTAGAAAATAAGCCCTTAAGAAATCACTTGGTTAAGTATCATATAATTATAGTTTAATCAGTGAATTCAAAATGATTACAACAAGCAACTTTTATTAGAAATAAATAGTGTTCTTAAAGCACTACTCGACGCTGGGAAACGACTTCTTCTCTAGATTTCAATGGAGTTTATGGATGAGGTCTGTAAATAACCTGTTTGTAAGTGACAGATTTAATCAGACTATTTAATTACTATCTGCATTTAGAGTAACATTCTGATGGGAGATTTTTCATTACAACTTATAAAGCAATGCAACCCCCTAATGTACGTATTGTAAAAACCTTAGAAGAAGTCTACCTAAATGTGTGACGTAATATGTGAACGAGGTAATATTAGCCTTTAAATATATGATGCTTTAAGGTCAGACGAAGATGTGTAGTACAAGATATTCTCTAGCCAATTTCAGTTCTATATAAGCACGCGAAGAGGGAACGTTATTTTATGGGATTAACGTTTATATCGGTTTTCCAAAAAGTGATATTTTAAGTTGACAAGTTTTATGCATTCGCCAGTGACTCTAAATAACTTACGGGCATGTAAAGGTTTTATTGCATTCTGAAAGTGTAATGTTTTCTAGCATCGTAATATAAGATGAATTCATATACTTGTATATAATAAAAATAATATGTCTGGATCTGAAATAATTTTTTCAAAAAATAAAAGGAAAATGTGTGGGACAAGTGCTTTAATTTTGATGTCCTGCAATTATGATAAATATTCTTGTATTGGTAATAAACCAGTTTAATTACGTTGATAATATTAAATATTGAGTTTGCACTATATAAGATAAAATGGTTTTTGATAATTGTCAGTATAATAATAATAATAAAATTAATAATAAAAAATTTAACAGAACAAATATTAAAATTTTTTGTAGAACGACCATGGCATAGAATTCCCCTGAAAATATAAAACAATTCAGAGATCGCTGGATTTTCTCAAATATTTGTAAAAACGGTTGTATATAGGCTAGAAATTGTTTGGGGGATATGATTAAAACATTTTCAATGCTTATGGATTGAATTATTTAAAATTCTATTTATTCCCAAACCAAAAGACACACACACACACACACACACACACACAAACCCAAAGACACACACACACACACACACACACACACACTCAAACCCAAACTCAAAGACAAACACAGACACAGACACACACACATGCACACACACACACACACACACACACACACACACACACACACACACACACACACACACACTCACATACACAGACACATACACAGACACACACACATACATTATTTGTAAGCTTCAATTTACAAAAACATATAGGAACAAACAAATAAATATGCCAAGTTAAATGTTAAAAAAAAACGGAAAAACCTAAGAAATTGCTTAACGTTGTTCCAAACGCGTTCCTAAATTATGGCCACAATATATCACTCTTATATAAAAGCTCTTGCGGAGGTGATACGTCATAATATGCAGGTTACATCTGTCACTCGCAGTAAAACCGTGTCCCTCAGTCACTCGACGCGAGATATAATGCCAACTCGAGAATATCTAATACTCGCCAGCTACGAAACTAGAGCGGGTTAAACAAACTTCAGTAAAAGTAAATATTTCCTGAACAAGTTACTAAACAGAGTATAAAGGCAAAAGTTAGAATTTATATAAGTCAAAATACTCTATCGGCAAAATAATAAACTTCACAAAGGGAACGTTTTTGTATTTCTTTATAGAGGCTTCCTCTGATTAAATTCTTTTACTGAAAAATTTATCTAAATGCTTTTTTAACTATATTTTCCATTATTTACTTTCAGCTGTGTCATTGAGTAACGTGGCTATTGTTTATAACGAAAAAGAGAGAAAAAGCTTATTTACAATCGATGCCGGTTTTTACATCTACTACAGTGTTCTAGGTATTTTAAAAAAGTATAATAATTTTTTTGTGTTTATGACAATTCCTATTTAAATCAACAAAGAAAAATTATATTTTATTCTCTTTTTATTTTATAATTACAATCAATATAAATATGTATATACATGTCATAATAACAATATCAAGTGGCAAAATAGAAAGAGAATTTCCTTGCAATTTTCTATTTTCGTTTTTAGTGTATAGCGTTAGACTATTGTATTTATTTGTTACTAATTATACGCTTTTTTCATCGCTTTTTTTGTGTTGAAATTTGTTCGCCTTCCTTTAGTGTGAAGCAAGGTTCGATACTTTTAATCCAGTTTGTTTGTTTATTTTATTCTTTTTATTTATTTTTAATCATAGAGCATTGTTTATGATAATGTGTGGAAATTATGACAACAATCTAAAGTTGTAGAATGGACGTTTAGACGACAACCAAATGGGGGCAAAAGAAAAATCCATATTTATCTCTTAGAAGCACGTTTCTAGTTATGGAAAAGTTAGCTCAGTGCCAAAGCGCTGGACATCGAAAAATAATGAGTTCGAATCCGACTTGGACCTTATTTTTTTTATAACTTAATTATTGATAAATATTTTAAAAAAATGTACTACCATCAATTGTCATCCACTATAGGTAAAATAATTGTATTTAAACTTGATTGGATGAATAAAAACGTATTTTATTAACTATTGAAAGTTTTACAAGATACATAAGGAAAGTGGGAGCTAATAGAAGGCAATGCAAAATATTAAAATTTCCAAAGCGTTTATAATTTGTAAAATAATTGAATGGCTGCAATGAAGTAAACGAGACGCTTTTACCAGTTACTGAAAGAAATTAATTAAAATATAATTAATAACAGTTAAATAAAAACTGGAAGCTATTTATTAGGAATATACTGTGGTTGAATTTAATAATAAATACACAAAAACCTCTTAACCACAAACTTTCTTTAATTTACCCTAATGTACATTTCAGTTACAAAGTAACCATCCTCAGAGGGATAACATACAAAGACTCAGTCTTACTAAGTTACTTTGTAACTGAAATGTACATTAGGGTAAATTAAAGAAAGTTTGTGGTTAAGAGGTTTTTGTGTATTTATTAACAAGCTGGATGTACTGACGTTTGGCGGATAACATCTTATCATTGATTTTTATCGTAATTTCGCATATTCATATAAAAAAGTAGGTACATCATTCACTTAGTCATTACCATAATATATTACAGTGGTAAATGTCTGTAAACAGAAATTACTATTAAATGTTATGTAATATCTTTCAGAGAATCATAGGCGTCCTAAATATGTTTTGGGTCAAAACGCAGAGAAAATTACGATATAAATTCCATAAACGCTTATGAATACATTAACACCTCTCATATCCGGCCCTCTCATATCCGGACTAATAAGAAGTTCAAGTAAGGTGAGGTTTCACACCAAAGCCAGAACGGGCGATGCCGAGCCGTGGAATAATCGCCTGGTCAATAAATACGCAGTGTTTATATGGGAGTCTTCAAATACAAAGCCAGGCCGTCCGAGCAACGCCGGGCCGTGCCGAGCCGTTTCGTGCAGCCATACTTTCCCCCAATTCAAGCGGTTTCTGCCTTCGTTCAGTCTATTTCATTGCTCCAGCCCAGTGAGTAAAGCAACATTACGCAATATATTGTTTCTTTATTGTTTCAAGTTCTTTTTTGTTCTTTATATT
The DNA here is from genome assembly GCA_036971475.1 of Prosapia bicincta. Lineage (NCBI taxonomy): Eukaryota > Metazoa > Arthropoda > Insecta > Hemiptera > Cercopidae > Prosapia > Prosapia bicincta. Next base: position 75,810,263 of record JBAIZL010000002.1, on the reverse strand, counting down.
TTCTTAATTCAAAAATAGAATTATAGTGAGTATTGAGATGGAAATATTAATTAGTTGGATTCAAGAAAGTACAAATTTGTAACACATAATTTTAGAACAACTATTATTCATTTATTAGGAATAGTTGTTTTTTTAATTAGCCCCAAATGTAACAGAAAAATTACATAAAAATGATATCTACAATGGATTATTTAAAAAATGGATTTCACTATGTGAACAAAATGTATGGGTACTCATCTGAAATATCACCAAAACAGTTCTTCATATTCTCGGAGTTTTTCGTATAGAGTTACGAACTGTCCACTAGTCTCGTGATCATTATTGATATTGTGTGTCCAGTATCACCTTCTTTCTCCCACACATTCATCATCCAGTGAGGTACTATTCAATAACATCATCTTAATCAAAGTTGATGGCGTTATTATTGCACTACGTTGCAACTGAGACTGACAGGAAGGTAGCACTTCTCCCTACAAGGCTACGAAACCTACTACGTGCGAATCGGCTTCAGTGCGAACGCACAGCAGATCTTGCTCAGCTTGGCATCGCATCGCCCCGTCCTGCTCGGTTCAGCTTTGGTGTGTATGTCGCCTTAGTGAGCACACAGCCAGAGCCTGTCGAAGATGATGAGAGAAGACAAACCGTGAAGCACAGCGAAGCTCTCAGGCATTCGCTCAGCTGATCGAGTACGACAAACAACAAGACGAAGTAACAGCAGCCAATCGTCTCTCTTTTGAAAGTGGAGGAATATTTCATCAAAGAATTGTGTTCAACAAAACAAGTGAACCACCATTACATCTTTTTTTTTTACCAAAACTGATAATTAATGTACAGTACAGTATTAAGAAACCGTACATACAGGCATACAACTAAATTGTACATAGTTTTATTTTACTATTAGAATATAATTACAACCTTCAATAAGTGTAACTTATTTACTTGAAACAATCATGTATCTACTTCTAATTGGAATAGATGTGATTACGTTGTACAAACGTACATCATTACATACTCCCTCCCATATCCGGATGTTTAGTTATCCGGCTGTCGCCACATTGATCCGGATAAAAGAGGTTTTACTATACTTATAATGCAAAACAACAATATATAGAAACGTCATAAACAAAAATAATTGTGTCACTTTATTTATTACTAATTTTTGCCGTAGAAGTTTAAAGCATTGTTTTATATTTATTAGAATAAAAAATTACTTTTTTATAAGCATAACATCAATAACTGATTTTGCCACATTAACCATTAGCAGATAAACCTTTCCTTAAATATGGGTTTTTATAATTTTTCTGTCTCATTATTTATTATATTCTAAATATTTTAAAACCATTGGCATGAAGGCGTTTATATGTTGTTGTTTTATTTTGTAGCCTAATCTACATATCTATCTACATACGTTGAATGAAGCTATTTATAATTTTTAAACTGATAATAAGTTTTTATTTTAAAAATTCGTTTTAAACATGTCAGGTCACGCTCTGATTTGTAAGAGAGGTACGAACTATTTACAAAATGTTACATACCGCTAAAATTAACAAGTAAGGTATAAAACAAACAAACATCGTCACTATCAGTGATACTACTAGAAATATGTTGCATTTGCGATTTTGTAGTAGTATCGCTGATGATGATGGCATAAGTTAGCGAAAAGCGTGTGATAATAAATTGTTTATAATTGTAGGCTCGAGAAGAAATGTAACCGACATTATTGTCGCTGAAATATTTCTAAACTAAAGGATCACAATGGACTTAGAGATTAAACCATTGCCAAGGGTAGAATGACACTGATGTAGCAATGTCAATAACAACAAGCCTAGGTAGATGTTATGTTTTGGCGATGTTTACTCATACACATAACACTATAAAAGGTTGAGAATATATTTAGTCACATTATCAATAGAAAGAAGAATATTGGTTTTTAAATTCATATAACAATTTACCTACATTACTCCTACGAACAATAAAATACTGTAAACTAAACTCACCGACGTGTAGAAGCAACGTCACCACGTTCCACGGCCAATAGGAACTTCTTTTCCTCCAGGGACAGCTGCGCCATTTCCTGGTGAGGCCTGATGAAGGTCTCATCCTCCATCATCCCATGGATACTGTGTCTCTGAAATCAATAATTGTTTGTTAGAAAATTATTTTTTTTATGTGAGTGATATACATTAAATTATACATACTACTTAAGTATAATGTTATTTGATGTAGAAAATCCTGAGCATCAACATTCCAGACCAATGACAATCTGATACGTAACTATAGAGCATTAGAGGTAACTAAAGTGGCCATTGTTGAACCAATCTTACTAAAAACAATCTTACTAAATGTAATATATATGTGCTGAGATATTTCCAGATGTTATTAGACTAATTAACTACTTGGAGAATATATATAGGTTCTTCAAGACTTGCCAACTTTTAAAAGTTCTTTAAGACTTGGCGACGTGTATAAGTTCTTCGAGTTTGCCGACTTTTAAAAGTTCTTCAAGACCTGCCGACTGTTAAAAGTTCTTCAAGACTTGCTGACTTGTATAAATTCTTAAAGACTTGTTAACTTGTAGAGGTTCTTCAAGACTTGCTTGCGGACTTTTAAAAGTTCTTAAAGACTTGACAACTTGTATAAGTTCTCCGAAACTTGCCGACTTTTAAAAGTTCTTCAAGACCTGCCGACTGTTAAAAGTTCTTCAAGACTTGCTGACTTGTATAAAATCTTAAAGACTTGCTGACTTGTAGAGGTTCATCAAAACTTGCGAACGTGCATAAGTTCTTCAAGACTCTTTACTTGTATAAGTTCTTAACGACTTGCTGACTTGCATAAGTTCTTAAGGACTTGCTGACTTGTAGAGGTTCTTCAAGACTTGCGAACGTGCATAAGTTCTTCAAGACTCTTGACTTGTATACGTTCTTAACGACTTGCTGACTTGCATAGGTTCCTAAAGACATGCTGACTTGTAGAGGTTCTTCAAGACTTACGAACTTGTACAAGTTCTTCAAGACTTACGAACTTGTATAAATTCTTAGACTTGCTGACTTGTATATGTTATTAGAGATTTGGCGACTTGTATAGGTTCTTCAACACTTCTAACTTTTACAAGTTCTTCAAGACTTGCCGACTTGTATAAGTTCTTCAAGACTTGCCGACTTGTATAAGTTCTTCAAGACTTACGAACTTGTATAAATTCTTAGACTTGCTGACTTGTATATATTCTTAGAGATTTGGCGACTTGTATAGGTTCTTCAACACTTGCTAACTTGTACAAGTTCTTCAAGACTTACGAACTTGTATAAATTCTTAAAGACTTGCTGACTTGTATATGTTCTTAGAGATTTGGCGACTTGTATAGGTTCTTCAACACTTGCTAACTTGTACAAGTTCTTCAAGACTTACGAACTTGTATAAATTCTTATACTTGCTGACTTGTATATGTTCTTAGAGATTTGGCGACTTGTATAGGTTCAACACTTGCTAACTTGTACAAGTTCTTCAAGACTTACGAACTTGTATAAATTCTTATACTTGCTGACTTGTATATGTTCTTAGAGATTTGGCGACTTGTATAGGTTCAACACTTGCTAACTTGTACAAGTTCTTCAAGACTTACGAACTTGTATAAATCCTTATACTTACTGACTTGTATATGTTCTTAGAGATTTGGCGACTTGTATAGGTTCAACACTTGCTAACTTGTACAAGTTCTTCAAGACTTACGAACTTGTATAAATTCTTATACTTGCTGACTTGTATAT
>JBAIZL010000002.1:75793999-75801499 GCA_036971475.1 Prosapia bicincta | reverse complement strand
TATATATATGTGTGTGTGTGTGTGTGTGTGTGTGTGTGTGTGTGTGTGTGTGTGTGTGTGTGTGTGTGTGTGTGTGTGTGTGTGTGTATGTGTGTGGTTGTGTGTGTGTGTGTGTGTTTCAAAACCTATATGAAACATAATTCCTCCTGCACAGCCTGTTAAATTTAATTTAACATCACAGCCTCCTGGGAGACGTGGAGCGATAAGACTGTTTATAAACACCACTGCCAATGTTATCGGTGAAGTGTAACATGGAAGCTACATTTTTCACCACAAGTCCAGGCTACACGAGATAAGCTGTAATAAATTATGCTTGCATTTGTTCCCTGCTCTGATGCAATTTGTTAACTCTGAGCTCTACTTTAAAACAGCGCGCTCACCCTCAACAACTTAAATCGCTTTAAAGTACAGCTTACTCTAATTAATGATTTACTGTTACTTTATTATTGGCTCGTATCTAAATTATTTTTCAGCTGTACTTTGGTGTATCTTAGTTTCTGCCGACTCAGTATACAAAACCGTTCTACCCTCTACCCTAAATTTAGAGTCTACATTCGATGTTAAGACCAATCATGCTACTAATTTTAGTTCAACTTGAGTCTGTCCCGTTTGCTTTAATTATGGAGAGCCCTCCGTGAGCCATAGGCTGGTGGTTCTGAGAGCCACATTCGTCTCATGGACTGACGGTTCTGTGTCCCAATTCCGACTCATGGACTGGTGGCTCCGTGAGTCATTTCCGTCTCATGTGCTGGTGGTTAGTCATCCTAAATCGACTGAAGCCAGCAACCAAGAGACTGAACTCTATTCATAGATAATCGGAAGACAGTTTGGGTGATGTGTATGAAATTAAAGAAAAAGAAATACAGAAATAGAGAAGAAGAAGAAGAAGAGACTTTAATCCTCATGACTTTAATCCTGCTCCTGAAAATGTACACTTCAGAAAAGATACAAAGCGAATGAAACCTCTACCGTGTATTTCCTCAATTCATGTACCCGGGAGCAGAACTCCAGCTGGGCAACTACGCCCCGACGCCCTGAGTAGTATCAGGCCCACGATCCCACTCCTCATAAGGAGTTATGGGACCACTACACCTTGTCTAGCTATCCAGACGCCGGCTGGGACTTGCCACGCTAAATAATCTGAAGAGAGTCCAATTGAATAAAACTGTAAGTGTTGCAAGAAAAGTGGTAAGAGATAAAAGCTATCACAGAAGTCCCCACCGTGTGTCATGCAGTAATCCTAGAGGGCTGGGGTGGTTTTAGCCAAGATAATTTTATAATATAGAGTTCCTAACGAAGGGGTACATATAGGTAGGATTGGAGTAGGGACCTTAAACCCCGTTTTTTTATCGTGCTATAAATGGGTGAATATTTTTAAAATTATAAAGCAATAATAAATTTGACAAGTCTACCATTACTGACGTATCTCCGCAGATTATATAAATATACTTCTTTTACACTGCAATAGACTTAAAGCAGACTATGTATGGAGTTTACCACATATGTAAAGGTTTTTCACGGTAATCGTCTTTTTCAAATGATTGTGTTTATTGTTTCAGAGATTTATCTTCAAATTGCGGAGAACCTGTTCAGGTTGTATTAGTTTTACATTCGGTTTGTTGTACTTTTATGAGCCGTGAAAGGTAACTCCCTTCTCAAAGCTTCGGATTTAGGTAGCTATTCCCACCATTAAACATTACAAACCACCAACCACAATGCATTGATTGGAGCTACTTAAACAGAGGTCAGAATTAAAAGTATACCTCTTGTGAAGAATGCACTTGTAAAACTTTACTGTAGCCTACTTTGCAACATTATATTACGTAATGTTACTTATTAAAACATATTCAGAAAACAACCGTGATATTGTTTTAAAATGTGAAATAAAATTTTTAAAAAAATGTAAATTATAAAATAAAGGTCCTGGCTGAGACTGACATCCAGATTCGGAATTTGTGAGATGCGCAGCAACGGTGCGCGGAAGTAAAAATACTCGCGTGGTAGCCTCATGTAGGTCCCCTTTCGTTGCCAGGATGCGAACCAGTACTGACTTTATTAAGATCCGAAGAGGGAGGGACGCCTTTATTTTAATATGTATAATATGTAACAGTTTACTTAAAATTTATTTTTTTTTTATAGAAAAAATGTTGCTACGTTAAAGATACCACGCCGTGGCAGATTCCAAATTACGAGCGAGCCAACATAAGATGCAGAATGACAAGATCAGTTCCGGAACATGTTTGCTACAAGTTTTTTTTAAAACACAGTCATAACTTTAAGACGTAAAGTGATCAAAAAGGAAAAATTTAACTTTAAACTTTAACCGTTCACAGCATGATAATGCTAGTTTTCTTTTTTAATAATAGGGAAAGTGTAAATTCATTAGTGTAATGTAGAAACAAAATTTTAAAGTCGAATAGACAAATTTAAATGTATTCTAAATACGCAAAGCAATCTCGAATGGATGTCATGTGCCATGCTATAGATTTTCTTTAACATATAAAGTTCTTATAAATTAAAAAAAAGTCATAAAGTAGCGTAACATTTCAAATGTAATTTGTTTGTATTTTATATTCCTTTTTTGTACAGTAAAAGTTGATTTATTTAAATTAACATTTGTCGTTTAAATTATTTATTGTGTAACAAAACTACTGCAATATTTAATATCACATAATTCTTTAAGAATTAATGTCAAAATTAACTTTAAAACTTTAATGAATGTATTGGTCTGCACCTTACAATGAAAGGTTGCCTCATCTTTAACGGTAAAAAAAAAATTTTAATATGTTTTTCTGTTTACACTCATTTCCTATATTTTGCATTTGCACTTCAATAACGGTTACTACAATAACATACGCCTCAAAATCATTTGTATATCACGAGCTACACAACTAGAACCCAGGGGCGTGAAGGTCACTCGGTCACTGTCATCGACATGCAGTGAAATATGTACAAGTTATGTATACATCTTCCGTCCTCGGCGGAAACGCCGGACTACTGGAGAGCCGGATTATAGAGAGTTTACTGCAATGAGCAAGACATATTTGTGGTGTGTTTGCAACAGATTATATATGTAACAGTCATTTTTGAAAGTCTTTATGTAGGTACTTCTTCAGCGCTGCCTAAAGTGACAACGATAATAGGGGTGTAGATTGTAGGGGTGCAAATATTTATATTTCTGTTAAATAAAAACACGGTTGATGCGTGAGTCAGAGAATTACGCATTATTCACAAATAATTACAAAAATTATTTATATTTCTCTTTAATTTGTTTCTAAAAATGAGTTTTTAGATATTTATTATCAACAGTAACTCTTGTTTCAGATCACATTAAAAATAGGCTTTTGAAAAACTCCTTGCTGTCTCATCTTTAGGCGATCATTGTCTTTAATATAGTCCAACACAAAAGAAAACCCTCTGAACGTGAATCTAAACAAAACTGAAAGGCAAACTCAAATAGTTAAAGAAAATGCAATGGGGAATATGGTACAGGTAGGATATATTAGGGGCATACATTTTCCCTAACTGGAGGACGGGACAATTAATAATCTCTCAGTTGGAATTATTTCTCAGAGGTAGATCCACTTTACTAGTGTAATACTTTGCTCTCCTCTTGCTTTAGGAATATGAAAGTGTCACTAAGAAGTAGGCAACATGCTGTAACAGTTTGTGTTTTAAGATTCAGCACAACAAAATGTTGCCAAGTTATTTCATTTTTGCAGTAAACTTATATTTTCAAGTTTTATGACCGTTTTGGTTCTAAACACTGTGTCCATTAATCTCCCTACAAAACGTTGGAAAAAGAAGAACATAGGTTTATCAAATCGTATGATGTAAAAAAAATACTTATAATTAAATATTAATATTACAACGGATAAAGTAATAGGAAAAATTATTATTGCAATACATACATCGCTTAAAATGATGTATATCAATTTAATGTGGTTTAAAATTGAAATTTATGAATAATCGTTTCAATTAAATAAGTGTTTCGAAAATCAAAATATTATAAACACTATTTGTAAACAAGAGTTATGTGTTATTTTAAACTAGGCTCAAATGAAAACAATACTTACGGGTCCAAAAATGTTTAACCTGAAAAGAATATTTTGAAATAAGTCTAAACTCGTTTTAGTATTACAATTAACAATGTTATCTCCAGTCATTGACTTTGTAAAAGTAAGGAAGACCTGTGTAATCCTTGTAAGCGGTTGTCATATAAAATCTACTTTCAAGAAGGGTCGCAAGAAAAAACAACAGCAAGCTCTGATTTGACTAAAACCACAAAAACGTTTCCAAATGCGTCTATATAACTACGGTCAACAAAAAGTAAAACATGTCTCCGACTTAAACACCATTATAAACGGTTCTTCGCATTTCTCTTCTTCAAAGCAGGAAAGATTGCTTGTTTACTGGAGTCTGATAAAGTGGGTGACCAGTTGTATAAAGGCGACATGTGGCCGCCAATACGCCGGCTACTTGGAAAAATAGTTAATCAAAAGTTGTCACGTCGTGTAACCCTGCAACTGGGTTACTCATTGCACCAAGCCGATGTTCCTTATTATACGACCTTCTCGTGATAAGAGACGCTGACACCAATACGCCAAAGTACGAATGCGCTATATCTTAAAACTGGCAACATCTTCTAAGAACTTGAGTTGCAATAAATTGTCAAGAATTGACAAAATTATTTACGTATATTTAAAAAATTCTTGATTATATAAATTATTTTGTCTTACCTACAGTTTTAATATTACAATAACAATAGTGGAAAACCCCCAATACCACAAAAAATATCAGAAACTATTAACAATTATTACATTTTTTAAATATGTTTTTCCTTGGCGAAAAACCATTCGTGGTTATCATCGCCAATCAACAACTAAGACAAACACGTAATATTTTAGGTAAAACAAAATAATAAAATAAAATTGAAATGAAAAAAATAACAAAACAAACAAAACTTAAACATAGCAGTAATAATATAAAATAGATGTGTAACAATAAATATAAAAGTTAGCTAAGATTAGGTAACTATAATAGGCAATAGTCTTAGGTAATCTTATGTAGCTTGTATTATGAGCTATGAATAAAGATAAATATGAATCTATGATAATAAATATTGAAGCATCGTTGTAATGCAAATATGGTAATTGTGTACTTAAACTTCATCGTATTGTAAGGGGGAATCTGCGTTGAGAAATAATGGAACTTCGTTGTATATATTATATATTATAAAAAAAAAGAATCTATGATAAATAAGTATTAAAACAAAATTTATATTCGTTGATATAGGGACAGTGCAATCGAAGGAGCTGTAGATATGATCAAATAGAGGATATAAGATTGCAACCTTTAAAAATAGGAGATGTTAAACTTCATACAAAATAATCTGAGATGATATAAGAAAATAATTGAACTGGATGTGAGATTGGAAGGGGAGATAAAATACTAACTTAGAACTGAGAGTTAGATGAAGCTAAAAGCAAAATAAATATAAATATGAGATAAATAATAAACAAGTGATAAACAGAAATAAGGGAAAGAGAAATGTTATAACCAATTTGACCAAAAGAAATATAGAAGGTACCAAAAGTAAGAAAGAGAAATCAGAACAAAGACCTAACCTATAAGCAAGTCTAGACATACTAGGACTCGGATAGGCTGGAATTTAAGGACACGGTATCAGAGGATATATGTTAAATAAATCTGGAATAAGACTTTTGATTGGAAAGATTCCAGTATAATGAAAAAAAAAATGTAGAAGGAATTGTAAATACCAGAACATGATTTATTGTTACTATATGTTAGAATTGTTGATTGAATGTTAGTTATAATTATATTGTATTGTTAGAAGATATGTTAAGTAATATGTAATTGAAGGGCAGCAAACAAACAGAAATATTAAGAGGAAATTTCCAAAATGTGGAAATTGAGATTAAAAAAAAGGAAAGGAGTTTTGAAATCAACATTGTTTTATCTAAATTTGGGGACTATGTAACTATAATACATTATGTAATATGGAACTATCTGGGGACTATGCATTTTTTTTGTTTTTTTTTTGGTTTGGGGGGTTTTCAACATTTTTATTGGCTCTTGATATTGTGTATAGTTTAAATCTCTTTAGAATTATAAACAACAGAAATCTTCACAAAGATAAAAGTCAAAATAGTTAACTCAAAAGCTCACAAAAAATTAGCTTTTAATAAACAAACACACTGTTCACAACATACTAGTTTCAACGACGATGTCGCCTCCCTTAGTGCTTGGCTCAGATGTAGTAGCCAAGCACTGAAGAAGGCGACATCGTCATTGAAACTAGTCTGTTGTGAACTAGTGTGTTTGTTCATTAAAAACTAATTTTTGGTGATACAGTATTTTGAGTTCACTATTTTGACTTTTACCTTTGTGAAGATTTCTCACTAACTAAGCTCTAATTAACAAAATAAAAATAAATCTTGGTAAAAACATTTTATTTAATGTGAACTATATAGAATAATTCTTGATCTATTCATTCAAAAATTTGTCAGAGAAAAAAATCACAAAATATATCTTTACATAACTACAATACCAAGGACAGTCGCGATAAAACATAATGTGAACAGTAGGACTTCCGACCAAAATCTAGTTTGTTAATAGAGAAACTATAAACGTTTATTGAACAGTTGCTATTAATAATTTATAGAGCACATCAATAACATGGATTCAGTTTGTAAAACTGAGTCTCTGTACTTGATTATTCTTTACAGTTACAGTTTGATCACATAAATTCAAGGCCGAGGATAAGATGAAATAATTGATGGTTTTTTTTGATCCGACAACAGTCTTATCAAACTGTTTATTATCATCTAGTTTATGAAGTTATTTATAACACCCGTGTTGAGCCTACGCAAGCATGCACATACGCACGCGCAAGCGCGCGCGCGCACACACACACACACACACACATACACACCCACACACAGACACACACGCAGGAACAAAACATACGCGCGCGCACAAATACGTACGCAATCGCGCATGCACGCACACACTAGGTTCCACTGAGATTGAATACAATTAAATAATGTGTTACAAATAAATAAGCCTTAAGTTTAGTCTGCTGTGAAAATACTACTACAAATTAGATATTAAAAGCTATTAAAAAAAAGTGTATTCAAGAAAGGGGAACTATCACGATACCAACTCAATATTGTGAAGATTTTGTATCCTGCCATAATACATATAGTTTAATTCCGAGTTCTCCTCGCAACACAATTCTCCTGCATCCATTCTTTCTTTTCCTGCATTACATCACGGCTATAGATTTACCTTCCTTCATATCAGATTATTTTCTGCTTGTTTTTAAGTTTAGTAGTTTAATGTCAAGATTTCTACAGGAGCCTCTGACACTTGTGTTGAATGAACGAACATTCAATTCACCAATTTAGAGGTTATTGGAAGGTTATGTTTAAAAAGCTTCAATTTGGATTTCCTATTTGTTCATAAATGTTTTATATT
>JBAIZL010000002.1:75518999-75783999 GCA_036971475.1 Prosapia bicincta | reverse complement strand
CACAATAAGCGACACATGTAGGTTAAACATAACTGAACCTCTACAGATGTCTGGCAAACAAAATGTCACCGGTTTTGATTATTTGTCACTTCTGGCTTACGCGTGATAGGTAGGTTATACAAATGAAATGGACCACAGATTAGTTTAGCGACAGGTAAACAACGCACAGATTAAACTGTCGGACTGTGTATTGAAATAAAATGAACAATGTAATCTCTAATTTATTGCTTTGTTTGTGATTCGATAAACTTTAATTTCCTTTATTCATAGAAGAGTTAGCGGAAATACGCACAAATAGAGAGAAGAACACGCACATTTACAGGAGAAACGTCTTTTACTTCAACCATCCTACGTTATAATTCTTACAATTCGCTGCCCCACAGATTCACCAAAAAGTTTTATCTTACTCATTTTAATTCCCTATAGGCTTTAGCATTATCTAGTGTGTTGTGATAAAAAAAGGAGTAAAAAGAATGATGGTGAAAAAGAAGAATAGTGACAAGAAGTATCTCAGTACTCAATCTCCTCGTGAAAGAGCGCCAAGAGAGATGCTTAATAAGGAAATCTTCTACTTTATTCCGTTCTCCCACAAATCCAACCTCAAACTCATATAAAAACGGATACAAACACACCTGGATAGATAACATAATGCTCAAAAAACAACACACACATACACAACAAAAACATACAAACACAAACATACATAACATTAACACATCTCAAAGTATAGCTTCCTCGTTCCTCAAACTTAAATACAAAGGAGCATTTAAAACATCCAACACAACTAAAAAAAATTTACATATTACAAAAACACATCAGAACAAATACGACAGGGCAGGAGTATACAAGATTACGTGCAACGACTGACCCAGCGTTTGCAAAGGTCAAACAGCGAGAACGTTTACCACACGACACAAAGAACACATAAAATACATAAAAAACGCAAAACCAAACTCAAATTTCGCCATAAAAATACAAAACACACTACACTCACACACCAATATAGACAATAGTCTAAAATTCCTACACGAAATAGTAAAAAGCGACAGATTAAACACAATAGAAAACTATGAAATACACAAACACCACAAAAACTATCTACAACACATTCTATACCACAAAACACACTCAGAATAAAATACTATAATTGAACACATAACTAACAACTACTCTATGAACAATAATACACCACGGAATACCAATACACTACAGACTCAAACCAACCCAACACACCTGAGCAACAGTGAGTCCGTGACTCACAACATTGAACAATGTACTAACTTAATATCACTTAACCCACGGCAAAATATCCGTAAATAATGGTTTTTTTGCCGTAATACCAACAACGTAATTTACTGAGCCTCTGCCAGGGTGGCAAGCGTCAATACCGGGAGACAGGAGACTTTTTGCCACGACCCGGCACGCTACTGAAACAGACGAAATCCACACATACTCTTTAACGTCGAGTACTTTTCCAGAATTACTCGGGGCCATTAGAACTAGGCTTTCCATATCTCAATACCCCATCTGATTGGCTCGGTCCATTTAGAGAAATAGGACCTTTACCTCTGTTGGCCTTACCTACGCGCCGGACCCTCAGACTAGGGACTTGATCCTGGGCGGGTATAAAGCCATCCCTTCAGACCTTGATAGCCTTAGTAGAAAAATTTCACGTTGCTGCCCTAATCAAGCTTACCCAATAATTTACTTACACTGTTTAAGTCATAACAGCGTGTTGTCACTGTGTTAATACACAACATATCCGTATATATAATTTCGTAAGCCAAATTTTGAGAGAAAAATATGGAAGCTTGGAATGTCGTACAGAGATGGTTTAAACTAAAAGTATTGACACGAAGGAGTGGGTAAAAATATAGGCTCTTGTCGATTTATATCATTTATGGAGTTTTGAGGAACCTAAGGTTAAAATAACTCTCCATAAGAAACACATTGCAATGAAAAACAGCTGAGTATGATTTTCAAATATTTCAGCTGAGAAACAGCTGGACAAATATTATATTAGAAACAGCTTAGTACAAATATTTTAACAGTATTGAAGAACAATACATATGAACTTTGGATCAGGATTAATTAATGGAGTACGTCTTATGATACTAGATATGTTTGACAAGTGTATTAAATTAGAAATGATCACTGGTTCTGGAAATGGAAACATCATATTTTTACCAATAATTCAATTATTATCAACAAATCGTAACACACCATTTCAAACGAAAACGAACCGATTTCCTCCAAGACATACATTTTCAATATCTATAAGTAAGGCTTCAATCGACTAAACCTGTTTTTACACATGGTCAACTTTATGTAGCACTAAGTCGAGAAAACTCTCATGATGGATAAGATACACATTGATAATAACATTGGTCAAAAATATTAAATTGAAAACACATTCACAAAAATTGTAACTTATGAGGAAGTTTTGTTATGAAAGTTTAAATTATATTAAATTGTTATACATTAGAATTATTATACAAAATTTGGTTCAGTATGAATAGGGGCATTTGCACGTACAAGACCCGAGTAAAGGTGGGTTTTTAAAACACTAGATAAGTGTGTTTAGTAAAATGTAGAGAAATAAATAAATAAATAAATAAATATATATATATATATATATATATATATATATAAATATAAAATACGTTTTCTTGTTTAATAATTTAAAACAACATAGGTTATTCAAATACAAGAATATTTATTATTTTATATCCAAAGCTTTTCGTTGGCAAACGGTACTGGCTTTTCATGATGTTGTTACTGTTTGCCAACGAAAAGCTTTGGATATAAAATAATAAATATTCTTGTATTTGAATAACCTATGTTTTTTAATATATATATATATATATATATATATATATATATATATATATATATATATATATATATATATATGTATGTATTTTCCAAGTTATTTTAAGTTTTTAAAACACTAGATAAGTGTGTTTAGTAAAATGAGTACAAGATTGGAGATAAATATGCTATAATATTAGAGGGAAAACATGTATTCAACATATTTTTTAATATATATATATATATATATATATATATAAATATAAAATACGTTTTCTTGTTTAATAATTTAAAACAACATAGGTTATTCAAATACAAGAATATTTATTATTTTATATCCAAAGCTTTTCGTTGGCAAACGGTACTGGCTTTTCATGATGTTGTTACTGTTTGCCAACGAAAAGCTTTGGATATAAAATAATAAATATTCTTGTATTTGAATAACCTATGTTTTTTAATATATATATATATATATATATATATATATATATATATATATATATATATATATATATATATATATATATGTATGTATTTTCCAAGTTATTTTAAGTTTTTAAAACACTAGATAAGTGTGTTTAGTAAAATGAGTACAAGATTGGAGATAAATATGCTATAATATTAGAGGGAAAACATGTATTCAACATATTTTTTAATATATATATATATATATATAAATATAAAATACGTTTTCTTGTTTAATAATTTAAAACAACATAGGTTATTCAAATACAAGAATATTTATTATTTTATATCCAAAGCTTTTCGTTGGCAAACGGTACTGGCTTTTCATGATGTTGTTACTGTTTGCCAACGAAAAGCTTTGGATATAAAATAATAAATATTCTTGTATTTGAATAACCTATGTTTTTTAATATATATATATATATATATATATATATATATATATATATATATATATATATGTATGTATTTTCCAAGTTATTTTAAGTTTTTAAAACACTAGATAAGTGTGTTTAGTAAAATGAGTACAAGATTGGAGATAAATATGCTATAATATTAGAGGGAAAACATGTATTCAACATATTTTTTAATATATATATATATATATATATATATATATATATATATATATATAAATATATATATATATATATATATATATATATATATATATATAAATATATATATATATATATATATATATAAATATATATATATAAGCTTTCTTTCTTGAATCTTTATTAAAACGCTTTATTGTTTGTATTATGCATGTCTGTTATTTTCTGTATAGTAAAAAAAGGCTTCTGGAAATTCTAATTTCAACATAGGCTACTGTTTAACAATAGTTAAACACTGTATCATAGTCGATACAATGGTAAACATACATACAACAGTTTATAACAGTTATACAACATATAATTAAAGAATAAAAATATGGTACAACTCACAAATATACAATTTTTTATTTCCTACGCGTTTCAACGACTAATTTGTCGTCATTCTCAGTGAAAATACACAAATCAAATTAACTAAAATATATATATATATATATATATATATATATATATATATATATATATATATATTAAACATAACCTATAAAGTTTTAACAAACGTTTTTACTTTTGTTAAAACTTTATAGGTTATGTTTAATATAAATATATTTTTTAGTTAATTTGATTTGTGTATTTTCACTGAGGATGACGACAAATTAGTCGTTGAAACGCGTATGAAATAAAAAATTGTATATTTGTGAGTTGTATGATATTTTTATTCTTTAATTATAACTTTCACTCACAAGCCAGCTCGAATATTATTTATAGTTATACAACAGTTTGTATTTACAAAGCTTTGTTAGGCAACTTCATTAAATAAATACACTAGTTCTAACGTTTCCATCAGTAAACAGTATTAGCAGTGTCAAAAACATCTATATTACTCAAACCATGTAATTAATTAGGTCATATTATCGTCATCTCCACAGTATAGTAACGGTGGCGCTAAACCGACAGCTAATTAATATATAGTATCATGTAACAGCTTACATTTATCATTACATTTTACTCTTTGTTTTCTTAAAAACAACATATTTAGTAAATGTACGTATATATATACAAATTTTCGGTCTAAAAGTTTGTAATTATTTAATCAAGTTCAATTACCATTTTTTGTAAACTGCAGTGGATGACAATTGATATTAATGCAGTTTTTAAAAATATTTCTTCATAATTTAGATATTAAAAAGTCGATGTCTCGGTCGGATTCGAACTGAATAACTATATGTTTGAATTGTCAGCACTTTGGCACGGAGCCAACTTTCCCATACGTAGAAATCTGTTATTTGAACACATAAATGAAATTAAATAAGAGATGGATAGAAAAAGAAATTATAGACCACCATCAGCTTCATAAATTAGAATCGAAAAAAAGAAGGAGAATGAATAGAACAAACAAAAAATAATAATGCAAAACCATACACAGAGGTTTTAATCTAGATATTCTAAAAATTTATAACTTAAAAACTAAATTGAAATAAACCAAATTAACAAATTATCATATAATAATTATTGGTAAAACGAAACACTTTCTCTCTATCAAATTCGTGGACGGGTAAAAGTGGTCAGACATAATAATACAGTATAAATTAAATCCAGCTAAGTATAAAAAAGCATATTGTGAGTCATGGTTTAGAGAATAGAGAGAATTGATATTAAATAGCGGAAATTCAAGTAGGTAAAACAGATTTATTTCATGTATAATGTGTTTTTTTATATCTATTTGATATATATATATATATATATATATATATATATATATATATATATATATATATATATACATTTTTGTGTTTGTCATTACAAACTCTATTTTCTATGCTTATTGTAGTAAATTAAAAACTGGGATTACAATATATTGAGTTTTTACGAATTAATTCGCTGCATCTTTAATAGATAAACACTTCTTACAACACTTCATCCTACAGGTCTTCAAACTAACAACCAGAAGGAAAACAAACCAACCATAAAATACAAGGAACATCTCAAGTATCGATAAATCATTAAGAAGTCGTTACGATTTAATGAGTTTCATCGAATTAAACTAAAGTAAGTGGATCGTGAAATGAATTCGCAATTACGTGGAAGTATGTCGCCCTGCACTATTAAATGATAGTTCATACTAGACGAGCTGCCGAGATAATCCCTAAACCCGATCGTGCGACCCTAATTAGTTTTATGTTATAAGTTGGCTTTTTACTAACATTGCCAAATATGGCCGTTAAAGGGTTATGTTTTAGGTTATATTTAAAGGTATTTTTGTACAAAGTTATTGAAGAAATTCCCTCAATAAGCCTACATTATAAGTAGCTGTCGTGTATCTGCGTATTTCATATAAACATATTCTTAAACAAATTTCACGTTCATTACATTTCTTCTATTTGCTCACACTCTACCTATCTTTCTCTCTCTCTCTCTCTCTCTCTCTCTCTCTTTCTCTCTCTCTCTCTCTCTCTCTCTCTCTCTCTCTCTCTCTCTCTCTCTCTCTATATATATATATATATATATATATATATATATATATATATATATATATATATATATATATAGAATATAAGTCAAAATACAAATACAAGAATTATAATTGAATTTACAATTCAAAGCTTTTCGTTGGCTAACAGTACCAACATCATCAGGAATATTAAACAGGTATAATCATCAGGAATATTTGGTTTAATATTCCTGATGATGTTGGTAGTGTTAGCCAACGAAAAGCTTTGAATTGTAAATTCAATTATAATTCTTGTATTTGTATTTTGACTTATATTCTTTATTAATACACAAGAATACATATTGCGATATATATATATATTTACATACCTTACACAAATTTTCAATCGATGCCAATTGATGTAATACAGTTATTCAAATATTTATTCAATAATTAAATTATAAAATTTTGGGGTCCAGCCGGATTCGAACTGAGAATCATTTACGAAGTCTAGCGCAACTTGTCATTGTGCCAACTTTCCAATAACTAGAAATATATTTCTCAAGGGTGTATATGAATGTTTTTTCCTTTATATAGTTGTCGTCGAAACCTCCATTTTACAACCTTAAACTGTTGCCATGGTTACCGTACAATATCGTAAACAGTGCTGTAGGGTAACTAAAATAGAATTTTTCTGTGTTAACCTCAGTTATTTCTTACTTCTTATAAAGGAATTTACTTACACAACGTTTTATATAATCTTTGTTTTATAGTGTATATTATGGTTTAAATATACGTAAAAATAAGGGTATATATATATATGTATATATATATATGTATATATATATATATATATATATATATATATATATATATATATATATATATATATATAAACTGAAAGCACAAATACTGATCGAGATTGAACTGCAAGACTTTATTATTTATTTCTTCATCTAGATCTATAATAAAGTTATTAAACATCATTACAGATAAAAAAACTTAACTCTAAGCAATGTGAGAGATTAGACAAGGGAGATCTGGTTGGATTCCAAAACCGTTCCTAACACGCGATTGAACTGGTAGGAGATTATTATCTTCCCTATTGGTTAAAATGCAGTACTGTATATAAAAATATAAAGAAAACTGCACTAGAACGTCTCCAATTCGTCACGTTCGGGACCGAAGTTTGACGAGTTCGAGAAAAAAAGGACTACGGAAGTCGCGAAATTAACATGTCTTTGTGAGTAAACATAGCGCATAAATACGTAAATAGGTATGTAATGTTTTTAGTTTTGTACTTACATACGTTATGTAGGTTGGAAAACTCAACACTGTTACACAACACTATACAAAACACTAGAAGCCTGGAGTATAGTTAATAATTGCAAATACAGTAAATTACTCTTTTTTCTGTTTTCGTTTAACATCTCCATCTGAAACTTCCATTTTTGCTAAAAAGTATTCATATTGATTGCAATTTTTCTTGACGTCATTTACGATCGTTCTAAGAGTCTCGAATCCTAATGACAGTTTAACCGCACTTTCGCCTTTTCGTAACCATTGTAGAATGTCACTTATCATCCAACGTTAAAGTCTTATAATCCCAGCGTAAAGGCATTTCCTCTTTATATAACCATTGTTGGATAATATTATAAAATGAAGAGAGTAAACGAAAACTGAACTGCAGATTACAATTTGATAAAGATACAGTGTCACGTATTATGCAACTCAAAGCTGTCTACGATGCTGTGGTAAGTCGACTACTGTAGACTTCTACTATATTTTAACAAGCGTAATAGAAAAACTCTCTGGTATTGGCCTTATCTGATGGCTGGCGCCTCTACTACGTGGCAGTGGAAACTTGCAGACGACGCTTGTCATTACTGTGACGAATTACAGAAGTTGACGAATTAAATAATGTTGAATTACAGAGGTTCTATTGTATCACTAAACTCTTACTAAATACATCTTTGAAAGTCTACTTGGAACACTCTTCTCCCAAAACAACGATTACTGAAGATTTCTCTATGTTTTAACAAGCGTTTGGGATGCGTGAGATCAAAGAAAGTGTGAGAGAATTTCTCGGTAATAGAAAAACTCGTGTCTGGTACGGGCTTATCTAATGACTGGCGCCTACACAACGTGACAGTGCAGACTTGAAGACGACGCTTGTCATTACTGTGACGAATTACAGAAGGTGTCGAATTAAAGAAAGACGAATTACAGAAGTTGATGAATTAAAAAATGTTGAATTACAGAGGTTCTATTGTATTACTAAACTCTTACTAAATGCATCTTTGAAAGTCTAGTTTTAACACTTTTCTTCCAACACAAGTGAATAATCTACTGTAATCTCAATATTTATATTCTCCGAACAATCTGCTTTCTTTGGAAGCTCGTCAAATCACCCAGTGTAAACAAGTGATGAATCACTGAAGGAAATAATGGTCGGAATGTTTCTAACCTAATCAACTCATAAAACAAAAATAAAGATGGCCGGTTTCCGCATCACTTTACTACATCCGTTCATTAATGTCTCTCTGGCTGCCTATTCTGTCTGTGTTCTTAAACACATATCGTTTTCCAAATGTATTTTCCCTATGTGTGCTAAGTCAATCTTTTACAAGCCCTTACATCATAACACACTTGACTTTCTTTTATCTGATATGACTAATAACAAACTGTTGTATTATATAATTTTATGTAATATATATATATATATATATATATATATATATATATATATATATATATATATATATTATACATTTAGTACATTTCTGCCTTTCCTAATACTAAAATTCTTTTCTTTGTTGATGCGTTTCAGAATAACTCTATTCCCAAAACTTTAATAGTACGCGTCAAAACAGAGAAATATTTTATTGTTAAGAAAGCCAGAAAAGTACGCTCAATTGTTTACAAATATTTTTAACATACGTAAAGAAGAATATATTATGAATTTTTATTTTATAAAAATATTTAGATTTATACAAAAATATTCGTATATTTCATTACAGAATCTAGTCATTTTTAAATTTTGTTTACCTTAAGAATTAGTATATTATTGCAATAAATGATGAAATATAAATGTTAAATAAAATTAAAAAAAAAATACATTTCATCCAAGTCCCTCCAAAAAGTTTGCTTGCAATTTTTAAAAATATGTTTTAACTATTTAGGTTTAAAATTGTTGATATCCTATAACAAAAGTGTGTATTTTTTACTAATAAGAGTAAATCAGAAAAATAGTGAAAATCATTCTCTCTCTCACTCTATTTCTGCCTTTCCCTTATCTCTACCTATTTTTATAGCAAATATTATTATCTGTATGATATTTTCCAAATAAATACACAGATTTGCGAATTAATAACTAAATCCAGTCTATTTTCTTTTCTCGTTCTCCCTCAAATGCTCTTACTGTGTTCCTTTTTTTCCGCATTGTTATACATAGTAAATTTTCGCGTTTTAAATTTCTCCAAATATTACATCTGCCAGCAAGTGAGGTACCTGCAACAATGTTAGACACTCTATCGCTCCTCACTAGCATTATCTCTTTTGTCATTAACTGGTGTAGTGATTTCACGAATACCTTTTTTCATTTTTGGAAGCTTCGTTTTATAAAAAAATAAACTAATACGAATTTAAGAACAAACTACCGAGTGGGAAATAGCACCTACTGTAGACAAGACTGTCACTGTCGTGAAACCTGACACAAATCGTTCATTCACGCACGACAAGAGTGAGTAGAACCAGTGACAGCGACAAATAAGCCGATGACAACTGTGGTGAAATATCAGTAAAACTTTCGTGGAACCCTCTCTCCCTTAAACGTTCTCACCGTAAGCCGAACGGTGAGAGCAGAGCCAGTGACAGCGACAAATCGACCGATGACAGCCGTTTCATCCGGTAATTGAGACCTTTTCCCCAATCACAACAGAGACAACTTCCGATTGATCCATTGTCTCCGGTACTTGCATTTTCCATATTTTGTCACTGGTACCACCAGCGACAAACAGAAATCAGTGTCAAGTAACCGTGGCAGAAAATATCGACCATCCCTATTCTTAAGACGAAAATAATCGATTATCTCTCATTTACCAGTCAGAGGCTACGACGTACACGCACACACACGACCCATAATACTTATAATGCTCAGACTACATTATAGTAATCAATAGAGGACAATTCTTCAATAACCTTGGAAAATACCCTAAAGAAATATAACCTAAAACATAATTATTTAACGGGCATATTTGGTAATGTTAGGGAAAGCCAACTTGAACCATAAAATTAAGGATGCACTGTCGGGTTTATTGATTATCTGGATAAAAGTAACGATAGCTCGTCTAGTTTAAACTAGCATTTAATAGTGCAGGGCGACATACTTCCACGTAATTGCGAATTCATTTCACGATCCACTTACTTTAGTTTAATTCGATGAAACTCATTAAATCGTAACGACTTCTTAACGATTTATCGATACTTAAGATGTTCCTTGTATTTTATGGTTGGTTTGTTTTCCTTCTGGTTGTTAGTTTGAAGACTTGTAGGGTGAAGTGTTTTAAGAAGTGTGTGAAGTGTTTATCTATTAAAGATGCAGCCAATTATTTCTTAAAAAACTAAATTCATTGTAATCCCAGTTCAAACAAGGCCCTACTCAAGAGATAGAAAATAGAGTTTGTTATTAGCACTAAAACGTAAATAAATTTGAGGTTAAATACATTTTACCGAAGTAAGTCTGATTACTTAAAGTAAGCCGCCCACTTGAATTCCCTCTATTCTCTAATACATGGTTCGCAATATCCTTCCTTTAGACTTAGCTTGATTTAATTTATACAATATTTTTATTACGTCATCATTCTTATTGCAAGAGAACTTTCATCCCTCCGCGAACTTGATAGAGAGAAAGTGTTTCATATATATATATATATATATATATATATATATATATATATATATATATATATATGAGTGTGTGTGTGTGTGTGTGTGCGTGTGTGCGTGCGCGCGCGCGCGCGCGCGCGCGCGTGTGTGTGTGTGTGTGTGTGTGTGTGTGTGTGTGTATGTGTGTGTAGCTTTGCAACGCCGTTTTCTCGTATTCACTTATATCTTACACCATAATGTACTTGAAAAAGAACCTTACATGGTATATATGCGAGTTAACTTTCGAGAAATTTACGTATTCTAGTTTTCGAGCTTATTCTGAGACAGTTCGATTAATTTTAGATGATGTTCGAAAATGAGGACACAAACTTTAAGTTTTCTCGAAAAAGTCAACTCGCATATAAGCCAAGTAAGATTCTTGTTTAAGTATATATGTATATATGGTGATATGTTTTCTTGTAATATAGTTAATAAATTAAAATATTTCAAAAACAAAAATACTTTTAATGAATATATTTATTCAAAGCTTTTCGGCGACAAAATAGTACCAGCATCTTCAGGAAAATAAAGATAATAATTAGATAATTTTTTTCCTGAAGATGCTGGTACTATTTTATCGGCGAAAAGCATTGAACAAATATATTCATTAAAAGTATTCTTGTTTTTGAAATATTTTAAATTTATTAATTATATATATATATATATATATATATATATATATATATATATATATATATATATAATATGTATTCTTGTGTATTAATAGAGAAATAAAACAATTTACAAATACAAGAATAATTTATTGAATTTACAATTCAAAGCTTTTCGTTGGCAAACAGTACCAACATTCTCAGGAATAATAATAATATATATAAAGAACATAAGTCAAAATACAAATACAAGAATTATAATTGAATTTACAATTCAAAGCTTTTCGTTGGCTAACAGTACCAACATCATACTGTTATGGTACATCATACGGATGATGTTGGTACTGTTAGCCAACGAAAAGCTTTGAATTGTAAATTCAATTATAATTCTTGTATTTGTATTTTGACTTTTGTTCTTTATTAATACACAAGAATACATATTGCGATATATATATATATATATATATATATATATATATATATATATATATATATATACACATATAATATACTTAAGCTAATAGACGTAAGCTTTAGTGTGAGCTAATAGAAGGAATTTAATAATAAACCCAGCTTCACCAATAACTCACACATAAACATCTTCAAGTGGACCAGAGGTAACCTCTTAACCACGAGAGAGGTTTGAATAGTAGGTACTGTCACAGTTAATTGGATTTGAATGTAAATCTCTGCTTCTCAGAGTCCTTAATGTCTACGCGCTGATCTATAGATATAAACAGCAGTTTCGATCGTCGTGGGAAAACCCCTTAATCGATATTATTAAACGTAACATACAATGTAAAATAAACTTAAAACCTAATGTTTTAGCTTGTTAATGAATCATTATTTATTAAAATTAGTAGCTGAAATATTACTTAATATTTTATTTTTGTTGCAATATTGGTTTTATAGTTTTAGGTTTTTTGTAGATTTTTATCACCTTGTAAAGGAATATTTTGATATCGAGATGAGTCCGAAGTTAGATTAATTTCAACTATTCTGTCTTAAAATGTAAAAATAGTTCACGGAGTTTACTTACTCCCCATCTAGCTTCTCCCCATTCCTTTCATTTTGCTATTATAATAATGTAGTGTTGTTTAAGGCTTGTCTTGCTTGGTTGTGTAAGAATACTATGATACAACACAATCATCGTTTAAGGGCGAGTGTTAAACACCCGTTAATGACTTATTAGAGAAAGCCTTCTCGATACCACTTATGGTCTATTCGATATCCCGGATATTACCAACTTCAACTATATACAGTTTACTAAAGTTTTTATTTCAGTTAGAGTAATGAGGGAAACAATAACTGGGACGTTGCATAACTTAAATATCTGTGCAAGCAGGAATAATCTAGTCAACGCTATTCAGTTTTTCCAATTAGTGACTGTAAAAGCGTCATTATATTTTTGAAACAATTCATTAAAACGGTTTGTATATTTAACGGGTCACTCCATAGGAATGTTTAATTTGGAGATTTTATCGCTGCAATAGGTGGGAGTTTTAGATGAAATATTTTAATCATGATAAATAATCGAAACATTTTAACTGATATATTTTTTTAAAGAACAGATATACTACTTTATACTACTGTAGTTACACTACAGATATGGCTACTTCAAAAGTGCAGCTCTCCCATATCTCCCCTTTATGCTGTACCCGGGAAGTAAATGACCTATTCTTAACCCGTCTGTTATTCACTATCCTCTCTTATAAATCGTAGATGCTAACAGCCATAGGGAGTGATCGCTCCAAAGCTACTAAATCAAGTTCTACCTTGAACTACTCATCTCTATGTTTCTTCCTTAAACGACCCATCTCTATGCTTCTTCCTTGAACTAACCACCTCTATGCTTCCTCCTTGAACTACCCATCTCTATGTTTCTTCCTTGAACTACCCATCTCTATGCTTCCTCATTGAACTACCCATCACTATACTTCTTCCTTGAATCACCCATCTCCATGCTTCTTTCTTAAACTACCCATCTCTATGCTTCCTCCTTGAACTACCTATCTCTATGTTTGCTCTTTGAACTACTCATCTCTATGCTTACTCCTTGAACTACTTATTTCTATGCTTCCTCCTTGAACTACTCATCTCTATGCTTCCTCCTTGAACTACCCATCTCTATGCTCCTTCCTTAAACTACCCATCTCTATGCTCCTTTCTTGAACTACCCACCTCTATGCTTCTTCCTTGAGCTACCCATCTCTATGCTTCTACCTTGAACTAACCATCTCCATGCTTCCTCCTTGAACTACCCATCTCTATGCATCTTCCTTGAACTACCCATTTCTATGCTTCTTCCTTGAACTTCCCATCTTCATGATTCTTCCTTGAACTACCCATCTCTAAGCTTTCTCCTTAAACTACCCATCTCTATGCTTTCTCCTTGAACTACCCAAATCTATGCTTCTTCCTTGAGCTACCCATCTCTATGCTTCTACCTTAAACTAACCATCTCCATGCTTCCTCCTTGAACTACTCATCTCTATGAGTCTTCCTTGAACTACCCATCTCTATGCTTATTTCTTGAACTAATTTCATGAATGCTTCCTCCTTGAAGATGGTCGTGTGTTCCTTATCCCCCTGTCTCTCACACACACACGCGCGCGCGCGCACACTCAACGCACCTCATCGCACCCTAACTCGGCGTTTCATCAAACTGGAAACTATTTGAACAAAGTTAAATCAACATACAGCTAAAATATCAACCTATAAATAAGTAAAATCGCCTTGTTTACTCCTGCAAATAAGTAAAAAACTCTTACAAGACACGATTCAATATATCAAGCCATTAATAGTTATAGTACTAGAGTTAGGCTGCAACTAGTGCAATGCTGAGTAACAACTTTACCTTACCTTGAAACTTTATCTTTCCATAACGGAGCACAAGATCGCTCTAACTAACTAGTAAATAGTATAGTTATTATTCTGATTTTACAAATCTTAATCAAATATTTACCACGGTCGCTGTAAAAGAATCGGATTTTCATTAATTTTATTTTATAAATAAATAATTTTAAAATAATTTGTTTGTATGTTTCAGGTTTTTAATTCACTTTATTTTAAAAAAATTAATTTGAGCTATTAGTTTGTAAGTTTGAAAGTGTAATTAAAAGAATGATTTATTTAGGTAAATTAAGTGAGAAAGTTGCTAGGTTTAATAACCATTAATTAGGTAAATTAAGTGAGAAAGTTGCTAGGTTTAATGAACATTATTTAGGTAAATTTAAATCTTGAATTAATTGTAATAAAGACTAACCGAACTTATATTTAACTAAATTTATAAACTAACTCAATGAAAAATAACATTTTCGATAACATTTAACGATCTCCATAAATGAGTAGAATCCATCTAGCGGTCAAAATAGACACTAGTAAAAAAATCGCTAAATACGTATGACATGCAACACTCATAACTTCAAAATCTAGAAAACTATCTACTACCAACAAATATTCTTGTTACTGCTTTATTCTTTATATATATATATATATATATATATATATATATATATATATATATATATATATATATATATATATACACACACATTTATATATATATATATATATACAAAAAGAAGTATATACCAAATAATATTCTTGTTTCAGAACGAACATTATAGTGTAAGCGATACTTACATACATACATACAGATCAAAACGAAAATTCATAAAGAAATTACAGTTGAAAACGACCTAACGAATAAAGTAATAATTGATATAAATCAACTATGGATTCCTATGTATAGTAAAATGACGTAGGTTCTGAAACTCAGGCTTAGGGACACGGTATGGGATATAAGAGTTCCGGTTCATGCCAGCATGGTCTCCAGATCTAAAGTCTAGTAGGGAGAGGAGTACCAAGACTAGTTAGGAGCTGGATGTGATACAGCTCGAGTACAGTCATTACACATAAACTCAGCCTTAGGGACACGGTATGGGATATAAGAGTTCCGGTTCATGCCAGCATGGTCTCCAGATCTAAAGTCTAGTAGGGAGAGGAGTACCAAGACTAGTTAGGAGCTGGATGTGATACAGCTCGAGTACAGTCATTACACATAAACTCAGCCTTAGGGACACGGTATGGGATATAAGAGTTCCGGTTCATGCCAGCATGGTCTCCAGATCTAAAGTCTAGTAGGGAGAGGAGTACCAAGACTAGTTAGGAGCTGGATGTGATACAGCTCGAGTACAGTCATTACACATAAACTCAGAATTAGGGACACGGTATGGGATATAAGAGTTCCGGTTCATGCCAGCATGGTCTCCAGATCTAAAGTCTAGTAGGGAGAGGAGTACCAAGACTAGTTAGGAGCTGGATGTGATACAGCTCGAGTACAGTCATTACACATAAACTCAGCCTTAGGGACACGGTATGGGATATAAGAGTTCCGGTTCATGCCACCAGCATGGTCTCCAGATCTAAAGTCTAGTAGGGAGAGGAGTACCAAGACTAGTTAGGAGCTGGATGTGATACAGCTCGAGATCAGTCATTACACATAAACTCAGCCTTAGGGACACGGTATGGGATATAAGAGTTCCGGTTCATGCCAGCATGGTCTCCAGATCTAAAGTCTAGTAGGGAGAGGAGTACCAAGACTAGTTAGGAGCTGGATGTGATACAGCTCGAGATCAGTCATTACACATAAACTCAGCCTTAGGGACACGGTATGGGATATAAGAGTTCCGGTTCATGCCAGCATGGTCTCCAGATCTAAAGTCTAGTAGGGAGAGGAGTACCAAGACTAGTTAGGAGCTGGATGTGATACAGCTCGAGTACAGTCATTACACATAAACTCAGCCTTAGGGACACGGTATGGGATATAAGAGTTCCGGTTCATGCCAGCATGGTCTCCAGATCTAAAGTCTAGTAGGGAGAGGAGTACCAAGACTAGTTAGGAGCTGGATGTGATACAGCTCGAGTACAGTCATTACACATAAACTCAGCCTTAGGGACACGGTATGGGATATAAGAGTTCCGGTTCATGCCAGCATGGTCTCCAGATCTAAAGTCTAGTAGGGAGAGGAGTACCAAGACTAGTTAGGAGCTGGATGTGATACAGCTCGAGTACAGTCATTACACATAAACTCAGCCTTAGGGACACGGTATGGGATATAAGAGTTCCGGTTCATGCCAGCATGGTCTCCAGATCTAAAGTCTAGTAGGGAAAGGAGTACCAAGACTAGTTAGGAGCTGGATGTGATACAGCTCGAGATCAGTCATTACACATAAACTCAGCCTTAGGGACACGGTATGGGATATAAGAGTTCCGGTTCATGCCAGCATGGTCTCCAGATCTAAAGTCTAGTAGGGAGAGGAGTACCAAGACTAGATAGGAGCTGGATGAGATACAGCTCGAGTACAGTCATTACACATAAACTCAGCCTTAGGGACACGGTATGGGATATAAGAGTTCCGGTTCATGCCAGCATGGTCTCCAGATCTAAAGTCTAGTAGGGAGAGGAGTACCAAGACTAGATAGGAGCTGGATGTGATACAGCTCGAGTACAGTCATTACACATAAACTCAGCCTTAGGGACACGGTATGGGATATAAGAGTTCCGGTTCATGCCAGCATGGTCTCCAGATCTAATGTCTAGTAGGGAGAGGAGTACCAAGACTAGTTAGGAGCTGGATGTGATACAGCTCGAGTACAGTCATTACACATAAACTCAGCCTTAGGGACACGGTATGGGATATAAGAGTTCCGGTTCATGCCACCAGCATGGTCTCCAGATCTAAAGTCTAGTAGGGAGAGGAGTACCAAGACTAGATAGGAGCTGGATGTGATACAGCTCGAGTACGGTCATTACACATAAACTCAGCCTTAGGGACACGGTATGGGATATAAGAGTTCCGGTTCATGCCAGCATGGTCTCCAGATCTAAAGTCTAGTAGGGAGAGGAGTACCAAGACTAGATAGGAGCTGGATGTGATACAGCTCGAGTACAGTCATTACACATAAACTCAGCCTTAGGGACACGGTATGGGATATAAGAGTTCCGGTTCATGCCAGCATGGTCTCCAGATCTAAAGTCTAGTAGGGAGAGGAGTACCAAGACTAGTTAGGAGCTGGATGTGATACAGCTCGAGTACAGTCATTACACATAAACTCAGCCTTAGGGACACGGTATGGGATATAAGAGTTCCGGTTCATGCCAGCATGGTCTCCAGATCTAATGTCTAGTAGGGAGAGGAGTACCAAGACTAGTTAGGAGCTGGATGTAATACAGCTCGAGTACAGCCATTACACATAAACTCAGCCTTAGGGACACGGTATGGGATATAAGAGTTCCGGTTCATGCCAGCATGGTCTCCAGATCTAAAGTCTAGTAGGGAGAGGAGTACCAAGACTAGATAGGAGCTGGATGTGATACAGCTCGAGTACAGTCATTACACATAAACTCAGCCTTAGGGACACGGTATGGGATATAAGAGTTCCGGTTCATGCCAGCATGGTCTCCAGATCTAAAGTCTAGTAGGGAGAGGAGTACCAAGACTAGATAGGAGCTGGATGTGATACAGCTCGAGTAAAGTCATTACACATAAACTCAGCCTTAGGGACACGGTATGGGATATAAGAGTTCCGGTTCATGCCAGCATGGTCTCCAGATCTAATGTCTAGTAGGGAGAGGAGTACCAAGACTAGTTAGGAGCTGGATGTGATACAGCTCGAGTACAGTCATTACACATAAACTCAGCCTTAGGGACACGGTATGGGATATAAGAGTTCCGGTTCATGCCACCAGCATGGTCTCCAGATCTAAAGTCTAGTAGGGAGAGGAGTACCAAGACTAGTTAGGAGCTGGATGTGATACAGCTCGAGTACAGTCATTACACATAAACTCAGCCTTAGGGACACGGTATGGGATATAAGAGTTCCGGTTCATGCCAGCATGGTCTCCAGATCTAAAGTCTAGTAGGGAGAGGAGTACCAAGACTAGATAGGAGCTGGATGTGATACAGCTCGAGTACAGTCATTACACATAAACTCAGCCTTAGGGACACGGTATGGGATATAAGAGTTCCGGTTCATGCCAGCATGGTCTCCAGATCTAATGTCTAGTAGGGAGAGGAGTACCAAGACTAGTTAGGAGCTGGATGTGATACAGCTCGAGTACAGTCATTACACATAAACTCAGCCTTAGGGACACGGTATGGGATATAAGAGTTCCGGTTCATGCCACCAGCATGGTCTCCAGATCTAAAGTCTAGTAGGGAGAGGAGTACCAAGACTAGTTAGGAGCTGGATGTGATACAGCTCGAGTACAGTCATTACACATAAACTCAGCCTTAGGGACACGGTATGGGATATAAGAGTTCCGGTTCATGCCAGCATGGTCTCCAGATCTAAAGTCTAGTAGAGAGAGGAGTACCAAGCCTAGATAGGAGCTGGATGTGATACAGCTCGAGTACAGTCATTACACATAAACTCAGCCTTAGGGACACGGTATGGGATATAAGAGTTCCGGTTCATGCCAGCATGGTCTCCAGATCTAAAGTCTAGTAGGGAGAGGAGTACCAAGACTAGTTAGGAGCTGGATGTGATACAGCTTGAGTACAGTCATTACACATAAACTCAGCCTTAGGGACACGGTATGGGATATAAGAGTTCCGGTTCATGCCAGCATGGTCTCCAGATCTAATGTCTAGTAGGGAGAGGAGTACCAAGACTAGTTAGGAGCTGGATGTGATACAGCTCGAGTACAGCCATTACACATAAACTCAGCCTTAGGGACACGGTATGGGATATAAGAGTTCCGGTTCATGCCAGCATGGTCTCCAGATCTAATGTCTAGTAGGGAGAGGAGTACCAAGACTAGTTAGGAGCTGGATGTGATACAGCTCGAGTACAGTCATTACACATAAACTCAGCCTTAGGGACACGGTATGGGATATAAGAGTTCCGGTTCATGCCACCAGCATGGTCTCCAGATCTAATGTCTAGTAGGGAGAGGAGTACCAAGACTAGTTAGGAGCTGGATGTGATACAGCTCGAGTACAGTCATTACACATAAACTCAGCCTTAGGGACACGGTATGGGATATAAGAGTTCCGGTTCATGCCACCAGCATGGTCTCCAGATCTAATGTCTAGTAGGGAGAGGAGTACCAAGACTAGTTAGGAGCTGGATGTGATACAGCTCGAGTACAGTCATTACACATAAACTCAGCCTTAGGGACACGGTATGGGATATAAGAGTTCCGGTTCATGCCAGCATGGTCTCCAGATCTAAAGTCTAGTAGGGAGAGGAGTACCAAGACTAGTTAGGAGCTGGATGTGATACAGCTCGAGTACAGTCATTACACATAAACTCAGCCTTAGGGACACGGTATGGGATATAAGAGTTCCAGTTCATGGTCTCCAGATCTAAAGTCTAGTAGGGAGAGGAGTACCAAGACTAGATAGGAGCTGGATGTGATACAGCTCGAGTACAGTCATTACACATAAACTCAGCCTTAGGGACACGGTATGGGATATAAGAGTTCCGGTTCATGCCAGCATGGTCTCCAGATCTAAAGTCTAGTAGGGAGAGGAGTACCAAGACTAGATAGGAGCTGGATGTGATACAGCTCGAGTACAGTCATTACACATAAACTCAGCCTTAGGGACACGGTATGGGATATAAGAGTTAAGGTTCATGCCACCAGCATGGTCTCCAGATCTAAAGTCTAGTAGGGAGAGGAGTACCAAGACTAGTTAGGAGCTGGATGTGATACAGCTCGAGTACAGTCATTACACATAAACTCAGCCTTAGGGACACAGTATGGGATATAAGAGTTCCGGTTCATGCCAGCATGGTCTCCAGATCTAATGTCTAGTAGGGAGAGGAGTACCAAGACTAGTTAGGAGCTGGATGTGATACAGCTCGAGTACAGTCATTACACATAAACTCAGCCTTAGGGACACGGTATGGGATATAAGAGTTCCGGTTCATGCCAGCATGGTCTCCAGATCTAAAGTCTAGTAGGGAGAGGAGTACCAAGACTAGTTAGGAGCTGGATGTGATACAGCTTGAGTACAGTCATTACACATAAACTCAGCCTTAGGGACACGGTATGGGATATAAGGGTTCCGGTTAATGCCAGCATGGTCTCCAGATCTAAAGTCTAGTAGGGAGAGGAGTACCAAGACTAGTTAGGAGCTGGATGTGATACAGCTCGAGTACAGTCATTACACTTAAACTCAGCCTTAGGGACACGGTATGGGATATAAGAGTTCCGGTTCATGCCACCAGCATGGTCTCCAGATCTAAAGTCTAGTAGGGAGAGGAGTACCAAGACTAGTTAGGAGCTGGATGTGATACAGCTCGAGTACAGTCATTACACATAAACTCAGCCTTAGGGACACGGTATGGGATATAAGAGTTCCGGTTCATGCCAGCATGGTCTCCAGATCTAATGTCTAGTAGGGAGAGGAGTACCAAGACTAGTTAGGAGCTGGATGTGATACAGCTCGAGTACAGTCATTACACATAAACTCAGCCTTAGGGACACGGTATGGGATATAAGAGTTCCGGTTCATGCCAGCATGGTCTCCAGATCTAAAGTCTAGTAGGGAGAGGAGTACCAAGACTAGATAGGAGCTGGATGTGATACAGCTCGAGTACAGTCATTACACATAAACTCAGCCTTAGGGACACGGTATGGGATATAAGAGTTCCGGTTCATGCCAGCATGGTCTCCAGATCTAATGTCTAGTAGGGAGAGGAGTACCAAGACTAGTTAGGAGCTGGATGTGATACAGCTCGAGTACAGTCATTACACATAAACTCAGCCTTAGTGACACGGTATGGGATATAAGAGTTCCGGTTCATGCCAGCATGGTCTCCAGATCTAAAGTCTAGTAGGGAGAGGAGTACCAAGACTAGTTAGGAGCTGGATGTGATACAGCTCGAGTACAGTCATTACACATAAACTCAGCCTTAGGGACACGGTATGGGATATAAGAGTTCCGGTTCATGCCAGCATGGTCTCCAGATCTAATGTCTAGTAGGGAGAGGAGTACCAAGACTAGTTAGGAGCTGGATGTGATACAGCTCGAGTACAGTCATTACACATAAACTCAGCCTTAGGGACACGGTATGGGATATAAGAGTTCCGGTTCATGCCAGCATGGTCTCCAGATCTAAAGTCTAGTAGGGAGAGGAGTACCAAGACTAGTTAGGAGCTGGATGTGATACAGCTCGAGATCAGTCATTACACATAAACTCAGCCTTAGGGACACGGTATGGGATATAAGAGTTCCGGTTCATGCCAGCATGGTCTCCAGATCTAAAGTCTAGTAGGGAAAGGAGTACCAAGACTAGTTAGGAGCTGGATGTGATACAGCTCGAGTACAGTCATTACACATAAACTCAGCCTTAGGGACACGGTATGGGATATAAGAGTTCCGGTTCATGCCAGCATGGTCTCCAGATCTAAAGTCTAGTAGGGAGAGGAGTACCAAGACTAGTTAGGAGCTGGATGTGATACAGCTCGAGTACAGCCATTACACATAAACTCAGCCTTAGGGACACGGTATGGGATATAAGAGTTCCGGTTCATGCCAGCATGGTCTCCAGATCTAATGTCTAGTAGGGAGAGGAGTACCAAGACTAGTTAGGAGCTGGATGTGATACAGCTCGAGTACAGTCATTACACATAAACTCAGCCTTAGGGACACGGTATGGGATATAAGAGTTCCGGTTCATGCCACCAGCATGGTCTCCAGATCTAATGTCTAGTAGGGAGAGGAGTACCAAGACTAGTTAGGAGCTGGATGTGATACAGCTCGAGTACAGTCATTACACATAAACTCAGCCTTAGGGACACGGTATGGGATATAAGAGTTCCGGTTCATGCCACCAGCATGGTCTCCAGATCTAATGTCTAGTAGGGAGAGGAGTACCAAGACTAGTTAGGAGCTGGATGTGATACAGCTCGAGTACAGCCATTACACATAAACTCAGCCTTAGGGACACGGTATGGGATATAAGAGTTCCGGTTCATGCCAGCATGGTCTCCAGATCTAATGTCTAGTAGGGAGAGGAGTACCAAGACTAGTTAGGAGCTGGATGTGATACAGCTCGAGTACAGTCATTACACATAAACTCAGCCTTAGGGACACGGTATGGGATATAAGAGTTCCGGTTCATGCCACCAGCATGGTCTCCAGATCTAATGTCTAGTAGGGAGAGGAGTACCAAGACTAGTTAGGAGCTGGATGTGATACAGCTCGAGTACAGTCATTACACATAAACTCAGCCTTAGGGACACGGTATGGGATATAAGAGTTCCGGTTCATGCCACCAGCATGGTCTCCAGATCTAATGTCTAGTAGGGAGAGGAGTACCAAGACTAGTTAGGAGCTGGATGTGATACAGCTCGAGTACAGTCATTACACATAAACTCAGCCTTAGGGACACGGTATGGGATATAAGAGTTCCGGTTCATGCCAGCATGGTCTCCAGATCTAAAGTCTAGTAGGGAGAGGAGTACCAAGACTAGTTAGGAGCTGGATGTGATACAGCTCGAGTACAGTCATTACACATAAACTCAGCCTTAGGGACACGGTATGGGATATAAGAGTTCCAGTTCATGGTCTCCAGATCTAAAGTCTAGTAGGGAGAGGAGTACCAAGACTAGATAGGAGCTGGATGTGATACAGCTCGAGTACAGTCATTACACATAAACTCAGCCTTAGGGACACGGTATGGGATATAAGAGTTCCGGTTCATGCCAGCATGGTCTCCAGATCTAAAGTCTAGTAGGGAGAGGAGTACCAAGACTAGATAGGAGCTGGATGTGATACAGCTCGAGTACAGTCATTACACATAAACTCAGCCTTAGGGACACGGTATGGGATATAAGAGTTAAGGTTCATGCCACCAGCATGGTCTCCAGATCTAAAGTCTAGTAGGGAGAGGAGTACCAAGACTAGTTAGGAGCTGGATGTGATACAGCTCGAGTACAGTCATTACACATAAACTCAGCCTTAGGGACACGGTATGGGATATAAGAGTTCCGGTTCATGCCAGCATGGTCTCCAGATCTAATGTCTAGTAGGGAGAGGAGTACCAAGACTAGTTAGGAGCTGGATGTGATACAGCTCGAGTACAGTCATTACACATAAACTCAGCCTTAGGGACACGGTATGGGATATAAGAGTTCCGGTTCATGCCAGCATGGTCTCCAGATCTAAAGTCTAGTAGGGAGAGGAGTACCAAGACTAGTTAGGAGCTGGATGTGATACAGCTCGAGTACAGTCATTACACATAAACTCAGCCTTAGGGACACGGTATGGGATATAAGAGTTCCGGTTAATGCCAGCATGGTCTCCAGATCTAAAGTCTAGTAGGGAGAGGAGTACCAAGACTAGTTAGGAGCTGGATGTGATACAGCTCGAGTACAGTCATTACACATAAACTCAGCCTTAGGGACACGGTATGGGATATAAGAGTTCCGGTTCATGCCACCAGCATGGTCTCCAGATCTAAAGTCTAGTAGGGAGAGGAGTACCAAGACTAGTTAGGAGCTGGATGTGATACAGCTCGAGTACAGTCATTACACATAAACTCAGCCTTAGGGACACGGTATGGGATATAAGAGTTCCGGTTCATGCCAGCATGGTCTCCAGATCTAATGTCTAGTAGGGAGAGGAGTACCAAGACTAGTTAGGAGCTGGATGTGATACAGCTCGAGTACAGTCATTACACATAAACTCAGCCTTAGGGACACGGTATGGGATATAAGAGTTCCGGTTCATGCCAGCATGGTCTCCAGATCTAAAGTCTAGTAGGGAGAGGAGTACCAAGACTAGATAGGAGCTGGATGTGATACAGCTCGAGTACAGTCATTACACATAAACTCAGCCTTAGGGACACGGTATGGGATATAAGAGTTCCGGTTCATGCCAGCATGGTCTCCAGATCTAATGTCTAGTAGGGAGAGGAGTACCAAGACTAGTTAGGAGCTGGATGTGATACAGCTCGAGTACAGTCATTACACATAAACTCAGCCTTAGGGACACGGTATGGGATATAAGAGTTCCGGTTCATGCCAGCATGGTCTCCAGATCTAAAGTCTAGTAGGGAGAGGAGTACCAAGACTAGTTAGGAGCTGGATGTGATACAGCTCGAGTACAGTCATTACACATAAACTCAGCCTTAGGGACACGGTATGGGATATAAGAGTTCCGGTTCATGCCAGCATGGTCTCCAGATCTAATGTCTAGTAGGGAGAGGAGTACCAAGACTAGTTAGGAGCTGGATGTGATACAGCTCGAGTACAGTCATTACACATAAACTCAGCCTTAGGGACACGGTATGGGATATAAGAGTTCCGGTTCATGCCAGCATGGTCTCCAGATCTAAAGTCTAGTAGGGAGAGGAGTACCAAGACTAGTTAGGAGCTGGATGTGATACAGCTCGAGATCAGTCATTACACATAAACTCAGCCTTAGGGACACGGTATGGGATATAAGAGTTCCGGTTCATGCCAGCATGGTCTCCAGATCTAAAGTCTAGTAGGGAAAGGAGTACCAAGACTAGTTAGGAGCTGGATGTGATACAGCTCGAGTACAGTCATTACACATAAACTCAGCCTTAGGGACACGGTATGGGATATAAGAGTTCCGGTTCATGCCAGCATGGTCTCCAGATCTAAAGTCTAGTAGGGAGAGGAGTACCAAGACTAGTTAGGAGCTGGATGTGATACAGCTCGAGATCAGTCATTACACATAAACTCAGCCTTAGGGACACGGTATGGGATATAAGAGTTCCGGTTCATGGTCTCCAGATCTAAAGTCTAGTAGGGAGAGGAGTACCAAGACTAGTTAGGAGCTGGATGTGATACAGCTCGAGTACAGCCATTACACATAAACTCAGCCTTAGGGACACGGTATGGGATATAAGAGTTCCGGTTCATGCCAGAATGGTCTCCAGATCTAATGTCTAATAGGGAGAGGAGTACCAAGACTAGTTAGGAGCTGGATGTGATACAGCTCGAGTACAGTCATTACACATAAACTCAGCCTTAGGGACACGGTATGGGATATAAGAGTTCCGGTTCATGCCACCAGCATGGTCTCCAGATCTAATGTCTAGTAGGGAGAGGAGTACCAAGACTAGTTAGGAGCTGGATGTGATACAGCTCGAGTACAGTCATTACACATAAACTCAGCCTTAGGGACACGGTATGGGATATAAGAGTTCCGGTTCATGCCACCAGCATGGTCTCCAGATCTAATGTCTAGTAGGGAGAGGAGTACCAAGACTAGTTAGGAGCTGGATGTGATACAGCTCGAGTACAGTCATTACACATAAACTCAGCCTTAGGGACACGGTATGGGATATAAGAGTTCCGGTTCATGCCAGCATGGTCTCCAGATCTAAAGTCTAGTAGGGAGAGGAGTACCAAGACTAGATAGGAGCTGGATGTGATACAGCTCGAGTACAGTCATTACACATAAACTCAGCCTTAGGGACACGGTATGGGATATAAGAGTTAAGGTTCATGCCACCAGCATGGTCTCCAGATCTAAAGTCTAGTAGGGAGAGGAGTACCAAGACTAGTTAGGAGCTGGATGTGATACAGCTCGAGTACAGTCATTACACATAAACTCAGCCTTAGGGACACGGTATGGGATATAAGAGTTCCGGTTCATGCCAGCATGGTCTCCAGATCTAATGTCTAGTAGGGAGAGGAGTACCAAGACTAGTTAGGAGCTGGATGTGATACAGCTCGAGTACAGTCATTACACATAAACTCAGCCTTAGGGACACGGTATGGGATATAAGAGTTCCGGTTCATGCCAGCATGGTCTCCAGATCTAAAGTCTAGTAGGGAGAGGAGTACCAAGACTAGTTAGGAGCTGGATGTGATACAGCTCGAGTACAGTCATTACACATAAACTCAGCCTTAGGGACACGGTATGGGATATAAGAGTTCCGGTTAATGCCAGCATGGTCTCCAGATCTAAAGTCTAGTAGGGAGAGGAGTACCAAGACTAGTTAGGAGCTGGATGTGATACAGCTCGAGTACAGTCATTACACATAAACTCAGCCTTAGGGACACGGTATGGGATATAAGAGTTCCGGTTCATGCCACCAGCATGGTCTCCAGATCTAAAGTCTAGTAGGGAGAGGAGTACCAAGACTAGTTAGGAGCTGGATGTGATACAGCTCGAGTACAGTCATTACACATAAACTCAGCCTTAGGGACACGGTATGGGATATAAGAGTTCCGGTTCATGCCAGCATGGTCTCCAGATCTAATGTCTAGTAGGGAGAGGAGTACAAGACTAGTTAGGAGCTGGATGTGATACAGCTCGAGTACAGTCATTACACATAAACTCAGCCTTAGGGACACGGTATGGGATATAAGAGTTCCGGTTCATGCCAGCATGGTCTCCAGATCTAAAGTCTAGTAGGGAGAGGAGTACCAAGACTAGATAGGAGCTGGATGTGATACAGCTCGAGTACAGTCATTACACATAAACTCAGCCTTAGGGACACGGTATGGGATATAAGAGTTCCGGTTCATGCCAGCATGGTCTCCAGATCTAATGTCTAGTAGGGAGAGGAGTACCAAGACTAGTTAGGAGCTGGATGTGATACAGCTCGAGTACAGTCATTACACATAAACTCAGCCTTAGGGACACGGTATGGGATATAAGAGTTCCGGTTCATGCCAGCATGGTCTGCAGATCTAAAGTCTAGTAGGGAGAGGAGTACCAAGACTAGTTAGGAGCTGGATGTGATACAGCTCGAGTACAGTCATTACACATAAACTCAGCCTTAGGGACACGGTATGGGATATAAGAGTTCCGGTTCATGCCAGCATGGTCTCCAGATCTAAAGTCTAGTAGGGAGAGGAGTACCAAGACTAGTTAGGAGCTGGATGTGATACAGCTCGAGATCAGTCATTACACATAAACTCAGCCTTAGGGACACGGTATGGGATATAAGAGTTCCGGTTCATGCCAGCATGGTCTCCAGATCTAAAGTCTAGTAGGGAGAGGAGTACCAAGACTAGTTAGGAGCTGGATGTGATACAACTCGAGATCAGTCATTACACATAAACTCAGCCTTAGGGACACGGTATGGGATATAAGAGTTCCGGTTCATGCCAGCATGGTCTCCAGATCTAAAGTCTAGTAGGGAAAGGAGTACCAAGACTAGTTAGGAGCTGGATGTGATACAGCTCGAATACAGTCATTACACATAAACTCAGCCTTAGGGACACGGTATGGGATATAAGAGTTCCGGTTCATGCCAGCATGGTCTCCAGATCTAAAGTCTAGTAGGGAGAGGAGTACCAAGACTAGTTAGGAGCTGGATGTGATACAGCTCGAGATCAGTCATTACACATAAACTCAGCCTTAGGGACACGGTATGGGATATAAGAGTTCCGGTTCATGGTCTCCAGATCTAAAGTCTAGTAGGGAGAGGAGTACCAAGACTAGTTAGGAGCTGGATGTGATACAGCTCGAGATCAGTCATTACACATAAACTCAGCCTTAGGGACACGGTATGGGATATAAGAGTTCCGGTTCATGCCAGCATGGTCTCCAGATCTAAAGTCTAGTAGGGAGAGGAGTACCAAGACTAGTTAGGAGCTGGATGTGATACAGCTCGAGATCAGTCATTACACATAAACTCAGCCTTAGGGACACGGTATGGGATATAAGAGTTCCGGTTCATGCCAGCATGGTCTCCAGATCTAAAGTCTAGTAGGGAGAGGAGTACCAAGACTAGTTAGGAGCTGGATGTGATACAGCTCGAGTACAGTCATTACACATAAACTCAGCCTTAGGGACACGGTATGGGATATAAGAGTTCCGGTTCATGCCACCAGCATGGTCTCCAGATCTAAAGTCTAGTAGGGAGAGGAGTACCAAGACTAGTTAGGAGCTGGATGTGATACAGCTCGAGTACAGTCATTACACATAAACTCAGCCTTAGGGACACGGTATGGGATATAAGAGTTCCGGTTCATGCCACCAGCATGGTCTCCCGATCTAAAGTCTAGTAGGGAGAGGAGTACCAAGACTAGTTAGGAGCTGGATGTGATACAGCTCGAGATCAGTCATTACACATAAACTCAGCCTTAGGGACACGGTATGGGATATAAGAGTTCCGGTTCATGCCAGCATGGTCTCCAGATCTAAAGTCTAGTAGGGAAAGGAGTACCAAGACTAGTTAGGAGCTGGATGTGATACAGCTCGAGTACAGTCATTACACATAAACTCAGCCTTAGGGACACGGTATGGGATATAAGAGTTCCGGTTCATGCCACCAGCATGGTCTCCAGATCTAAAGTCTAGTAGGGAGAGGAGTACCAAGACTAGTTAGGAGCTGGATGTGATACAGCTCGAGTACAGTCATTACACATAAACTCAGCCTTAGGGACACGGTATGGGATATAAGAGTTCCGGTTCATGCCAGCATGGTCTCCAGATCTAAAGTCTAGTAGGGAGAGGAGTACCAAGACTAGATAGGAGCTGGATGTGATACAGCTCGAGATCAGTCATTACACATAAACTCAGCCTTAGGGACACGGTATGGGATATAAGAGTTCCGGTTCATGCCAGCATGGTCTCCAGATCTAAAGTCTAGTAGGGAGAGGAGTACCAAGACTAGTTAGGAGCTGGATGTGATACAGCTCGAGTACAGTCATTACACATAAACTCAGCCTTAGGGACACGGTATGGGATATAAGAGTTCCGGTTCATGCCACCAGCATGGTCTCCAGATCTAAAGTCTAGTAGGGAGAGGAGTACCAAGACTAGTTAGGAGCTGGATGTGATACAGCTCGAGTACAGTCATTACACATAAACTCAGCCTTAGGGACACGGTATGGGATATAAGAGTTCCGGTTCATGCCACCAGCATGGTCTCCAGATCTAAAGTCTAGTAGGGAGAGGAGTACCAAGACTAGTTAGGAGCTGGATGTGATACAGCTCGAGTACAGTCATTACACATAAACTCAGCCTTAGGGACACGGTATGGGATATAAGAGTTCCGGGTCATGCCACCAGCATGGTCTCCAGATCTAAAGTCTAGTAGGGAGAGGAGTACCAAGACTAGTTAGGAGCTGGATGTGATACAGCTCGAGTACAGTCATTACACATAAACTCAGCCTTAGGGACACGGTATGGGATATAAGAGTTCCGGTTCATGCCAGCATGGTCTCCAGATCTAAAGTCTAGTAGGGAGAGGAGTACCAAGACTAGTTAGGAGCTGGATGTGATACAGCTCGAGTACAGTCATTACACATAAACTCAGCCTTAGGGACACGGTATGGGATATAAGAGTTCCGGTTCATGCCAGCATGGTCTCCAGATCTAAAGTCTAGTAGGGAGAGGAGTACCAAGACTAGTTAGGAGCTGGATGTGATACAGCTCGAGTACAGTCATTACACATAAACTCAGCCTTAGGGACACGGTATGGGATATAAGAGTTCCGGTTCATGCCAGCATGGTCTCCAGATCTAAAGTCTAGTAGGGAGAGGAATACCAAGACTAGTTAGGAGCTGGATGTGATACAGCTCGAGTACAGTCATTACACATAAACTCAGCCTTAGGGACACGGTATGGGATATAAGAGTTCCGGTTCATGCCAGCATGGTCTCCAGATCTAAAGTCTAGTAGGGAGAGGAGTACCAAGACTAGTTAGGAGCTGGATGTGATACAGCTCGAGTACAGTCATTACACATAAACTCAGCCTTAGGGACACGGTATGGGATATAAGAGTTCCGGTTCATGCCAGCATGGTCTCCAGATCTAAAGTCTAGTAGGGAGAGGAGTACCAAGACTAGTTAGGAGCTGGATGTGATACAGCTCGAGATCAGTCATTATACATAAACTCAGCCTTAGGGACACGGTATGGGATATAAGAGTTCCGGTTCATGCCAGCATGGTCTCCAGATCTAAAGTCTAGTAGGGAGAGGAGTACCAAGCCTAGTTAGGAGCTGGATGTGATACAGCTCGAGATCAGTCATTACACATAAACCCAGCCTTAGGGACACGGTATGGGATATAAGAGTTCCGGTTCATGCCAGCATGGTCTCCAGATCTAAAGTCTAGTAGGGAGAGGAGTACCAAGACTAGTTAGGAGCTGGATGTGATACAGCTCGAGATCAGTCATTACACATAAACTCAGCCTTAGGGACACGGTATGGGATATAAGAGTTCCGGTTCATGCCAGCATGGTCTCCAGATCTAAAGTCTAGTAGGGAGAG
Source organism: Prosapia bicincta (assembly GCA_036971475.1). Taxonomy (NCBI): domain Eukaryota; kingdom Metazoa; phylum Arthropoda; class Insecta; order Hemiptera; family Cercopidae; genus Prosapia; species Prosapia bicincta. The sequence continues at coordinate 75,752,972 of JBAIZL010000002.1, read as the reverse complement.
GAGTACCAAGACTAGTTAGGAGCTGGATGTGATACAGCTCGAGATCAGTCATTACACATAAACTCAGCCTTAGGGACACGGTATGGGATATAAGAGTTCCGGTTCATGCCAGCATGGTCTCCAGATCTAATGTCTAGTAGGGAGAGGAGTACCAAGACTAGTTAGGAGCTGGATGTGATACAGCTCGAGTACAGTCATTACACATAAACCACCCCCTCCTCGCTCAACTCTGGACTTTCCACCATTACACAAAACATAGGCCAGTCAGTATATTTCATCCCTCCTAGAACAGTTCCATCCTGTCCATCACACTACTACACCACTGAATACACCAGGGGAATACGGACGTTCCGTTACGTTCGTTAGGGTTTGCACGCCATTCTAGTACATCTTGTAATTAGTTTTTAAACTTGTTAGTTTCAACTAACCACTCGGATTATTTGTAACCTAACTGTACATGGTCCAATTACGTTATGTAAACGTGATCTTAACAGACAGCTCGTAACATTGATCCGAGCCTTTGATAGCGTAATTGGTTAACGTATCTACGCTAATTACTAAACTAAACTCTACTTGATCTATAATAATAGGCGTAGGCTGCCATACAAGAGATCTGTCTTCCCGAGTATGGCATTTAATTAGAAACGTATAACATTTGGTGTTAACACTTGTAAACTTCAGCCGTAAACAAACTTTGAAACCCTTAAAGTATTTCTCAAGTATTAGTATAATTTCGTAGATTATCTAACCTTAATTAGGTTAGCAGATCACTGTTGTTATTAACCCTGTGTTAATAATGACAGAGATATTGAAAAGGGAGAAAATATTTCAATTGTAATATTTCTTAAGAGAATTCATTTTGTTTCAGTAAATGAAAAAAATAGGATTAGCGATAGCTAATTTAAGTCAGATGAAGGAAGCGACATAAACCATCCTTTGTGTTTAAAAGATTAAATATGGCGGCAGGCAAAGTTGCTTTTCCTCTACGTCATATTGGGGACATAGACAAGGGGTTTTAATAATATAATCCTTCTACTGGAGGGTGGTTGGAATGTTTGGAAGCTGTACATAAGAGTTAAGAAATAAGAAAAAGTTCTGGTAGTAAAGAGATAAACATTTCATTTTTCGCGTATTCCTTAACTAAAAATTGATTCGTGTTTTTATTCAGTTCCTTACTATTAGCTCGCACTCTTCTTATATATATAGTATACAAATTTTCAATCGGTAATAATATACGTTAATATTCATTCAATCAAGTTGAAATACATTTTTTTAAACCTGTAGAGGATGACAACTGATGGTAAGACAATTTAAAATATATTTATTCATTAATTACAATGTTTAAAAGCTAATGTCTCAGTAGAGTTCGTAGTGAATTACTACATGTTTGAATTCTAAGCTCTTTAGCACTGAGACAACTTACCCATTGATAAGATATCTATTAATTAAAGATATATATATATATATATATATATATATATATATATAAATATATACATATATTAAATATGATGATATGTTTTTTTGTAATATAATTAATAAATTAATAATATTTCAAAAACAAGAACTCATTTTACTTTCTAAGTTGCTAGAATTTCCTGAAAATTATTTGATAAATGGTCCTCCAAAACGGTTTCAATTAATTTATTCTAAAAGGATTAATACAATTTTTGAGTAATTTTAACTAATTAAATAAAGCCTATTAGCCACAATACAAAGGTATTATTAGTTAAATAAAGATTTTTGTATTGTGGTTAGTGGGTTTTATTTATGTTGTTAATCTAAAAGCAGTTGAATTTCTCAATAAATTATTCTCTAAAGCCGTTGAATTTTCAACTAGGTCTTTTTCTAAATTTTCTTTCAACTTACACCCAATTCTAACAACTTCTCGTACATTCTAGACGCTTCATTTTCTAGAAAGTTCTAGGCTTTACCAGAACGGTGAGGTTGTTGAGTACACTGAAGCGTGAAAGTGCTTGTCAAGCCATGTGCCATAAATCACGAGCGTGGCTTTGCCAACTACAGTATACTTGAAGTAACTATTATTTACAAAGAAAGTAATAAATAACCGAAACATTTCTCAAAGACTCATAAATAATAAAACCTACTTAACAAAATTTTCATAGTGCTTGATTACCCTGTTTCGTTGTGAATGTAACTCTCGAAATGTAAAGACAGCTTACGAACATCTTTCAATGTGAAACGATAAAACATTGTCCAACCACGTCATAAGTTCTTGACCTGGATACACTGAATACCGCAACATTGTGCTCAGTTTATATGAGTAATATTATATTACTTTTATGATACAGCTAACCTCATTACAGCGCTGCAGAGCGGATTCTAATTTAACTATAAAACTCGTTGTTCCTGTGTATTACTGTATGTTTTGGAAATGTTTTAAAATGTTATTTATGGCAATGAGCCATGACGTGTGTGCAAATCGATCTACTGTGTAAGTTGTAACGAACATTTAAAGTAACATTAAGAACCTCTAAGGGAACGTTTCCCTGGAGAGAGAATGTATGAAGCCCATACGATATACCTAACCTTATCCGGGACGAAGTGACATCAGTTAAGATGATATCTAAGAAGGCCGGACCTTTCTACATCCAGCGAATATTATGGTAACAGGACAAAGGCCTGCGACTTTTTTTATCTTCTAAAGTCTGATTTTATATAGAAGGAAGTTTGAACAGTTGAATGGCTGGCCAACGAATATGTGAATTACTGCGTGAAATCCTTGCGAACACATTCATAGATGATTTGAAATAAATCTGTAGATGGTGAATCCGTAAATCCATGGAGGGTTCAAATCTGTAGATGGTGGATTTGTAAATCCATGGAAGGTCTAAATCTGTAGATGGTGGATCCGTAAATGCATTAAGGGTCTAAATCAGTAGATGGTGGATACGTAAATCCAGGAAGGGTTTAAAATACAAGTAAGTCATATAGCTTTCAGTTACTATTTGTAAATGAAACGTCATAACGTATTATAAACATTTATTATACATTATAGAACATATTAAAAAATATATAATTATACTTATATATTACATACTTATATACTAATACTTGTATATATACTATATACTTATATAAGTATATATTTTAATACATTTACTTATATACAGAACTCACACTTGATACACTTACAGATTTTTATAAGTAACTAGCTGACACGGCCAACTTTGTACCACCTAAAAGTCAATGAATGGCGTGTTAACATTAGCTAAACTTAATTTAGTATTTTACTAACATAATAACAGCTGAACGTATAGCAGATGATCGAGAAAAGTATGACAGTAAGAGTTCTTGATTGATTGTTATTTATTGAAGTGTATTCGGATGTACAATATTTTATGTGTATTGTTTAAAATGTGTTGGAAAATAACTTTAGATTGTTGAGTGTTGTCTAGCAACCAAAATTTGGAATGAATTCAATGAAATGTCTTAGATAAGATTACTTGGAAAGTCATATTTTAAACAAATTTGTATTATATATGTATAGATAGATAGATAGTTAGCTGACGCGGCGATATACGCACTGCCTAAAAGTCAACGAGTGGGGTGTTAACATTAGCTGATCTAAATTTAGTATTTTATCAACATAAATAATAGTACAGAAATCGCTTTAAAATGTTTTAGTAAATAATTAAAATTTCTTGAGCGATGCTTGGCAACCAAAATTTGGAATAAATTCTATGAAATGTCTTAAGATATGATAAGATAGAAATTCATATTTTATGTTATTTTTGGCACTTAAAAATTACATGTTGAAAAAAATTCTAATATCTTTTGGAAGCTGATTTGCTAAACACCTAGCCCCGTTTTATTGGATAATATTTTTCTGCTAAAATTAATTGGTTTGGGCACTACGAGTCCCCTGTGCCCCCTTGTCGACGCTTTTGAGACTCACTATGCGAGAAACCTTCCCAGGAATGTACTCAAGAGTTTCCCACATTTTCATGGCGATCAGATCAGTGGTTTAGTAATGTACAAGGCTCATACATACATACAAACATTAATTTATATATGTACAGAAGATATAACACTTCTATATTTTATCTTATATATAAGTTGAAACATTTCGTTATAATAACTGTACATATTGTTGTTGAGATTGAGACGTATGCATAAAGTTCAAATTACACGGTAAAGCTAAATAAAATAACTGCAAAATGTTAAGCAATTTAGTTGATATTAAAAGAAATACGAAGACATATTTTACTTTGTATTTTGTGTAGGTCCGGTATTGTTTTAGAATGGGTTTCGTCACTCTGAATTCAGTTACACTTTAAAAGACAAATTAGAAACCAATTGTAGGGTTATCGGGAATCAGGTTTTTTTTCAATACAGTGTAATCCCGGTAATTCGAACTACTTGTTGTAAGGGGTTGTTCGGATTACAGAGGGTACCTAGGTATGTATTAAGAAAATAATGCTGTAAAAAAATATTCAACAGTGGCCACTCATAAATAGCGTCATCAAGGAATGACGAAAACATATGTTCAGTACTTGTTCCAATAGAAACAAAATATAGGAGCAAACGTGATATTGTTAATGACTTGTGTTGTGCCTTTATTAAAATACAACCTCTAACAGGCATGCGAGTGACATAAATGCAAGCTCATCTATCTCACTAACCTCTTATAATAAAAAATTTACCTTGTGACCAAACTTGGAAGTATTATATCATGTTTCTTGTGAAAATATATATAGATAAATAAATTGTTTAAAATATATATAATGTTTGTTTCTTTTTCATATGCCTAAACCATTTATTTATAGTGTAAAGGAGTCGTGGAAGGCTTTCATTTCAAGAAGAGAGGCGTGGTACCAAAACGTTTAGGCACCCCTGTGTTAGACCCTAGGTCTAGGTTAAGAACACTATCATTTATTCTGAATATTACAGGAAACTAAAAGAAATTTCCAATTCCAGAAAATAATGATTGTAAAAGTTTTAATTACGATTGGTGCCCTAGTTTCATCGATAATATCTTAGATGTTTTTTTTTACTATCATGGCAAACAATCCTTCAAGTGAGAAAATACTTTGCATAAATTCAAGGAAAACACTAATATCTGAAGATATTCGTCGACCTATATAGCATGGCAAAAATAAATCTAAAATTCAAATTTCCTCTTGCAATGCAACTTCTCTAGTTATTAGCTTTGTTTTCTAATTTTAATCGCAACTTATTTGAAATGTTTTAAATTTTAGTAAAGAAAGTATAAAATATACGGAAATAAGTTTTGCTATTTATGAAAAGTTTTCTCTTAATGTTCTCCCGAAGTAGCTCGCGATTTCGAAACGCAATTTATTCCATTGCATCTAAGTTCAGAAAAGTTTTAGACTCGATTTAAGCGGATGCAAACTTGTATACAAAATATAAATCCTACAATTGCTTGGATTCTACGAAGAACGTTGCCAGATTGAACGGTCTTGTACAAAAATTATCCCGTTACAAAGAGTTAGTGTCCAGCTTGTGTTTTGGCCTATCATATAATGTGGAGTGCCTACGTACCCCGGAGTGAAAGAATATATATTTCGTCTATCAAATGAGTTCATGTCACCGAATTAAATGGTAACTAGTTGTGCAAAAAAAATGGATCTTTTAGTTCTGGACAAGCTACTAAAATAGAAGCTTCTGGGTGGACTAATCTCGTTCCAGTGTGATCATTTTAGAGAGCTGACAGTAAGGTATTCGGATTTCCACATACCGGTACCATTAAACAATGACAGCAAGCCCTTCTCTCGTGTTTTTAATATCTTTCCCATCCAATGCGGTAGTCAAGCGGTTCAACGGTAGTTAGTAGTGGTTCTAATACGCGCATGGAGGTGCTGTGTCGGAAGATAGGTGGCTCATTTACTCTTTCTATCTATTCTCCGTTTATCTCTGTTTACGGATCTGTCTTAAACCCGTAAATATATATTAGGGCTTTATGTTAGGCACAATTATGATAATTACAGAGACATACTCTGAAGGTACTTTGGGGTATCCTGTTTTTGTCCCTCTACCTGACAAAAGTAATTCGACTCTATTTAAACTCATCAGAGAATGGATCTAGCGATGATGTCGCATACGTACTCTACCAAAAATAATATACGGACAAAATAATATATAAGCAAAATAACATTTTTTAAATTATGGTTTAAATCCAACATTTTTATTTCGATTCTTACCAATACTCTTTGATGTCTTAGTATATTCAGACCCGCTGAGCATGGTCACCAGATCTAAAGTCTAGTAGGGAGAGGAGTACCAAGACTAGTTAGGAGCTGGATGTGATACAGCTCGAGTACAGTCATTACACATAAACTCAGCCTTAGGGTCACGGTACCTGTCTGGTATGGGATATAAGAGTTCCGGTTCATGGTCACCAGATCTAAAGTCTAGTAGGGAGAGGAGTACCAAGACTAGTTAGGAGCTGGATGTGATACAGCTCGAGTACAGTCATTACACATAAACGCAGCCTTAGGGACACGGTGCCTGTCTGGTATGGGATATAAGAGTTCCGGTTCATGCCAGCATGGTCACCAGATCTAAAGTCTAGTAGGGAGAGGAGTACCAAGACTAGTTAGGAGCTGGATGTGATACAGCTCGAGTACAGTCATTACACATAAACTCAGCCTTAGGGACACGGTATGGGATATAAGAGTTCCGGTTCATGCCAGCATGGTCTCCAGATCTAAAGTCTAGTAGGGAGAGGAGTACCAAGACTAGTTAGGAGCTGGATGTGATACAGCTCGAGTACAGTCATTACACATAAACTCAGCCTTAGGGACACGGTATGGGATATAAGAGTTCCGGTTCATGCCAGCATGGTCTCCAGATCTAAAGTCTAGTAGGGTGAGGAGTACCAAGACTAGTTAGGAGCTGGATGTGATACAGCTCGAGTACAGTCATTACACATAAACTCAGCCTTAGGGACACGGTATGGGATATAAGAGTTCCGGTTCATGCCAGCATGGTCACCAGATCTAAAGTCTAGTAGGGAGAGGAGTACCAAGACTAGTTAGGAGCTGGATGTGATACAGCTCGAGTACAGTCATTACACATAAACTCAGCCTTAGGGACACGGTACCTGTCTGGTATGGGATATAACAGTTCCGGTTCATGGTCAGCAGATCTAAAGTCTAGTAGGGAGAGGAGTACCAAGACTAGTTAGGAGCTGGATGTGATACAGCTCGAGTACAGTCATTACACATAAACTCAGCCTTAGGGACACGGTACCTGTCTGGTATGGGATATAAGAGTTCCGGTTCATGGTCACCAGATCTAAAGTCTAGTAGGGAGAGGAGTACCAAGACTAATTAGGAGCTGGATGTGATACAGCTCGAGTACAGTCATTACGCATAAACTCAGCCTTAGGGACACGGTACCTGTCTGGTATGGGATATAAGAGTTCCGGTTCATGGTCACCAGATCTAAAGTCTAGTAGGGAGAGGAGTACCAAGACTAGTTAGGAGCTGGATGTGATACAGCTCGAGTACAGTCATTACACATAAACTCAGCCTTAGGGACACGGTACCTGTCTTGTATGGGATATAAGAGTTCCGGTTCATGGTCACCAGATCTAAAGTCTAGTAGGGAGAGGAGTACCAAGACTAGTTAGGAGCTGGATGTGATACAGCTCGAGTACAGTCATTACACATAAACTCAGCCTTAGGGACACGGTATGGGATATAAGAGTTCCGGTTCATGCCAGCATGGTCACCAGATCTAAAGTCTAGTAGGGAGAGGAGTACCAAGACTAGTTAGGAGCTGGATGTGATACAGCCCGAGTACAGTCATTACACATAAACTCAGCCTTAGGGACACGGTACCTGTCTGGTATGGGATATAAGAGTTCCGGTTCATGGTCACCATATCTAAAGTCTAGTAGGGAGAGGAGTACCAAGACTAGTTAGGAGCTGGATGTGATACAGCTCGAGTACAGTCATTATACATAAACTCAGCCTTAGGGACACGGTACCTGTCTTGTATGGGATATAAGAGTTCCGGTTCATGGTCACCAGATCTAAAGTCTAGTAGGGAGAGGAGTACCAAGACTAGTTAGGAGCTGGATGTGATACAGCTCGAGTACAGTCATTACACATAAACTCAGCCTTAGGGACACGGCACCTGTCTGGTATGGGATATAAGAGTTCCGGTTCATGCCAGCATGGTCACCAGATCTAAAGTCTAGTAGGGAGAGGAGTACCAAGACTAGTTAGGAGCTGGATGTGATACAGCCCGAGTACAGTCATTACACATAAACTCAGCCTTAGGGACACGGTATGGGATATAAGAGTTCCGGTTCATGCCAGCACGGTCTCCAGATCTAAAGTCTAGTAGGGAGAGGAGTACCAAGACTAGTTAGGAGCTGGATGTGATACAGCCCGAGTACAGTCATTACACATAAACTCAGCCTTAGGGACACGGTATGGGATATAAGAGTTCCGGTTCATGCCAGCACGGTCTCCAGATCTAAAGTCTAGTAGGGAGAGGAGTACCAAGACTAGTTAGGAGCTGGATGTGATACAGCCCGAGTACAGTCATTACACATAAACTCAGCCTTAGGGACACGGTATGGGATATAAGAGTTCCGGTTCATGCCAGCACGGTCTCCAGATCTAAAGTCTAGTAGGGAGAGGAGTATCAAAGCTAGTTAGGAGCTGGATGTGATACAGCTCGAGTACAGTCATTACACATAAACTCAGCCTTAGGGACACGGTATAGGATATAAGAGTTCCGGTTCATGCCAGCACGGTCTCCAGATCTAAAGTCTAGTAGGGAGAGGAGTACCAAAGCTAGTTAGGAGCTGGATGTGATACATCTCGAGTACAGTCATTACACATATACTCAGCCTTAGGGACACGGTACCTGTCTGTTATGGGATATAAGAGTTCCGGTTCATGGTCACCAGATCTAAAGTCTAGTAGGGAGAGGAGTACCAAGACTAGTTAGGAGCTGGATGTGATACAGCCCGAGTACAGTCATTACACATAAACTCAGCCTTAGGGACACGGTATGGGATATAAGAGTTCCGGTTCATGCCAGCACGGTCTCCAGATCTAAAGTCTAGTAGGGAGAGGAGTACCAAAGCTAGTTAGGAGCTGGATGTGATACAGCTCTAGTACAGTCATTACACATAAACTCAGCCTTAGGGACACGGTATGGGATATAAGAGTTCCGGTTCATGCCAGCACGGTCTCCAGATCTAAAGTCTAGTAGGGAGAGGAGTACCAAAGCTAGTTAGGAGCTGGATGTGATACAGCTCGAGTACAGTCATTACACATAAACGCAGCCTTAGGGACACGGTATGGGATATAAGAGTTCCGGTTCATGCCAGCACGGTCTCCAGATCTAAAGTCTAGTAGGGAGAGGAGTACCAAAGCTAGTTAGGAGCTGGATGTGATACAGCTCGAGTACAGTCATTACACATAAACTCAGCCTTAGGGACACGGTACCTGTCTGGTATGGGATATAAGAGTTCCGGTTCATGGTCACCAGATCTAAAGTCTAGTAGGGAGAGGAGTACCAAGACTAGTTAGGAGCTGGATGTGATACAGCCCGAGTACAGTCATTACACATAAACTCAGCCTTAGGGACACGGTATGGGATATAAGAGTTCCGGTTCATGCCAGCATGGTCTCCAGATCTAAAGTCTAGTAGGGAGAGGAGTACCAAAGCTAGTTAGGAGCTGGATGTGATACAGCTCGAGTACAGTCATTACACATAAACTCAGCCTTAGGGACACGGTACCTGTCTGGTATGGGATATAAGAGTTCCGGTTCATGCCAGCACGGTCTCCAGATCTAAAGTCTAGTAGGGAGAGGAGTACCAAGACTAGTTAGGAGCTGGATGTGATACAGCTCTAGTACAGTCATTACACATAAACTCAGCCTTAGGGACACGGTACCTGTCTGGTATGGGATATAAGAGTTCCGGTTCATGGTCACCAGATCTAAAGTCTAGTAGGGAGAGAAGTACCAAGACTAGTTAGGAGCTGGATGTGATACAGCTCGAATACAGTCATTACACATAAACTCAGCCTTAGGGACACGGTACCTGTCTGGTATGGGATATAAGAGTTCCGGTTCATGGTCACCAGATCTAAAGTCTAGTAGGGAGAGGAGTACCAAGACTAGTTAGGAGCTGGATGTGATACAGCTCGAATACAGTCATTACACATAAACTCAGCCTTAGGGACACGGTACCTGTCTGGTATGGGATATAAGAGTTCCGGTTCATGGTCACCAGATCTAAAGTCAAGTAGGGAGAGGAGTACCAAGACTAGTTAGGAGCTGGATGTGATACAGCTCGAGTACAGTCATTACACATAAACTCAGCCTTAGGGACACGGTACCTGTCTGGTATGGGATATAAGAGTTCCGGTTCATGGTCTCCAGATCTAAAGTCTAGTAGGGAGAGGAGTACCAAGACTAGTTAGGAGCTGGATGTGATACAGCTCGAATACAGTCATTACACATAAACTCAGCCTTAGGGACACGGTACCTGTCTGGTATGGGATATAAGAGTTCCGGTTAATGGTCTCCAGATCTAAAGTCTAGTAGGGAGAGGAGTACCAAGACTAGTTAGGAGCTGGATGTGATACAGCTCGAATACAGTCATTACACATAAACTCAGCCTTAGGGACACGGTACCTGTCTGGTATGGGATATAAGAGTTCCGGTTCATGGTCTCCAGATCTAAAGTCTAGTAGGGAGAGGAGTACCAAGACTAGTTAGGAGCTGGATGTGATACAGCTCGAATACAGTCATTACACATAAACTCAGCCTTAGGGACACGGTATGGGATATAAGAGTTCCGGTTCATGGTCTCCAGATCTAAAGTCTAGTAGGGAGAGGAGTACCAAGACTAGTTAGGAGCTGGATGTGATACAGCTCGAATACAGTCATTACACATAAACTCAGCCTTAGGGACACGGTATGCGATATAAGAGTTCCGGTTCATGCCAGCATGGTCACCAGACCTAAAGTCTAGTAGGGAGAGGAGTACCAAGACTAGTTAGGAGCTGGATGTGATACAGCTCGAGTACAGTCATTACACATAAACTCAGCCTTAGGGGCACGGTATGGGATATAAGAGTTCCGGTTCATGCCAGCATGGTCTCCAGATCTAAATTCTAGTAGGGAGAGGAGTACCAAGACTAGTTAGGAGCTGGATGTGATACAGCTCGAGTACAGTCATTACACATAAACTCAGCCTTAGGGACACGGTACCTGTCTGGTATGGGATATAAGAGTTCCGGTTCATGCCAGCATGGTCACCAGACCTAAAGTCTAGTGGGGAGAGGAGTACCAAGACTAGTTAGGAGCTGGATGTGATACAGCTCGAGTACAGTCATTACACATAAACTCAGCCTTAGGGACAGAGTTCCGGTTCATGGGCACCAGATCTAAAGTCTACTAGGGAGAGGAGTACCAAGACTAGTTAGGAGCTGGATGTGATACAGCTCGAGTACAGTCATTACACATAAACTCAGCCTTAGGGACACGGTATGGGATATAAGAGTTCCGGTTCATGCCAGCATGGTCACCAGACCTAAAGTCTAGTAGGGAGAGGAGTACCAAGACTAGTTAGGAGCTGGATGTGATACAGCTCGAGTACAGTCATTACACATAAACTCAGCCTTAGGGACAGAGTTCCGGTTCATGGTCTCCAGATCTAAAGTCTAGTAGGGAGAGGAGTACCAAGACTAGTTAGGAGCTGGATGTGATACAGCTCGAGTACAGTCATTACACATAAACTCAGCCTTAGGGACAGAGTTCCGGTTCATGGTCTCCAGATCTAAAGTCTAGTAGGGAGAGGAGTACCAAGACTAGTTAGGAGCTGGATGTGATACAGCTCGAGTACAGTCATTACACATAAACTCAGCTTTAGGGACAGAGTTCCGGTTCATGGGCACCAGATCTAAAGTCTACTAGGGAGAGGAGTACCAAGACTAGTTAGGAGCTGGATGTGATACAGCTCGAGTACAGTCATTACACATAAACTCAGCCTTAGGGACACGGTACCTGTCTGGTATGGGATATAAGAGTTCCGGTTCATGCCAGCATGGTCACCAGATCTAAAGTCTAGTAGGGAGAGGAGTACCAAGACTAGTTAGGAGCTGGATGTGATACAGCTCGAGTACAGTCATTACACATAAACTCAGCCTTAGGGTCACGGTACCTGTCTGGTATGGGATATAAGAGTTCCGGTTCATGGTCACCAGATCTAAAGTCTAGTAGGGAGAGGAGTACCAAGACTAGTTAGGAGCTGGATGTGATACAGCTCGAGTACAGTCATTACACATAAACGCAGCCTTAGGGACACGGTGCCTGTCTGGTATGGGATATAAGAGTTCCGGTTCATGCCAGCATGGTCACCAGATCTAAAGTCTAGTAGGGAGAGGAGTACCAAGACTAGTTAGGAGCTGGATGTGATACAGCTCGAGTACAGTCATTACACATAAACTCAGCCTTAGGGACACGGTATGGGATATAAGAGTTCCGGTTCATGCCAGCATGGTCTCCAGATCTAAAGTCTAGTAGGGAGAGGAGTACCAAGACTAGTTAGGAGCTGGATGTGATACAGCTCGAGTACAGTCATTATACATAAACTCAGCCTTAGGGACACGGTATGGGATATAAGAGTTCCGGTTCATGCCAGCATGGTCTCCAGATCTAAAGTCTAGTAGGGAGAGGAGTACCAAGACTAGTTAGGAGCTGGATGTGATACAGCTCGAGTACAGTCATTACACATAAACTCAGCCTTAGGGACACGGTATGGGATATAAGAGTTCCGGTTCATGCTAGCATGGTCTCCAGATCTAAAGTCTAGTAGGGAGAGGAGTACCAAGACTAGTTAGGAGCTGGATGTGATACAGCTCGAGTACAGTCATTACACATAAACTCAGCCTTAGGGACACGGTATGGGATATAAGAATTCCGGTTCATGCCAGCATGGTCTCCAGATCTAAAGTCTAGTAGGGAGAGGAGTACCAAGACTAGTTAGGAGCTGGATGTGATACAGCTCGAGTACAGTCATTACACATAAACTCAGCCTTAGGGACACGGTATGGGATATAAGAGTTCCGGTTCATGCCAGCATGGTCTCCAGATCTACAGCTTGGGTACAGACATTACACATAAACTCAGCCTTAGGGACACGGTATGGGATATAAGAGTTCCGGTTCATGCCAGCATGGTCTCCAGATCTACAGCTCGGGTACAGTCATTACACATAAACTCAGCCTTAGGGACACGGTATGGGATATAAGAGTTCCGGTTCATGCCAGCATGGTCTCCAGATCTACAGCTCGGGTACAGTCATTACACATAAACTCAGCCTTGGGGACACGGTATGGGATATAAGAGTTCCGGTTCATGCCAGCATGGTCTCCAGATCTACAGCTCGGGTACAGTCATTACACATAAACTCAGCCTTAGGGACACGGTATGGGATATAAGAGTTCCGGTTCATGCCAGCATGGTCTCCAGATCTACAGCTCGGGTACAGTCATTACACATAAACTCAGCCTTAGGGACACGGTATGGGATATAAGAGTTCCGGTTCATGCCAGCATGGTCTCCAGATCTACAGCTCGAGTACAGTCATTACACATAAACTCAGCCTTAGGGACACGGTATGGGATATAAGAGTTCCGGTTCATGCCAGCATGGTCTCCAGATCTACAGCTCGAGTACAGTCATTACACATAAACTCAGCCTTAGGGACACGGTATGGGATATAAGAGTTCCGGTTCATGCCAGCATGGTCTCCAGATCTACAGCTCGAGTACAGTCATTACACATAAACTCAGCCTTAGGGACACGGTATGGGATATAAGAGTTCCGGTTCATGCCAGCATGGTCTCCAGATCTACAGCTCGAGTACAGTCATTACACATAAACTCAGCCTTAGGGACACGGTATGGGATATAAGAGTTCCGGTTCATGCCAGCATGGTCTCCAGATCTACAGCTCGAGTACAGTCATTACACATAAACTCAGCCTTAGGGACACGGTATGGGATATAAGAGTTCCGGTTCATGCCAGCATGGTCTCCAGATCTACAGCTCAAGTACAGTCATTACACATAAACTCAGCCTTAGGGACACGGTATGGGATATAAGAGTTCCGGTTCATGCCAGCATGGTCTCCAGATCTACAGCTCGGGTACAGTCATTACACATAAACTCACTCTCCTCGCTCAACTCTGGACTTTCCACCATTACACAAAACAAAATATCGACAACTATTCCTCGACCCCTTTGGACACAACATAAGCCAGTCAGTATATTTCATCCCTCCTAGAACAGTTCCATCCTGTCCATCACACTTCTGAATACACCAGGGGAATACGGGCGTTCCGTTACGTTCGTTAGGGTTTGCACGCCATTCTAGTACATCTTGTAATTAGTTTTTAAACTTGTTAGTTTCAACTAACCACTCGGATTATTTGTAACCTAACTGTACATGGTCCAATTACGTTATGTAAACGTGATCTTAACAGACAGCTCGTAACATTGATCCGAGCCTTTGATAGCGTAATTGGTTAACGTATCTACGCTAATTACTAAACTAAACTCTACTTGATCCATAATAATAGGCGTAGGCTGCCATACAAGAGATCTGTCTTCCCGAGTATGGCATTTAATTAGAAACGTATAACATTTGGCGTTAACACTTGTAAACTTCAGCCGTAAACAAACTTTGAAACCCTCAAAGTATTTCTCAAGTATTAGTATAATTTCGTACATTATCTAAACTTAATTACGTTAGCAGATCTCTGTATTTACTAACTCTGTGTTAATGATGACAGAGTTATTAAAAAGGGAGAAAATATTTCAATTGTTATATTTCTTAAGAGAATTCATTTTGTTTCAGTAAATGAAAAAATAGGATTAGCGATAGCGAATTTAAGTCAGATGAAGGAAGCGACATAAACCATCCTTTGTGTTTAAAAGATTAAATATGGCGGCAGGCAAAGTTGCTTTTCCTCTACGTCATATTGGGGACATAGACAAGGGGTTTTAATAATATAATCCTTCTACTGGAGGGTGGTTGGAATGTTTGGGAGCTGTACATAAGAGTTAAGAAATAAGAAAAATATCTGGTAGTAAAGAGATAAACATTTCATTTTTCGCGTATTCCTAAACTAAAAATTGATTCGTGTTTTTATTCAGTTCCTACTATTAGCTCGCACTCTCTTTATATATATATATATATATATATATATATATATATATATAGAATATCAAATGTGTTTTCCTGTTAGAATATTTTTAAGATCAAATAATACACACAAATACAGGAATATTTAATTTATTGAACAATAAACTCAAAGCTTTTCGTTGGCATACATTACCAACATCTTCAGGAGTTACAATCTCCTGATTGTAACTCCTGAAGATGTTGGTAATGTATGCCAACGAAAAGCTTTGAGTTTATTGTTCAATAAATTAAATATTCCTGTATTTGTGTGTATTATTTGATCTTAAAAAAAAAATATATATATATATATATATATATATATAGTATACCAATTTTCAATCGGTAATAATATACGTTCCTATTCATCCAATCAAGTTGAAATACATTTTTTTAAACCTGTAGTGGGTGACAATTGATGGTAAGACAATTTAAAATATATTTATTCATTGATTACAATTTTTAAAAGCTAATGTCTCAGTAGAGTTCGAAGTGAATGACTACATGTTTAAATGCTAAGCTCTTTGGCACTGAGACAACTTACCCATTGATAAGATATCTATTACTTAAAGATATATATATGTAAAGAACTAAGTCAAAATACAAATACAAGAATTATAATTGAATTTACAATTCTGAATATTCCTGATGATGTTGGTACTGTTAGCCAACGAAAAGCTTTGATCCCACGATGCTGCCGCAATTACTTACTGTGGGAAACAGCATCTGGTCATTAGTTCCAACGGTATCTGTAATCAGATGCCTTGCTCGTCCTGCCGTCTACGTATAGGCAATCAGAACCTCTTACAAGCGATGCAACCTTGATACTTGTATCTGATGCCTTCTAATAGTGGGTTGGCAGTTGCCCTTTCTTATTAACCCTCTTTAATTTTCAGGTTTCCCCTTTTCCAGAAGTCCAGCCAAGGATTTCGCTTCAAGGAGCTCACTCTAGTAGCGAGTTTTTTCTTTCGGTTTTTTAAAGGATCTATTCTTCCTCAAATGTGCCCTTTAAAGCACATTATTTCCTCAACAGCCTGCGTGATAGCGTCATACAGTGTCTTTGAGCGGAAGTGCTTCACTGGCTCTAGTGTACCGACGTTCCGAAGACCATCAAGGACTTTTTGATAGCTAAACAACTGTCACCGATGGATAAGCATTCCGATATTTTGAAAATATCACTTAAGAGTCTTAGAGAGATTCAATGAACGTTTGTGATGCTCCTTCTTCAGGTGTTGCTGGTCAAATATCATCCCCAAGCGGTAATGATTTTATTGTAATATATCCTCCAGCCTCCTTACAAATCATCTCTACGTAACGCCGAACACAACACGGCGGACTTGTTTGACGTTGACCATCTCAAAGAGCGTTTTGCAGAAATCCCAAGGCTTCTTCCCATTAAATGTCGAGACACCCCTTCATACAGTCACCATAACCACAAGCGTTAATGTCTACCTCCTCACATGGCGTATTGGGGATAGGAGATATTGTGTACACTTAGTATCAGGCGTGCCCAAGCGTTCTTCCACAGCCCGTAGTCGTTCTTCCATTCTAGATACGAAGCTGACAGCTAATTTATCTCTAAATCACTAACTTCATTCTTTAATGTACTTAAGCTACCTTGCAATTAACTCATTTTACTTTCTAAGTTGTTAGAATTTTCCTGTAAATTATTTGATAAATGGTCCTCCAAAACGGTTTCAATTAATTCATTCTAAAAGGATTAATACAATTTTTGAGTAATTTTAACGAATTAAATAAAGCCTATTAGCCACAATACAAAGGTATTATTAGTTAAATAAAGATCTATGTATTGTTGTTAGTGGATTTTATTTATTTAGTTAATCTAAAAGCAGTTGAATTTTTCAATAAATTATTCTCTAAAGCCGTTGAATTTTCAACTAGGTCTTTGTCTAAATTTTCTTTCAACTTACACCCAATTCTAACAATTTCTCGTACATTCTAGACGCTTCATTTTCTAGAAAGTTCTAGACTTTACCAGAACGGTGAGGTTGTTGAGTACACTCAAGCGTGAAAGTGCTTGTCAAGCCATGTGCCATAAATCACGAGCGTGGCTTTGCCAACTACAGTATACTTGAAGTAACTATTATTTACAAAGAAAGTAATAAATAACCGAAACATTTCTCAAAGACTCATAAATAATAAAACCTACTTAACAAAATTTTCATAGTGCTTGATTACCCTGTTTCGTTGTGAATGTAACTCTCGAAATGTAAAGACAGCTTACGAACAGCTTTCAATGTGAAACGATAAAACATTGTCCAACCACGTCATAAGTTCTTGACCTGGATACACTGAATGCCGCAACATTGTGCTCAGTTTATATGAGTAATATTATATTACTTTTATGATACAGCTAACCTCATTACAGCGCTGCAGAGCGGATTCTAATTTAACTATAAAACTCGTTGTTCCTGTGTATTACTGTATGTTTTGGAAATGTTTTAAAATGTTATTTATGGCAATGAGCCATGACGTGTGTGCAAATCGATCTACTGTGTAAGTTATAACGAACATTTAAAGTAACATTAAGAACCTCTACGGGAACGTTTCAGAGAGAATGTATGAAGCCCATACGATATACCTAACCTTATCCGGCACAAAGTGACATCAGTGAAGATTATATCTAAGAAGGCCGGACCTTTCTACATCCAGCGAATATTATGGTAACAGGACAAAGGCCTGCGACTTTTCTTATCTTCTAAAGTCTGATTTTATATAGAAGGAAGTTTGAACAGTTGAATGGCTGGCCATCGAATATGTGAATTATTGCGTGAAATCCTTGCGAACACATTCATAGATGATTTGAAATAAATCTGTAGATGGTGAATCCGTAAATCCATGGAAGGTCTAAATCTGTAGATGGTGGATCCGTAAATGCATTAAGGGTCTAAATCAGTAGATGGTGGATACGTAAATCCAGGAAGGGTTTAAAATACAAGTAAGTCATATAGCTTTCAGTTACTATTTGTAAATGAAACGTCATAACGGATTATAAACATTTATTATACATTATAGAACATATTAAAAAATATATTTATACTTATATATTACATACTTATATACTAATACTTGTATATATACTATATACTTATATAAGTATATATTTTAATACATTTACTTATATACAGAACTCACACTTGATACACTTACAGATTTTTATAAGTAACTAGCTGACACGGCCAACTTTGTACCACCTAAAAGTCAATGAATGGCGTGTTAACATTAGCTAAACTTAATTTAGTATTTTACTAACATAATAACAGCTGAACGTATAGCAGATGATCGAGAAAAGTATGACAGTAAGGGTTCTTGATTGATTGTTATTTATTGAAGTGTATTCGGATGTACAATATTTTATGTGTATTGTTTAAAATGTGTTGGAAAATAACTTTAGATTGTTGTGTGTTGTCTAGCAACCAAAATTTGGAATGAATTCAATGAAATGTCTTAGATAAGATTGCTTGGAAAGTCATATTTTATACAAATTTGTACTATATATGTATAGACAGATAGATAGTTAGCTGACCCTGCGATATACGCACCGCCTAAAAGTCAACGAGTGGCGTGTTAACATTAGCTGATCTAAATTTAGTATTTTATCAACATAAATAATAGTACAGAAATCGCTTTAAAATGTTTTAGTAAATAATTAAAATTTCTTGAGCGTTGCTTAGCAACCAAAATTTGGAATAAATTCTATGAAATGTCTTAAGATATGATAAGATAGAAATTCATATTTTATGTTATTTTTGGCACTTAAAAATTACATGTTGAAAACAATTCTAATATCATCTAGAAGCTGTTTTGCTAAACACCTAGCCCCGTTTTATTGGATAATATTTTTCTGCTAAAATTAATTGGTTTGGGCACTACGAGTCCCCTGTGTCCCCTTGTCGACGCTTTTGAGACTCACTATGCGAGAAACCTTCCCAGGAATGTACTCAACAGTTTCCCACATTTTCATGGCGATCAGATCAGTGGTTTAGTAATGTACAAGGCTCATACATACATACAAACATTCATTTATATATGTACAGAAGATATAACACTTCTATATATTATCTTATATATAAGTTGAAATATTTCGTTATAATAACTGTACATAATAATATTGTTGTTGAGATTGAGACGTATGCATAAAGTTCAAATTACACGGTAAAGCTAAATAAAATAACTGCAAAATGTTAAGCAATTTAGTTGATATTAAAAGAAATACGAAGACATATTTTACTTTGTATTTTGTGTAGGTCCGGTATTGTTTTAGAATGGGTTTCGTCACTCTGAATTCAGTTACACTTTAAAAGACAAATTAGAAACCAATTGTAGGGTTATCGGGAATCAGGTTTTTTTTCAATACAGTGTAATCCCGGTAATTCGAACTACTTGTTGTAAGGGGTTGTTCGGATTACAGAGGGTACCTAGGTATGTATTAAGAAAATAATGCTGTAAAAAAATATTCAACAGTGGCCACTCATAAATAGCGTCATCAAGGAATGGCGAAAACATATTTTCAGTACTTGTTCCAATAGAAACAAAATATAGGAGCAAACGTGATGTTGTTAATGACTTGTGCTGTGCCTTTATTAAAATACAACCTCTAACAGGCATGCGAGTGACATAAATGCAAGCTCATCCATCTCACTAACCTCTTATAATATAAAATTTACCTTGTGACCAAACTTGAAGTATTATATCATGTTTCTTGTGAAAATATGTATAGATATATAAATTGTTTTCAATATATATATATATATATATATATATATATATATATATATATATATATATATATATATATATATATATAATGTTTGTTTCTTTTTCATATGCCTAAACCATTTATTTATAGTGTAAAGAAGTCGTGGAAGGCTTTCATTTCAAGAAGAGGGGCGTGGTACCAAAACGTTTGGGCACCCCTGTGTTAGACCCTAGGTCTAGGTCAAGAACACTATCATTTATTCTGACAATTACAGGAAACTAAAGGAAATTTCCAATTCCAGAAAATAAAGATTGTAAAAGTTTTAATTACGATTGGTGCCCTAATTTCATCGATAATATCTTAGATGTTTTTTTTACTATCATGGCAAACAATCCTTCAAGTGAGAAAATACTTTGCATAAATTCAAGGAAAACACTAATATCTGAAGATATTCGTCGACCTATATAGCATGGCAAAAATAAATCTAAAATTCAAATTTCCTCTTGCAATGCAACTTCTCTAGTTATTAGCCTTGTTTTCTAATTTTAATCGCAACTTATTTGAAATGTTTTAAATTTTAGTAAAGAAAGTATAAAATATACGGAAATAAGTTTTGCTATTTATGAAAAGTTTGCTCTTAATGTTCTCCCGAAGTAGCTCGCGATTCGAAACGCAATTTATTCCATTGCATCAAGTTCAGAAAAGTTTTAGACTCGATTTAAGCGGATGCAAACTTGTATACAAAATATAAATCCTACAATTCCTTGGATTCTACGAAGAACGTTGCCAGATTGAACGGTCTTGTACAAAAATTATCCCGTTACAAAGAGTTAGTGGCCAGCTTGTGTTTTGGCCTAACATATAATGTGGAGTGCCTACGTACCCCGGAGTGAAAGAATATATATTTCATCTATCAAATGAGTTCATGTCACCGAATTAAATGGTAACTAGTTGTGCAAAAAATTGGATCTTTTAGTTCTGGACAAGCTACTAAAATAGAAGCTTCTGGGTGGACTAATCTCGTTCCAGGGTGATCATGTGATCATTTTAGAGAGCTGACAGTAAGGTATTCGGATTTCCACATACCGGTACCATTAAACAATGACAGCAAGCCCCTCTCTCGTGTTTTTAATATCTTTCCCCTCCAATGCAGTAGTCAAGCGGTTCAACGGTAGTTAGTAGTGGTTCTAATACGCTCATGGAGGTGCTGTGTCGGAAGCTCATTTACTCTTTCTGTCTATTCTCCGTTTGTCTCTGTTTACGGATCTGTCTTAAACCCGTAAATATATATATTAGGGCTTTCTGTTAGGCACAATTATGATAATTACGGAGACATACTCTGAAGGTACTTTGGGGTATCCTGTTTTTGTCCCTCTACCTGACAAAAGTAATTCGACTCTATTTAAACTCAGCAGAGAATGGATCTAGCGATGATGTCGCATACGTACTCTACCAAAAATAATATACGGACAAAATAATATATAAGCAAAATAACATTTTTAAAATTATGGTTTAAATCCAACATTTTTATTTCAATTCTTACAAATACTCTTTGATGTCCTAGTATATTCAGACCCGCTGATCGAATTTTCCCTGAATCGACTTTTAAGGACGTAAAAGTATGAAGATCAATTTTGACAATATATAGGTAGAAGTGTATTTTACAAAAAAATGTTTGAGTGAAGGTTTGTGAAATTACTTGACGCAGATGATAAGTTATAGCTGGTCACACGAAAGCTGGGGCTTGATCCTGATTTGTGAGCATAGTCTGGGGGAAGGGTAGAGGAAGCAAAAGACCGTTCCACAAACATTATAATATGAGGTATAGTATTTATGTTACATTAATGTAGATCTAACAAAGCCGAAAGGCAACTAAAATATTATTTTATTTGATTTGCCATATTAACCAGATAGTTTACATAAAGCTTTGAACAAATTTACTTTAATCAGTTTTCTAGACGTCCGCAACGCCTGCAATTTCTTAGCGCCGGCCTTTGATGCAACACGCACTACAAAAACCAATGTTTTTGAATAGGGCTAGCTTTTTGTTTTCTATCGATCGATCGTGTGCCAGCTTACGAGTGAACAGCTATACAAGACGTTTAGTGAACTTGGCAAATACTCATGACTGAAGGCGTTTAAGATGGAAGTACGTTCAAACAGAGCTCTAGTCCTCAGTAAAGTTCCGTGATTCATAATCATGATCACAAACATTAACCTAGGTTTGCTTTTATAAGTTAGAATCAATTACCAGTTTCTGTAAATTTTAATAAAACTTCTTGTATGTAATAGGTGCATTTATAAAACTCTAAAAGCTGCAAAAAATTATGTGTAAATAAACCTCTACTCATAGCATCTTTTTGGTTCTAACCAAAAACCATCTTTCTGGTTTTGTATTGGTTGTATGAGTTTATGGTGGCTAGTGCACTCTAATAGGCCGAATAGCAGAGCCCGCCCCCACTAGAAAGGGGTTGTTCTTTAATATATTTGAGCTAGCCAACATCCCTCAAAGGAATGAAATCTACTAACCTATTATAAGAAGCAAACTATGAGGAAGGAGTGAGTCACTGGCAGTCTCTGAATTAAGTGCATCAATAAGTATTTCAGAGAAAAAAGGTTATTTCAACTACCCGCCAGTAAATAACATTATATTAACAACCTGGTTCACAGATGAGTCAACGGTACAATCTATGACCTGCTACTTTGCTCTTCTGTAATTACAAATTAACGTTGGGTTCTGTATTCCAGTTTCAAATAGGCAGCAGAAAATAAGTTAATCACACCTCATATGTAGACTTACTGATAAGGTACGTGTAACACCTGTTGCTACCACTTAAAACCCCATAGCCAAAGCATATGCTAGCTTCCTATGGTGATGGAGGTTGGCAAAATATTTGTATTCTGATATGTAAGCGGTTATTCGGTTATTAAGCTTCTGTTACATTTTAATATAACTCCATTATCCATAGAAAGATCTAAACAATTGTAGATGAACAAAAAAAATTCTAACTCCTTCACTCACTGTAGTGATACTAAAAAATCCCAACTCCTTCACTCACTGTAGTGATACTAAAAAATCCCAACTCCTTCACTCACTGTAGTGATACTAAAAAAGCCAAACTCCTTCACTCACTGTAGTGATACTAAAAAATCCCAACTCCTTCACTCACTGTAGTGATACTAAAAAATCCCAACTCCTTCACTCACTGTAGTGATACTAAAAAATCCCAACTCCTTCACTCACTGTAGTGATACTAAAAAATCCCAACTCCTTCACTCACTGTAGTGATACTAAAAAATCCCAACTCCTCCACTCACTGTAGTGATACTAAAAAATCCCAACTCCTTCACTCACTGTAGTGATACTAAAAAATCCCAACTCCTTCACTCACTGTAGTGATACTAAAAAATCCCAACTCCTTCACTCACTGTAGTGATACTAAAAAATCCCAACTCCTTCACTCACTGTAGTGATACTAAAAAATCCCAACTCCTTCACTCACTGTAGTGATACTAAAAAATCCCAACTCCTTCACTCACTGTAGTGATACTAAAAAATCCCAACTCCTTCACTCACTGTAGTGATACTAAAAAATCCCAACTCCTTCACTCACTGTAGTGATACTAAAAAATCCCAACTCCTTCACTCACTGTAGTGATACTAAAAAATCCCAACTCCTTCACTCACTGTAGTGATACTAAAAAATCCCAACTCCTTCACTCACTGTAGTGATACTAAAAAATCCCAACTCCTTCACTCACTGTAGTGATACTAAAAAATCCCAACTCCTTCACTCACTGTAGTGATACTAAAAAATCCCAACTCCTTCACTCACTGTAGTGATACTAAAAAAGCCAAACTCCTTCGCTCACTGTAGAGATACTAAAAAATCCAAACTCCTTCGCTCACTGTAGAGATACTAAAAAATCCAAACTCCTTCGGTCTCGGTAGTGATACTAACAGGATGTGCTTGTGAAACGGCTGAGACTCAAAAGAGACTGCCCAACATGAGAACTTTGTATTTTGTCCAGACCTTCCACAAAACATTCATACTCATCTTCGATATAAACAATATTCGAGCTAGCTTGTTGGTCAACGTTATAAACACAATAAATATACACAACTCACAATTATAAAACATTAATTGCATACGCGTTTCAATGAATTGTCATCATCATCATCATCAGTGATGCTACAGCTAACATATAACTTTAACTATAGAAATTTAAAAAAAACTTTCCATTTCTTAGGTAATGTTCCATTATTTTATTAAAAGGTATATGTTTGTGGTAGCATTACTGATGATGATGACAGAAGTAAATGAAACGCGTATGAAATTAATGTTTTATAATTGTCAGTTGTGTATATTTATTGTTTAGTTATTTTCAAGTTTAATAATATTTCATAGCATTTGAGGTAGAAATTTGTAGTTTTGTTGAAACTTCAATTAAATATAATTAAACTCAGAATTAACTAGTTTAAATTTAATCATTTTGTTAGAGATCCCTAGTAATTGGATCCTTATATCGATAAAGAACTACTTTTCCATCCAGCATAAACGAATCCAGTTCTTGTGATAAATAACCTAAAAAATATTTTACTTAAGCCTACATTCCTTGTTCTAAAGATAAAATAGTGAAAATCCTCCCCGATATAGTGAAATTAAAAAACCAATAATAATCCAGCCTTTCGTCCTTGAGTACGGAATACAAATTGAAAATTATTATTTAATAAAATATATTTGTTGTAAGGAATTAGGACACACACCAACGGAATGTAATATAGATATTCCTGCTAATATTTCAGCTGTATTGTTTCAAAAATGCCAATAAAATCAAGACAATGTAAAATCCAGCAATAAATTATTTTACTCAGTTAGCTCCATTGATTTACTGTCCAATATCTCTATCAATTGAAAATTTACATACATTCCGTAAATATTAAAAACTTCAATGTACAGATAAAGCAAACAATTAAATCCATGTCCCATGTGACAAATTCCAATAAACATGGGAACATGCTTCATTATGCAGAGGTGAATAGTGTGTTTTAATGAAGCATGACCTGGCCTAATTAGGAATCTCAGTTGAATTAAGTCAGGAAATCTTGGTTCTTACACAACCTGAGCTCTACTAACTTTGTATTAAGTCTAAATGTGAACATTAAGAACGGAGTAAACATTTTATTAGTTGTTTTTCAATTCCTTTTATTAATTAAATAAATTAAATAAATAATTTTAGTTTTATATCAGGAAAAAAGGGGCAAGGTACGCAATATAGATACATGGTCTCATTGCGCTTAAAATAAATGATAACATATGACTTCATAAAACAGCGGTTTTAACGCATAGGTTATGTGGCCATATTTATGTTTACTTATAATTATTTAATCAAAAGTAACTAAAATAAAAATTGTCTTTGTTGTCCAAAGATAGAATTGACTTTAAAATATACATATATATATATATATATATATATATATATATATATATATATATATATATATATATATATATATATATATATAAGTTATATGAACAATTTATGTGAACATTTCATAATTAAATGCGTGCTAGGAAAATTCCTGCTTACGCAGCTTTTGTATTATATAGGTGGTGAGAACAGAGCCCCGGCAGTGTGTAAGTCGCCTCTGTATCGCACAGACGTTTTCCGCTCCAGCTGAATGTACATCAGTTGTATTTGAATTTATGTTTTTATTAAGCTAAATTATTGTAACCATTTCTAAATTAAATGTTTCTTAATTAACAAAGGTTTGTAAAAATAAAATCATTTTTAAAAACCTTTCGAGCTTAATATAACACGTAACTTATATATATATATATATATATATATATATTCTTGATATTTAACGTTATCCATTGTTTTTCCGTTGCACTGACTTTATGAAGTTAATATATTACTATGTAAGTAATTTTATCCACCATTGAGTGATTCGACAATGGTCAATTGACCGAAAGGTGCCTCATCACTCAAGGTAAAATTATTGAACTTAATGGTGGATAAAATTACTTACATAGTAATATATTAACTTCATATATATATATATATATATATATATATATATATATATATATATATATATATATATATATATAGTAGAGTCTCGATAATTCGAGGTACATGGGGCCGAGACTCCCTCGGATTACCGAAAACTCGAATTACACGGAAATACGTTCCTGTGCGTTAGGAAAAAGAGATTCTAATGAACCCTGATACGATAATTAAGAACGCGTTTATAGAACTGTATTGATTACAGTACTTACATAAATTAATGTTGTTTTGGAATACACTGTTCATCACGGTTACTACATTTATTTGGAAAAAATTATAAAGTATCTTTTAAGTGTGCTTATTTGATAGTTTCCGAGCTCTTGTCGCTTAGACGACCTAGCAGAAGCACGTGAAGTCTTATTCA
This sequence comes from Prosapia bicincta, assembly GCA_036971475.1. NCBI lineage: Eukaryota > Metazoa > Arthropoda > Insecta > Hemiptera > Cercopidae > Prosapia > Prosapia bicincta. The sequence goes on along the minus strand of JBAIZL010000002.1, from coordinate 75,726,610 downwards.
ATAAAGAATTTTTTTTCAATCAATGTAGCGCAGTGCAGTTTCCACGCGGTCGCTCCTTTACTGTAACTTATCTTCCCATCTTATACTGTCTCGGTTGAACCTTGATCTTTTTTCTCGTCATCACTGGCTTCAATAGTTTCTTGTACCGTTCCAATAATCGTAACACGTATTATTGTTATTTACTTGCGTTTGTCCTTACTCATCCATTGATGTGTCATTGACATTTTCTTAACTTGGAAGTTTCTTGATAAGAAATGTGAAATCTGTTTCTTTTTGTGGATCAATGACAGTCAACAGTTTTATTATGTCTCAGGACTTATACCATGACTTACTTAATATTTCTTCTTTTATTTCGTTCCATGATTCGGCTATACAGTGCACAGCTTCCTTAACTGTATTGTTTCTAGAAAGCCTTCAGAGCTTTTTTCCTTTTCAGTCACTTCCAAGAGAGTTTGTAAAAGGTAACGTCTGTAATTATTTTCATACATTCCACAACAACCTGATCCAACGGCTGGATTAGGCTCGTAACAGTTGCGGGTAGAAATAAAGCACGGATATCATCAGAGCACAGTTGATAATCTCAAGGGTGCAATGAGTAATACATATTTTGAATTTCGTTTGAAATAGATAAAATAATCTGAAATAGAAATAGACTCAAATTTAACGAGACCTCGAATCATCGGGACTCTACCTGTACTTGATCTCAAGGGAGATGATTTAATCTTGTGTTTTAAGAAGAAAGGAACATTGCCTTTGGTATGGATACGCATGAAACGACAGTTAGAGTCTTTCCTTTAAAGTATTCTCTTCTGACGACACGGAGAGGTTTCAAATGACCCCACTGCAGGAAACTGGTCCGGATGGCATTATTTAGCATATTGCGGTTTCAGATTCCTCTTGCAACAACCACCCTGATAAATGTTACGCAACTAGTCACAGGAGATTTTGCATTTCATTGCAACCTTCTTCTTGTTACTAAACATTCTCTCCGTACCCTTCCTCCCTGATGACTACTCAAAAACATGTTAAAGTTGGTTTCGAAGCCCTCCGTAATTTGCTTAAGGCTCTTTGAAAGTATTTAATCTTCCAGGCGGATGCTCAGGAAGTATAAACATATGGAATTTCAACATATGTAAACTAGTTGAAACATTTGAAACTAGTTTCATACCTTTTGAAGATGACCCTCGTATCCCTAGTGGGATGATAAAATCACCACATTTCTGTTATTACCACCTCTATATTGTTTGACTAAAGTAAAAGTCATTCATGTTTTAAAAATTTAAACAGTTAAAAACTTCCTACTTTTATTTTTTAAATCGAAATCAATTGCTGATTAGATGAGCTGAGATATAACTGGATGTGGTTTTACCCTCGAAGCTAGATTAATTCGTATGTGACTCAGAATTTTAAAACTAAATTTCAAAATTTACATCTTATCCAACATCAGACACGCTCTGTTATACAAGTACCGCATTATAATCATTCTGACGTCATAAGTCACATGTTTCTTTTTCTGTAGTATCGCCAGTATCTTAGTCTTGAGGTACCTGTTCGCCCTATTCGCTGCGGCCGTATATTGCCAACTATAACGTTCCACTTGCAAACTTATTGCCAACAGCAAGTCGTTCCTCTATTGGCTCGAAATACCGATTTACCTGACCAGATTTATCTTAGTCTTGAGGTACCTGTTCGCCCTATTCGCTGCGGCCGTATATTGCCAACTATCACGTTCCACTTGCAAACCTATTGCCAACAGCAAGTCGTTCCTCTATTGGCTCGAAATACCGATTTACCTGACCAGATTTATCTTAGTCTTGAGGTACCTGTTCGCCCTATTCGCTGCGGCCGTATATTGCCAACTATCACGTTCCACTTGCAAACCTATTGCCAACAGCAAGTCGTTCCTCTATTGGCTCGAAATACCGATTTACCTGACCAGATTTATCTTAGTCTTGAGGTACCTGTTCGCCCTATTCGCTGCGGCCGTATATTGCCAACTATCACGTTCCACTTGCAAACTTATTGCCAACAGCAAGTCGTTCCTCTATTGGCTCGAAATACCGATTTACCTGACCAGATTTATCTTAGTCTTGAGGCACCTGTTCGCCCTATTCACTGCGGCCGTATATTGCCAACTATCACGTTCCACTTGCAAACTTATTGCCAACAGCAAGTCGTTCCTCTATTGGCTCAAAATACCGATTTACCTGACCAGATTTATCTTAGTCTTGAGGCACCTGTTCGCCCTATTCACTGTGGCCGTATATTGCCAACTATCACTTTCCACTTGCAAACTTATTGCCAACAGCAAGTCGTTCCTCTATTGCCTCAAAATACCGATTTACCTGACCAGAATTATCTTAGTCTTGAGGCACCTGTTCGCCCTATTCACTGTGGCCGTATATTGCCAACTATCACTTTCCACTTGCAAACTTATTGCCAACAGCAAGTCGTTCCTCTATTAGCTCAAAATACCGATTTACCTGACCAGATTTATCTTAGTCTTAAGGCACCTGTTCGCCCTATTCACTGTGGCCGTATATTGCCAACTATCACTTTCCACTTGCAAACTTATGGCAACAGCAAGTCGTTCCTCTATTGGCTCAAAATACCGATTTACCTGACCAGATTTATCTTAGTCTTAAGGCACCTGTTCGCCCTATTCACTGTGGCCGTATATTGCCAACTATCACTTTCCACTTGCAAACTTATTGCAAACAGCAAGTCGTTCCTCTATTGGCTCAAAATACCGATTTACCTGACCAGATTTATCTTAGTCTTAAGGCACCTGTTCGCCCTATTCACTGTGGCCGTATATTGCCAACTATCACTTTCCACTTGCAAACTTATTGCCAACAGCAAGTCGTTCCTCTATTGGCTCAAAATACCGATTTACCTGACCAGATTTATCTTAGTCTTGAGGCACCTGTTCGCCCTATTCACTGTGGCCGTATATTGCCAACTATCACTTTCCACTTGCAAACTTATTGCCAACAGCAAGTCGTTCCTCTATTGGCTCAAAATACCGATTTACCTGACCAGAATTATCTTAGTCTTGAGGCACCTGTTCGCCCTATTCACTGTGGCCGTATATTGCCAACTATCACTTTCCACTTGCAAACTTATTGCCAACAGCAAGTCGTTCCTCTATTAGCTCAAAATACCGATTTACCTGACCAGATTTATCTTAGTCTTAAGGCACCTGTTCGCCCTATTCACTGTGGCCGTATATTGCCAACTATCACTTTCCACTTGCAAACTTATGGCAACAGCAAGTCGTTCCTCTATTGGCTCAAAATACCGATTTACCTGACCAGATTTATCTTAGTCTTAAGGCACCTGTTCGCCCTATTCACTGTGGCCGTATATTGCCAACTATCACTTTCCACTTGCAAACTTATTGCCAACAGCAAGTCGTTCCTCTATTGGCTCAAAATACCGATTTACCTGACCAGATTTATCTTAGTCTTAAGGCACCTGACTTTTTATTCAATTCCTTCTATTAGCTCACACTCCTTAACTTAAACTTCAAATAATTTTTTTCCAACCTAAAGTGGATGACAATTAATGATAATACAGTTGTTTTGAAATATTTACTCATAAAATAAATTTTAAAAAGTAGATGTCTCTGTCGGATTCGAACTGAATAACTGTATGTCTGAAATTCAGCACTTTGGTACTGAACCAACTTTTCCATAGATTTAGTCCTTCAGAAGTATATTAAATTAAAATAGAAGACTTGGTTGCAATACTGAAGAAACATAAATAAAAGTCTAACACCACATACTGTATGGAAAGAAAAATGAAAAAATGCAAGGAAATTTGCTTTCTTTTTTGCCACTTAATATTGTGATTCGGTCATAAGTACTCGTATATACATATTTATATTATTTGTAATTATAAACATAAACAAATTAAAATTAAAAAGAAATTTGTTGAGATAGGTAGAAATTGACTTAAACATGTTTTATATGTTATTTGTTTGCGCAATTCAGCACAAATATCATTGATGGTTGCATCTCTTTTTCTTTGTTTTCTCTTACTTTTGGCTTTTTGTAACATTGATTTTTGTGGTGGAGTTGCTATTGAAGATGAGTGTTCGGTGAAAGTGGAGGTTTTTCTGTTTATATTTAAGTTACCATAAAATACTACTATATAGTAAATTTATATTTTTTACCTCAGACATGACCCTTGCACTTTGCTATGTGAATGTCTACACATATAACTTGCTTATTCTAACAAGTTAGTCACTTTTGTCTAAATTATTAGGATCGTATTCTTTCAACATTGAACATTTCCAGCAGTAAATTTTAAAAAAATCTGATATCCTGTAGCCTCCACAACCGTAGCTAGATCTCCACCCGTAACATCCTCGCTGTGCCTTAGGGGGAGAGATAGTCGAACATATAAAATGATTTATTCTAGCTTTGGGATAATTGTTTCGTCGACTTTGTTCTTTGTAAAAGGGAAATAATTATAAATGTTTCATTCTTGGGAACCACCAATGAGCTAATTTATAAGGAAATGGGCAGCATACGTGACAGCATAACTCAGTAAACTGAGGACAGAACATATTAACGTAGATTACTCGTATCTAATCAAGTGGTGACAGTATGTAAAGACAGTATAGGAGAGGAAAGCAAAGTTTATACTTTAATTAAATAATACTTAACTAAGTGAATACGTAAGGGCTTACTTGCTGACGCCTTTCGAAACAATCGTTACTTTTACGAAGCAAAGCCTCTAGATAGAGTAGACTGTTTCGAAACACGTCAGCAAGTAAGCCATTACGTATTCACTTAGTTAAGTATCATTTAATTAAAGTTTATTCAGTGAATTCAAGATGATTAGAAGCAACTTCAAAGGTTATAATTTGACGTGACCTTGAATTAGGGTAATTAACTCGACTGCGTTATTGGCGGATTACAACCTCCTGTCCCAGCTTTAGAGTATATTGTCTCTGTTTGACGTGGAAGGGATTAGCACATTGTTTGTAAAAGCGTGCAAAACGTTATATCATTTAAATAAAATTCTATCACTTCAACTGATAAATGATTCATTTATCAACAATGTTATTTATGGGTTTATCACTAACAGAATTGTGCTTTCCAATAGGAAAAAGATACTTATGTGTGGAAATTTTTAAAAAATAATTAAAAAACGTGTGATTTATTTATAATGGATGCCATCTTTGTAGCGTTTTTTCCTCTTGATCAGACCCTAAAGCACTCATTATTCCCTATTCCTCTTGATTACACCCTAAAGCACTCTTGATTCCCTATTCCTCTTGATCACACCCTAAAGCACTCATTATTCCCTATTCCTCTTGATTACACCCTAAAGCACTCTTGATTCCCTATTCCTCTTGATCACACCCTAAAGCACCCTTGATTCCCTATTCCTCTTGATCAGACCCTAAAGCACTCTTGATTCCCTATTCCTCTTGATCAGACCCTAAAGCACTCATTATTCCCTATTCCTCTTGATCACACCCTAAAGCACTCTTGATTCCCTATTCCTCTTGATCACACCCTAAAGCACTCATTATTCCCTATTCCTCTTGATTACACCCTAAAGCACTCTTGATTCCCTATTCCTCTTGATCACACCCTAAAGCACCCTTGATTCCCTATTCCTCTTGATCAGACCCTAAAGCACTCTTGATTCCCTATTCCTCTTGATCAGACCCTAAAGCACTCATTATTCCCTATTCCTCTTGATCACACCCTAAAGGACTCTTGATTCCCTATTGCTTTTGATCACACCCTAAAGCACTCTTGATTCCCTATTCCTCTTGATCAGTCCCTAAAGCACCCTTGATTCCCTATTCCTCTTGATCACACCCTAAGGCACCCTTGATTCCCTATTCCTCTTGATCACGCCCTAAAGCACTCTTGATTCCCTATTCCTCTTGATCAGACAATAAAGCACTCTTGATTTCCAATTCCTTTTGATCAGACCCTAAAGCACTCTTGATTCCCTATTCCTCTTGATCAGACCCTAAAGCACTCATTATTCCCTATTCCTCTTGATCACACCCTAAAGTACTCTTGATTCCCTATTCCTCTTGATCAGTCCCTAAAGCACCCTTGATTCCCTATTCCTCTTGATCACACCCTAAGGCACCCTTGATTCCCTATTCCTCTTGATCACGCCCTAAAGCACTCTTGATTCCCTATTCCTGTTGATCAGACCCTAAAGCACTCTTGATTTCCAATTCCTTTTGATCAGACCCTAAAGCACTCTTGATTCCCTATTCCTCTTGATCAGACCCTAAAGCACTCATTATTCCCTATTCCTCTTGATCACACCCTAAAGGACTCTTGATTCCCTATTGCTCTTGATCACACCCTAAAGCACTCTTGATTCCCTATTCCTCTTGATCAGTCCCTAAAGCACCCTTGATTCCCTATTCCTCTTGATCACACCCTAAAGTACTCTTGATTCCCTATTCCTCTTGATCAGTCCCTAAAGCACCCTTGATTCCCTATTCCTCTTGATCACACCCTAAGGCACCCTTGATTCCCTATTCCTCTTGATCACGCCCTAAAGCACTCTTGATTCCCTATTCCTCTTGATCAGACCCTAAAGCACTCTTGATTTCCAATTCCTTTTGATCAGTCCCTAAAGCACTCTAGATTTTCTATTCCTCTTGATCAGTCCCTAAAGCACTCTAGATTCCCTACTCCTCTTGATCAGAACCTAAAGCACTCTAGATTCCCTACTCTTCTTGATCAGACCCTAAAGCACTCTTGATTCCCTATTCCTCTTGATCAGACCCTAAAGCACTCTTGATTCCCTATACCTATTGATCAGAGATTTTGGACGGATAAAAGTGAAACTAGAGCCAGACTTTCCATTTCAAGAAGCCGAATGTTTTTAAAACAGGTAGTAAATATTTGTTCTTGATACAAATGCTCTTTTTTCCTTGATATTATTCACTTTTAAATAAAATGTTTTATTCAATCAATTCTTTCTATTAGCTCACACTCTTCTTATGTATATCTTATAAAACTTTCAATCCAAATTCAAATACATTTTTCTAAAACCTGTGGTAGATGATAATTGATATTAATACAATTTTCCAATATTTATTCATTAATTTAAATTTTAAAACATTTGCTATCTTGGCTAGATTTGAACTGAGGAACTTCATGTTTGAGATCCATCACTTTGGTACTGAACCAACTTTCCCATAGATAGTTACTTAAAGATGTATATGAAATTACAAAAGATGGGTTACTTGCAATAGTAAAACATTAGAATAAGTGGATAGAATGAGAAGTTATAGACCACCATTGGCTTAATATAAAAAAAGAGAAGACACTGATGAAGATCGCCAACAAGCGATCGAAAACGTTCTGTCTCAGTAAGTTTTAACAAATTTACTAAATTTAAAGTTCGGATAGTCATAAACTATTGGTTAAGTGATTAATAAGATTCACCGAACGTAATGTACTACAAAATTCAAGAATAAAAAAAGAGTTAAAAAATAAAAATAATATCCCAACACCATATACTGTATACAGAAGAAATTAGAAAACGGCAAGGAAAATCGCTTCCTATTTTGCCACTTAATACAGTGATTGTGTCATAAGTATATACATATTTACATTGATTGTAATTATAAATAAAGTTACTAAAATAACAGATTTTTGCCGACTTCTGTAGGAATTTACTTAATTTTTTTCCAACATTACTTGTTTATGTTTTTAGTCGAAAATGTTTCGACTTATCCCGCCTCATTAGCAAGTTTCTACAATTGTCGTGTTGACAACGATTTATTGTGACTACAACAACGTACGAGCTTTACATTTGATTCCGAATTAATTTTAACTTTTACGCGTCATAAAACGAACGTAAGAGCTACTACAAGGTTTTTTCACCGTTGCAAAGCGACACAGAACGGTAAACAACAGTGTATTGTCGCATAAACAACGAATGTAAATGTAGCATCGAGCCGTAATTAATTCCGTTCACACGCCGACAACACTGAAGTATACGCGACTCACAGATACAAAGCTTGACAAACACATCTCTCATTAGCAGTGGGAACACGTAACGTGGACAAAATACGCGACGAAACCGAATCTGTGTTCTCCGGAAAGCGACTCTGTATATTACTTGGGTTGTCTTTACAGGCAGATTGTTACAACAGAAACAATGGTATGATTGTGCAACTTATCTATGGTTTGTTATTATTTAAAACGCAAATGTTTCAAAATAATGAATGTTTTAAGGCTTTGTAGCATTTATTCCATTTAACATATTCCATTAACATGATTTCTTTTTTTGTAAATGCTTACCACTATCACCGTTTTAACTGCTTCTTTCCTATTTCTTGAAATATACAGTTCAGCTGCAAACTAAATTTTTTTAATAAAGAAATTTGTTTTCACCTGATACACAGCACCGTAGGAAGACTAAATAACAAGTTTATTGTTCCCCAAAATAGAATTTAAAATATCCCCCATTTAAAAATAATTTTGACAAATAATCCTCCTCGGTCTGTGGTTGATGTGCATACTTACAATATATATATATATATATATATATATATATATATATATATATATATATATATATATATATATATATATATAAAATATTTCCCTGCGGCAGTGGTCTATATGCTAAGATTAAATCTGGTGTTCACTAGATTCCTTAGGAAGCATCAGACCCATCGGAAGCTAAACAAGCTTCCCTTGCCCTGGTACCTTTACTTCACCTTTTGGTTCGACTCTCGCTATACGACTCTTCTGAACTTGTTTTTTAATTTTAAAAGGGGCCGGAAATTTCAGGTTTGTGGCAACAGATGCTTATAATAAACTTTTCATTGCTGAGTGCTGCTCTTCCGTGGCAACCTTTGAAACTATTTTGCCTCGTTATATTTTTATCGGCTTTGTGACGGTAATACAAAAGAAAAAAGCTTACCCACCTTACCCCTACATTTTGAAAATTTATGTTAAGGATTAAACATGCGGCCTATTATAATCAAAATTTTCATTATTCTAAATGTTGAAATCTGTGACTGTTTAAACTCATCATGAGTATTGACTAGTTTTGCCCCTGGTGGTGCCACTGGATACTTTCGTCTGATTGCGTCTTTAGTGGTTATCTTTAATTTAGTATAGGGCCTGTATATAAGAATTGCAAGTTCAGTCGAATAAATGTCACGAAGACTTAAACACCAATGTTGATTTTTAAACACTTTATAAATTAATTGAAAACATACATACTTTACTATTTACATTTCTTCTCAATAATTTAGGTGTTTCAAGATATTTAGGAATTTTATAATACCTGTAGAACACAATTTTTGTGAAAACGATTTTTCAAAATATCTAACTTTGAAACACAATATTTCTTTAATAATAAATAATTTTGACCCTCGACATCATCGAAATGGGATACTATTTTTTTAAATATTATTAAAATCTCGAATGGGAATTATTATTTGATTCGTACAATACAAAAACATGCCTAAAGGTCTTAGCTGAGCCTTATTCAAAAGACTATCGAACTTAGTAATCTAAGCCTAAATAAATAATCTGCCTTCTACTAGGCCCTTAGGCTTTGCAAACTTTCTTGGACACCTTCTAAACATTATTGCAGACATGATTTGTACAAGTGCGTGTTCAATGTTCTATTTTCTTTATGCCCTATGACACAGCTTAGTAATCAAGTTAATTATTTATATTCTGTAGCCCAGCTTTGACATTTATTCATAAATGAGGATTTAGGTTTAGAAACAAAGGTCTAATTCTAAATTCTTAGAATCATGCAAACTTAGGGCATCTCTTACTGCTACACCGTGAAGGCTTTCAAAGTGTAGTTTATGTTGAATGATTAGAAGGTTTTATTAATGTTTCAAAAGATATTTCAATGCCTCGTCGTCAAAGAGAGATATGGTGCCAAACAAGAGAGCTTCCAGGGAATTTTATGAGTTCTTTGAAAAAAAAAGAGTCCTATCGAATGAACACTCAGGTCCTTGGAAATCAGGTTGATTTCAATAATTAGCTAGCAAACTATAGCGAAGAAATTTATCCATGTATTCGATGACACTTTGTAAAGTGTAATTTGATAAAATTTGGAGCTGATATCTCCAGACTTCAAGGTTAACGGATTAGGGAAATACTTTTCCTAATAAAAATATCCACGTAAATTTTCCAATAGAAATAGTATGAATCGAGAGGAAATAGCTTTGTAGTTAAAGAATCTTACATATATTAAACCGCCGCTTCCATTTAACAAATAGTTACTCTTTATACAAGCAGAGGCTAACAATATTTTGATGCTAGTAATGTAATAAATTTTCGACATACAATAAAGACAATAACGGAATTCAAAACGGATGAAGGTACAAAGTAGGTTTAGGTACAGAGGAGGCTATGTAGGATTTCCAAATGCTGTATTCTGTATGCGATAACATGTTTGTGACAGCAAAGATTGCTGCAAGTTAGTCTGTACGCTCAAGGCAAGACAGAATTTAAGGAATTATTGTCATAGCAATTAATAGTTTGTCGTAAGATAGTATGTACAAAGCTTCTGTAAAACATAAAAAGGTATAAAAATATTATGAAAATTTTCAAGTCAACTCCAATTGAGGTCAACAAATAAAAATTATTTTTATTACTTTTCATTGCATGGTAAATAAGTATTTACTTTGTAAGTATTTTTATAATTTTTTTACAAATAATATAAATATATATATATATAGATGTGACAGAATAACAATATTTAGTGCACGAACAGAAAACGAATTTCCTTGCATAGTTCATTTTGCTCTCTATACAGTATATGGTGTTGGACTATTATTTTTGTTTGTTACTATTCATTCGCATTTTTTCCCTTTCTGAACGTGATGGTGGTCTATAATTTCTCATTCTATCCGTCTCTTATAATGCTTAATTACTGCAAGGAAACTCTCTCTTATAACTTCATATACATCATTAAGTAACTGATTTATAGCAATGGGAAGTTGGCTCTTGCCAAAGTGCTGAATTTCATACATTTAGCCATTCATTTCGAATCCGATCGAGTCATCAGCTTTTTTAAAATTTTATTTAATAAATAAATGTATGACAAAATTGTATTAAGATCAATGTCATCCCCAAACAAAAACGTCAATGAATTTGAACTTGATTGGATGAATAGAAACGTATTACATTACGGATTAAAAATTTGTACTATGAATATATATATATATATATATATATATATATATATATATATATATATATAAATTATGCATATTATATTATATTAATTATATTTTATAAAGTACTGTTTATATATATATATATATATATATATATATATATATATATATATATATATAGAGAGAGAGAGAGAGAGAGAGAGAGAGAGAGGGAGAGAGAGAGCTGATAGAAGGAATTTAATAACACCTATAATTATTAATGTAAAGTAGTTATTTAGAAAACAAGGGAAACATGCAATTTTCAATAAATAGGAAGACCGCTAAAATAATAAAAATATTCCACATCTCAATATGTTGGATTTATATCTCATAAACACTCCTAATAATTTTAAAAGAGTATGTTTACCACACAATAATAATTGAAAAACCACATTATGAAAGATAAAACCCAGAGTAGACTAAATATAAAATTAAATAGCATTAAATATAATATCCAAGATAAAATGCTATAATTTTGTTATTGTGCGATGTAGAACATAAATATAAGCGTCCTTATATATTTCTATATATGTCATAAAATAATAATAAAGTTATATTTTTCCTTAAATATAATAGCTAGGGAAATGTAAACATGATAGCCTACATTATTTTATTTGGCAGTTTGAAAACTCTGTAAATATATTGTAGATACAACAATAATGTATTATAGTATTTAGTGTAATTTGTGTATTTTAGGTGTTTTTGATTATACCAGTAATGAAAACGTCTGAAATGTTGTACTTTCCGATTCCTTAATCTTTATAGACTAGGGCCTACATGAAAATTTACGTCGGGTCGTGTATGCTTCAAAAACTAAAAAATTCTGCACCGATTGAGCTAAATGTTTAACATTTAGCCCGCTTCAGAAATTGAACTTATCCAATTTTTTCACGTCAGTAGAAACATTCTCTCTAGAAAAAAATGATTTTAACGGTCAGCTATGCACCAGCATCCGCGCGGTCTGCACGAAGCGAGTGGATCACTCTCCATTCAAGCTAACGATAACCCGTCACATGTGAAACATTACTTGTTCCCATTTACATTGCCTAATTATAGAAACAAACGTATCCACTTGCACCACATTCAGATTATTATAAATTTGAATTTAACATTCACCTTAATCGAGGTATTTTTGTGTGATCATGTCGTGATCGAGAGGCGCTGTTAGCCAAATCGTGAGTTAAGGTTACTTGGGAATGCCTGCATCCACCCGAGCTGCTACGGCTTCATTTGAATTGGGTTTGCACCGTAAACTGAATTACAACACCGGTGATCTCCAGTCATATGTCCAATCAAGCACTCCCAAATTAACGCGCGAACATAAGGGCAATTATGGTCTCATAATGCAAATGATAAATGGCGGAGATGTAACGGAAACTTCTTGGATGCGCCAGGAGGAACTGGGGAAATATTTCTTATGATATTGATTGTGGCAAAGGTTCGATCAAATTCATAACCTTACCTCTGTATTGCCTTAGCGTCGGTTGTATGCCCAATTAAACTTCTAAAAAAATGTATTCTTGGTTTTTTTAATTAATTTCCCATTCAATGTGCTACAGATAATCGTTGCAGAGTTCAGTTAGTGTAATAATACAGTTTATAACTGTGTCGCGAACAAAACTGTTATTCAAAGATTACACAGAAAGGGTTCCCAGGTGTGTTATTATAATTACTATAAAATTAACAAATGCATAACATACGAAAAGCGTGTTGTAGGAAGATTATTTATTGATCTGTGATACCTAATCGCTGTGACCTGGCAATAAAGTGAGTAGACCTAAGGCTTAAATATTATTGAATTCACTTTCAATATAGAGTAGTTATACAATAACTCACAATTATTGTGTTTTAACTTACTTGTATAACTTATATTTGAACAACAAGTTGTTTTCAATAAAGAAGGTTGTAAAGTTAATTGTAAATAATAAATTTATCAAGATAGAAGATAATAAAATTTCTGTAAGTATGTGTATACTTTCTGGCTTAGTACGAATGGTTTTCCTGAGGTAGATACACCCTTTATGAACTTATCTATTCGGAAACAGTTGTTTGAATAAATCATATTTCAGTATTATCGAAGCGCAAGCAAAGCAATAAATTAGAGTCTACATTGTTCGTTCTATATGGATACACTACCCGACAGTTTAATCTGCGCTTTGTGTGTCTGTCGATATTCTAATCTGTGGTTCACTTTATCTGTGTAATCTAGCTTTCACGCATAAGCGCGACTAATCAAAACCTTTGACAAAAACTGAGGCCTTTGAAATGCGGACCAATTGACCGATGTTGCACACAAACGAAGAATTAACTCGCGCTTTGTAAAAGGAAGGAGTGGCGGCGTAATTAGGAGAATAAAGCTGATTTACAAAGGTCATCGGTGGGCTTTGTATGTATTTTAATTGGTACTTCATCTGATGATTCTAGTAAAAATTGACAGTAGCAGGGGCGCGGTAGAGAAAGACACCCTTGTCTCCAAAACAATTGTCAATGGTTTAGATTGTATTTAAATTTACCTCAAATAAAATAAGATCATTATCGTTAATAATCAACATTGTCTTGGTCGAAATGGGCACCTCACATAGAATAGAAGATGCACTTAATAAAACGTCTTCAGGAATCATTGCACATTACAAATAACCAAGGGTGATAAAAACATCTCCGCCGTCCGACAACCAAGACGTACAAATCAACGCCATTTGTATTTGAAAAGGAACATTTTTAACAAAGGCTCTCTTACGAGTCGTTTGTCTCCGCAATAAGAGGAAAATATAGCTATTTGTTACGTTAGAGAAATCAATATGGTGCCTACGATGAGATTGTATTACGTCCGACATACGTCACGCATAGCGTAAAAACTGCAATCAAACTTACACTAACCAATAGTGTAAAGCATGAAAATATTAAATAGTTATGTTTTATTAAATTTCTTATTATAGTTACATGCCAAGGGGCTGATTCTTCTGATAGTATTATTATTTATGGCCCCCTTTCTGTTTCATTTTTAAAATTATCCATTTTTTTGAATAAATTCCTTTCCATTTAGATTTCATTATCTTGGTTTCCGCTCTTAATTCACTCTAATTCGAATTTACTTCGTTCCTAGGTATTGACATATTACTAACTTCCCATATAACCGTCTTATCACTTTTGTAAGTTCTAATACACAAGAACGTCGAGTGCAACGTTGTGTGTGTGTGTGTGTGTGTGTGTGTGTGTGTGTGTGTGTGTGTGTGTGTATGTTTGTGTGATTGTGTTTGTGTGTGTGTGTGTGTGTGTGTGTGTGTGTGTGTGTGTGTGTGAGTGTTTGTGTGTGTGTGTGTGTGTGTGTGTGTTTGTGTGTGTGTGTTTGTGTGTGTGTGTGTGTGTGTATGTTTGTGGGTGTGTGTGTGTGTTTTTGTGTGTGTGTGTGTGTGTGTGGGTGTGTGTGTGTGTGTTTGTGTGTGTGTGTGTGTGTGTGTGTGTATGTTTGTGGGTGTGTGTGTGTGTGTGTGTGTGTTTGTGTGTGTGTGTGTGTGTGTTTGTGTGTGTGTGTGTGTGTGTGTGTGTGTGTGTGTGTGTGTGTGTATGTTTGTGGGTGTGTGTGTGTGTTTTTGTGTGTGTGTGTGTGTGTGTGTGTCTCATCACTCGAGATATATCTAAGCTATATAATAACGATTTTCACTTACACAATAACGTACTTGAATTATTCGAGCTAGTGTAGTGTTATGCTAAAATAAATCCTTCATATTTTGAAAGACATGAACCAACGAGCCAATGAGTCATGTAAGTGATTAGGTGGAAGTTGATACAGAAAACATAATGGTTGGTCTAGTACCAACAATTCGGATAAATAAAAAGTGCCGGAACATTAATTACATTATACATGTATATGCGGAAGTAGAACGTGTTGACTAAGAGAGGGGAAGAACTTTAAGGAGAAATTAAACGAAAATAGTCTTGTTGTGAGAGCGGAAATTTAATTTTCTCATTTTAATAATAAACCTGTTATAAAACCTAATTCTGTTATAAATTGCGACACTTTAATAACGTTATGTAAAACTGGTACCAGGCTGAGTCGAGTCCTCGCTTGGGGTTGTTTTTCATAAAACGAATTAAAAACTGAAGATATTAAAAACGTTTGATTTTTAATTCGTCGGCTGTGTGAAATTAAAGTGAGCTATTCATAAACTTTCTAAATGATACATGATATTTTTTTAAAAAACTACTTGGTAGCTAATTCACCCACTTTGATCTAAGGGATTACTATTTCTCGACAAAGATAAGTTTCTTTCACAAGGAATTCGTAATAAGGCATTGAAGCTTCAGATATTTCTCGGAAAATAACTAACCCCTCCAAGTAAATTTATGTCCTCCAAATACCCATCCCCCTTCAAATACCTTCCTCCCTCCAAATAACTTTCCTCTCTAAATAACTAACCCCTCCAAATAACTAACCCTCTCTAAATAACTTTATCCTCTATAAATAACTAACCCCCTCCAAATAACTTTATCCTCTCTAAATAACTAACCCCCTCCAGTAAATTTATGCCCTCCAAACAACCACCCCCCTTCAAATACCCCCTCCAAATAACTAACCCCCTCCTAGTAACTAACCCCTTCCAAATAACTAACCCCCTTCAAATAACGTTTACCTCTCTAAATAACTAGCCCCCTCCAAATAACTAGCCCCTCCAAATTACTAGCCCCTTCAAATAACTTTATCCTCTCTAAATAACTAACCCCCTCCAAATAACTAACCCCCTCCATATAACTTTATCCCCTGTAAATAACTAACCCCTCCAAATAACTTTATCCTCTCTAAATAACTAACCCCTCCAAATAACTTTATCCTCTATAAATAACTAACCCCTCCAAATAACTTTATCCTCTCTAAATAACTAACCCCCTCCAAGTAAATTTATGCCCTCCAAATAACCATCCCCTTTTAAATACCTCCCCCTCCAAATAACTAACCCCCACCTAGTAACTAACCCCCTCCAAATAACTAACCCCCTCCAAATAACTTTTATCTCTCTAAATAGCTAGCCCCTCCAAATAACTAGCCCCTCCAAATAACTAATCTCTTCCAAGTATGTTTACCTCCTCCAAATAACTAACCCCCTCCAAATGGAATATGTGTTATGTATTAAAGGGGATCAGTTTATACTTTTAAATTCTCAATTACCTAAATACATTTTCTCTCTAGTCCGGTACAATGTCATCTTATAACTTCCAATTAGCCACTAACAAAGTTTGAAAAACAATAGTTGATTAAATTATTTGCAAGAAGAAACTTGAAGTTTATTGTCTTCTCAGAGTGTATTGTATTTTTTCAATTCCTTCTATTAGTTTCACACTCTCCTTATGTATATCTTGTTCAAATTTCCAATCGTTAATAAAATACTTTTTATCCGCTCAAATTCTAATACACTTTTGTACTTGTTGTGGATGACACTTGATGTTAATATGATTTTTTCAAATATTAATTGATTATTTGAATTTAATGAATAATTATTAGTTGTATAGGGGAGAGAGACTTTTCACAAAACGTGCAAAGTATGCAATATAGTTATTTCGTACCATTTGGCTTAAAATAAGTGATAACATATGGTTTCATAAAACAGATAATTTTACATTATAGGTTATGTGGTACAACAGGTTTTTTAACGTTTAGGTTAATTTATTTATATTATTTAAAAATACTTAATAACAAGTAACTAGAATAAATTTTCCTGCTGACCCCAGTAGGATCGACTTTTGTATTTATATTATTTAAAAATACTTAATAACAAGTAACTAGAATAAATTTTCCTGCTGACCCCAGTAGGATCGACTTTTGTATTTATATTATTTAAAAATACTTAATAACAAGTAACTAGAATAAATTTTCCTGCTGACCCCAGTAGGATCGACTTTTGTATTTATATTATTTAAAAATACTTAATAACAAGTAAGTAGAATAAATTTTCCTGCTGACCCCAGTAGGATCGACTTTTGTATTTATATTATTTAAAAATACTTAATAACAAGTAAGTAGAATAAATTTTCCTGCTGACCCCAGTAGGATCGACTTTTGTATTTATATTATTTAAAAATACTTAATAACAAGTAAGTAGAATAAATTTTCCTGCTGACCCCAGTAGGATCGACTTTTGTATTTATATTATTTAAAAATACTTAATAACAAGTAACTAGAATAAATTTTCCTGCTGACCCCAGTAGGATCGACTTTTGTATTTATATTATTTAAAAATACTTAATAACAAGTAAGTAGAATAAATTTTCCTGCTGACCCCAGTAGGATCGACTTTTGTATTTATATTATTTAAAAATACTTAATAACAAGTAACTAGAATAAATTTTCCTGCTGACCCCAGTAGGATCGACTTTTGTATTTATATTATTTAAAAATACTTAATAACAAGTAACTAGAATAAATTTTCCTGCTGACCCCAGTAGGATCGACTTTTGTATTTATATTATTTAAAAATACTTAATAACAAGTAACTAGAATAAATTTTCCTGCTGACCCCAGTAGGATCGACTTTTGTATTTATATTATTTAAAAATACTTAATAACAAGTAAGTAGAATAAATTTTCCTGCTGACCCCAGTAGGATCGACTTTTGTATTTATATTATTTAAAAATACTTAATAACAAGTAAGTAGAATAAATTTTCCTGCTGACCCCAGTAGGATCGACTTTTGTATTTATATTATTTAAAAATACTTAATAACAAGTAACTAGAATAAATTTTCCTGCTGACCCCAGTAGGATCGACTTTTGTATTTATATTATTTAAAAATACTTAATAACAAGTAACTAGAATAAATTTTCCTGCTGACCCCAGTAGGATCGACTTTTGTATTTATATTATTTAAAAATACTTAATAACAAGTAACTAGAATAAATTTTCCTGCTGACCCCAGTAGGATCGACTTTTGTATTTATATTATTTAAAAATACTTAATAACAAGTAACTAGAATAAATTTTCCTGCTGACCCCAGTAGGATCGACTTTTGTATTTATATTATTTAAAAATACTTAATAACAAGTAACTAGAATAAATTTTCCTGCTGACCCCAGTAGGATCGACTTTTGTATTTATATTATTTAAAAATACTTAATAACAAGTAACTAGAATAAATTTTCCTGCTGACCCCAGTAGGATCGACTTTTGTATTTATATTATTTAAAAATACTTAATAACAAGTAACTAGAATAAATTTTCCTGCTGACCCCAGTAGGATCGACTTTTGTATTTATATTATTTAAAAATACTTAATAACAAGTAACTAGAATAAATTTTCCTGCTGACCCCAGTAGGATCGACTTTTGTATTTATATTATTTAAAAATACTTAATAACAAATAACTAGAATAAATTTTCCTGCTGACCCCAGTAGGATCGACTTTTGTATTTATATTATTTAAAAATACTTAATAACAAGTAACTAGAATAAATTTTCCTGCTGACCCCAGTAGGATCGACTTTTGTATTTATATTATTTAAAAATACTTAATAACAAGTAACTAGAATAAATTTTCCTGCTGACCCCAGTAGGATCGACTTTTGTATTTATATTATTTAAAAATACTTAATAACAAGTAACTAGAATAAATTTTCCTGCTGACCCCAGTAGGATCGACTTTTGTATTTATATTATTTAAAAATACTTAATAACAAGTAACTAGAATAAATTTTCCTGCTGACCCCAGTAGGATCGACTTTTGTATTTATATTATTTAAAAATACTTAATAACAAGTAACTAGAATAAATTTTCCTGCTGACCCCAGTAGGATCGACTTTTGTATTTATATTATTTAAAAATACTTAATAACAAGTAACTAGAATAAATTTTCCTGCTGACCCCAGTAGGATCGACTTTTGTATTTATATTATTTAAAAATACTTAATAACAAGTAACTAGAATAAATTTTCCTGCTGACCCCAGTAGGATCGACTTTTGTATTTATATTATTTAAAAATACTTAATAACAAGTAACTAGAATAAATTTTCCTGCTGACCCCAGTAGGATCGACTTTTGTATTTATATTATTTAAAAATACTTAATAACAAGTAACTAGAATAAATTTTCCTGCTGACCCCAGTAGGATCGACTTTTGTATTTATATTATTTAAAAATACTTAATAACAAGTAACTAGAATAAATTTTCCTGCTGACCCCAGTAGGATCGACTTTTGTATTTATATTATTTAAAAATACTTAATAACAAGTAACTAGAATAAATTTTCCTGCTGACCCCAGTAGGATCGACTTTTGTATTTATATTATTTAAAAATACTTAATAACAAGTAACTAGAATAAATTTTCCTGCTGACCCCAGTAGGATCGACTTTTGTATTTATATTATTTAAAAATACTTAATAACAAGTAACTAGAATAAATTTTCCTGCTGACCCCAGTAGGATCGACTTTTGTATTTATATTATTTAAAAATACTTAATAACAAGTAACTAGAATAAATTTTCCTGCTGACCCCAGTAGGATCGACTTTTGTATTTATATTATTTAAAAATACTTAATAACAAGTAACTAGAATAAATTTTCCTGCTGACCCCAGTAGGATCGACTTTTGTATTTATATTATTTAAAAATACTTAATAACAAGTAACTAGAATAAATTTTCCTGCTGACCCCAGTAGGATCGACTTTTGTATTTATATTATTTAAAAATACTTAATAACAAGTAACTAGAATAAATTTTCCTGCTGACCCCAGTAGGATCGACTTTTGTATTTATATTATTTAAAAATACTTAATAACAAGTAACTAGAATAAATTTTCCTGCTGACCCCAGTAGGATCGACTTTTGTATTTATATTATTTAAAAATACTTAATAACAAGTAACTAGAATAAATTTTCCTGCTGACCCCAGTAGGATCGACTTTTGTATTTATATTATTTAAAAATACTTAATAACAAGTAAGTAGAATAAATTTTCCTGCTGACCCCAGTAGCGGCACTAGTGATGACACTAATGTAACGCTAGGACACTAATATGACGCTATGGCACTAATGTAACGCTATGGCACTAATGTGACGCTATGACACTAATGTAACGCTATGACACTAATGTAACGATATGACACTAATGTAACGCTATGACACTAATGTAACCCTATGACACTAGTGTAACGCTATGACACTAATGAAACGTTATGACACTAATGTAACGCTATGACACTAATGTAACGCTAGGACACTAATATGACGCTATGACACTAATGTAACGTTATGGCACTAATGTGACGCTATGACACTAATGTAACGCTATGACACTAAAGTAACGCTATGACACAAATGCAACGCTATGACACTAATGTAACGTTATGACACTA
Organism: Prosapia bicincta; assembly: GCA_036971475.1. NCBI lineage: Eukaryota > Metazoa > Arthropoda > Insecta > Hemiptera > Cercopidae > Prosapia > Prosapia bicincta. The sequence continues at coordinate 75,706,063 of JBAIZL010000002.1, read as the reverse complement.
ATGTAACGCTATGACACTAATGAACTAAACAACAGTAATAAAGGCTTATATAGGCCTATTACTACAACAATAAGTAGCAGAAATGCCATTATGTTACTGCAACGTCACTACAGATTGCGGCATTATTAATACATCACTGTAACACTTAGAAATCGCTGGAACACCTATAACTCTGTTTTACACCAATGCATCGCCGCTCCAACACTAATAAAACCTAGTCACATTTGTCACTCACTGTAACCGTATAAATACCTCCAGCAATAATATTGTCAATAATATCAATAACAAGAACTGTGCCAACATAAATTCTTTCCAACATTCAATTGCTGCAATAATAATACGAGTGTGATGTAATAATAACAAATCATTGGATGACTAATTGTTCGGTTAAATCGATTGGATCACCGATGCCTTTAATTACTTAAATATAATAAAGCTATAGCGCAGTACCGAAGTGTCGTGTTGCTTAACTTTTCCCACCTGTACCTCCGACGTTTCATTCTTTCAGGCAGTTTATAAAAGCAGATCACGGATTTTGAGCATTCTAACGACGAAGGAAAATCCAATTTATACAGTGTATAAAATCTAATTCAATCTTGATCTATAGTACTGCACGTAAATATATCTGAAAAAGGGATATATTTAGATGCCCGTTTTAATATGTTCCACTCCTACATAGTATCTTTTATTCAATTTTCATCCATGGAAATAGTTTAAATGTTTAGATTTTATTTCTACAATGTTCTGTAATAAAACAATTAATGTCAATTATTACTTAATCAACGAAGAATATTTTATTTATTTTATAATTACTATTAATACAGCGTGACCGAAAAAACCGAACATTTTAAAATTAACAAGACTCATTTATTATGTTGTTAATTAAAACTTATATTACAATAAAATATTTATCTACACTTACCATTTAACGCTATTAAGAAAAAAATTCTAAAAGCTCAAATCTGGTGACCTTGAGGCCACAGGATATCACCGAAAAATGAAATGAGCCTTCCTGGAACATGCGAAGCACTTTATAGGTCATTGAATCTGGAGAAGTTTGTGCAGTGGCGCCATCTTGCTGCAAATAAAGATTGTTTTCGTTGAGTAAATGGAACCATTTAAATGAAAAGGAGCCTCATCGCTCATCATGATTACTGCATTTACCTGTTCTTATGCAACACTTGCACACGAACAGCAAAATCCTCTCGTTGGTTATGTACTCGTTCTTTTAACAACTGAGCACGCATGGATGAAACAATAACTTTGCAAAACTGTTCGCACCGATTCACGAGTTAGACCTAATTCAAGCCTTTGTCTTCTTACCGACCGACTTGGGCAACGAATCAAAGTTTGCCTAACCAATTTGTGCTAGACTTCGAACAGGAAGATTGGAACTCAGTTCGAATCCGACCTGGACCCCTCACATTTTTATAATTTAATTATGGAATAAATATTTAAAAAAAAATCTTTATTAACATCAATGGGCATCCACTATACGTTAAAAAATCTATTTGTTCTTGATTAGATGAAAAAATATATTAATAACGATTGCAACTTTAAACAAGATATATATCAGGAGACAGTGAGTTAATATAGATGGGATTTAAAAATGCAATTAATCTCTACAATTTCACTGGGAAACTCGACGATTAAAATAATTCTAACATTAAAATGCATTTCAATCCCAACCGATGGTCCTATACCGAAGTATTTCTTGCAGAAATGTTTCTTGAACTTTGAGGTATACTATATAGTAGTAATGTGTTTCTAGTATTCATATCAAGAATAGAACGTTTGAATGGACAAAGCAACCGAACACAATGTATTTTTATTCTAAATGTAAGAATTTATGTGTGTTAACACTTAAATTCAAGATCCAGAAGATAAAATGTCTGTGACGCCAGACAGTGGACGGGTCTTTACTACCTCTGCACCGACATCTCGTTAAATCCTTTTGTCGTGGCGATGCATTTTTGTAGAAAGTCGTGAAATGGTGACGTGATGTGATATAAAATCCTTCTGCTTTTGTATAATCAATTAAAAGTACGCAGTAAAATTTGTTTTGAAAAAAAAAATAATAAAAATGCAACGCTTGTTATTCTGTCTCATGTTAGGAGACAAACCAGAATTCATACCTTACTATGGATACAAGGATAGTCACAATTGTTACGTTCAAATACCAGCCTGAATATTTTGTCTAAGGGTATTTACAGGTTTTTTATAGAGACCGCTAAACGGAAGCGCAATCAAAAGAGGTTACATGAAAGCAGATGTAAGCGTGCAAATGTGTCACACAACCGTACACACAGAACAGATCCTTGAATTTTCATTTATACAATTTCAATATAAATTAAGTCTTTGAGTTAATATTCTGCTCTATTCGACATAATACGCTTAACCTTATCATTCGGACTCAGTTCATATAATCTTCGTTTAATTCTATAAGATATAAGATTCAAAGTAGAATTCTGTAGTGTGTCAATTAAATTACTGACTTTACAGTCAGCGATTGGATTCAGTTCCCACCAACTCTGCACGATTACATATGACTTTATGTCCTTTGACTGTGGAATCCTGTCTAGTATTTAAATAAGTATTAATTCTGCGAGGTTAAATAGATATTTTGTAATGTGTCATTTGGTTGTAGCTCAATCTATCCTTACTTAACCCTACAAGATATTCTTAAAGTTCCGTTCCTATGGCATTTGTATGGAGGAAAAGTTTTTTGTTGATCAAGTCATAACTCTGCAAGCGTAAACCTAATCTATAGTGTGTCCAACGTGCCAGGTAGTAGATAAAATTCAGATATTGGATCAATAGGGAAATGAAATACTGTTGTATTAACAAAAACTGCACTGAGAAGCACTTATTAGTTAAGATAAGTACAGTGTTACTAATTTTGTACTCATTAAAGTTGCTGGGATATCCTCGTTTACCGACAACTATTGTCTTTCAGTGCTGGTAACAATATTTAATTGTATACACTAATACTGATCATAAATATTCTAAGGCGAACAATAAGTATAGTGCGGACACGTAATAGTGCACATGGAACTGAGAGATCGTATAAGATTTCTCGTGTACTATCACTTCTGAAAATATTTTACATGTTAAAAATTTTCTGTACATCAACCGTTTCTGCATCCGATATGGCTACACATATTTTAAGATTGTTTTTTATTTCTTACCGAAGCTAATTTATTATCGAGCTAATATATATCGGACTATCTCATGCAAGTCAGTGTTATGATAGTGCTTATCATGTTTGTAGGAAAGTATCTATCCTGACCGTCTAGCTCCCGTCTCGTCTACTGCGATCTCTCAAGGTAAAGTGCACGGTTGTGTGGTCCGTACTGTGTTTTATACTTCTCTCTCTAAGCTTACAACAAGTCTGTAATAGTCTTGGAGACCTTCAGTTAAAGTCAGTAAAACCAATCGTGTTAATAGAATAGGATGACCGACGAGGGCAACGTTTAGAATATTTTTATAATTTCGTTTTACAAACTAGCGCCAGGAAAACTTAGTATCTGGAGATCAGTATCGGAGAACCTGGTTACACGAATAGTTAAGTCCTTGTTAAATGGAACGTTACACGAGAAATAAAAAAATGATAGAAAACAAATATGGTATTAAAATAATTACTTTGTCATATCCATACGAATACGTAAACCTGCACAGATTCATATGCTCATACAGGTTGTCAAAATACTTAGTGAATTTTTTTACATTTAATTATTGATCTTTTAAGTATGAACTCACAGAAATATCGGTTAGTATTTAAATTTTACCTAATGGAATAAAATTTAGAAATTGCTTCATGACATTACACTATTAATTGATGAAACTATTTCACCATTTAAATTTTACCTAATGGAATAAAATTTAGAAATTGCTTCATGACATTACACTATTAATTGATGAAACTATTTCACCATTGTTACAATATTTATACATAGATAGCTGTAACCATTGTTGGAAGATAGGGAATATTTGTAGTTTATACGCAGACGTTTTTGTTTTAGATTTAACTTCCATGAGTTATAATTCACTAGTAAAATCAATTAAAATTCATCTAAATTAAATTATATTAGGACAATGTGTATATTCTGAAAGATTGTGTATAGGCTTAAGTTTATGTATGGATGTAGGGAAACCAGTTTTAGATCAATTTAAAAACTTGCTTAATTTAAAAAAATGTGTAGTGATTTTTAGTCTTGCGTAATTGTTTTAAAATGAAAAACCTCTATACCTATCTATAAATAACTAAAAGTACTATATAAGTGACGGTAACGCAGTAGTCTTGCTGCACATTGCTGGTTTGTATCGATCTCTACCAATTAAAGTATTCTTATCTAAGTATTTCGCTTTTGATATTGCACTGATTTATTTCTTGGCGTAGCAATGACGGACAAGTAGAGGTTATCTAACAGAAATTAAAGCTACTTACGGCAAAAAAATAAGATCTAAGAGTATGAAAATAGTGTGTGTGTGTGTGTGTGTGTGTGTGTTTGTTTGTGTGTGTGTGTGTGTGTGTGTGTGTGTGTGTGTGTGTGTGTGTGTGTGTGTGTGTGTGTGTGTGTGTGTGTGTGTGTGTGTGTGTGTGTGTGTGTGTGTGTGTGTGTGTGTGTGTGTGTGTGTGTGTGTGTGTGTGTCTGTGTGTGTGTGTGTGTGAACGAGCGCGGATTGAACGTTTTTACTTTTACAACGTTGCCATTGGTTTAGCAAAAATAATTATGAGGTAGTAACTTTGTTCAGTTTAGGAAAAGAAATCGATTGTAGCTATTTGGTTAGTAAAGGCCGTTTTAAATATTATTACAATTTGATTTGAATTTTGGAAAAGTTAAGAAGAATTTGAGAAAGAAGTTTACAGATGGCAGGAAAGTAAAAGGACTAAGATTCGCACTGTTTGGAGGGTAGCCTACGTGTTTATACTAAAAATTACCCTTTAACATGTTTAGACAACTGTAATAAATAAAAAGTATTAGTTTCTGTAGAGGTATGTTGTATTTATAGTCAAGAGTGAAATGAGTTAAAATTTTTTCTAGAGTATTTTTTTTTAATTCTATCACCTCCACCCAACTCTTATAGCTTTTCCTATTATTCCTTCACCCCCTTCAACCGTACATCCGTTGGTCTCCTGTTTGATCTTTTGAGTTACGTTTTCTGGTTACTTAGATACTTCATTTGCCTTACTTGGTTACGTGATAGAAAACTATGCTCAAAGTTCCCCTTTTGTGCATCAAATCTGTGAAACATGTTTTAGAGTGCACTTGTTTATCAGCCCATTTAGCAAGCAACAAAGAAAGCAATAGTTTTGTAAAGTTCTTCTACCGTTGCGAGGACCATGAAGTGGACCTAAACTTGTCAACAGACCCCAATAATAATACAATTTGTAATTGCAAGCAACGTCTTGAAATAACAATAAACGTTTACACAATACGACCAACAAACCTGGCTATTTATTCGTGGGGAAGAGAAGTACTCTTCAAATAACTCGGGAAATCTATCTGTATTTTGAATTTATATTACGATATATTTCATCTTGGCCTTGACGAAGCTGGCCTTTTATTCCAGAGACAAGCGTCTATATATTTTAACAATATATATAGAATAGTTGTATATAGTAATATATATATATATTTTACAATATATAGTCAAAGTGTATTCTAAATTACCAGATATTTATCATCCCCTTAACTTGCTTTTTGGCAGTTGAAGTAAAAGTAATATATATATATATGTAGAATAAACCCACCATGCACAACACACCCTATTCAGCAAATAACAAAAACATAGTGTGGAGTTATTTGTTTACTAAAAAAACAATTGAAAATGTTAAAACACGCATGGTTCCACAAAGGTGTTACTTCATTGACTAAAAGGTTCTGTTATGAAATACCGTTAAATAACTTTTATTCTCTTTAACGCAATGGATTTTATCCTTTTTGATTTCAAATAGCATGTCTCAAGTTTTCCGCTTTGTGTAAGCTCACGAGCCATCAAAACAGCGTGGAGTGCAGCCCTTGTTTCCAAAGAATTACGCGCCCTCCCGGAACCCCTGGAGACTGCGTTAGAAACACTGTCACATAACTTTAGACTACCAAGTTAATGGGGAAGTCGTGGAAAAAGTTAACGTCGCAAACTACTAAATTCTATTTATTATCAAAACTTACGAGACCAGCATAACATACGTCGTATAAAGTGAAACACCTGTTTTAAGTTCACACAGTGAGACGGTCAAGCCATGTCTTGCAGTTTGGAGAAAAACAATAATTTCATTATTTTTTAAAAAAAATATTACAAATATAAATAAAGTACGCCAAAATTGTGTGGTGTGGACATATGTAGAACTCAAGGTATAATCGGCCTGAGCAAAGGTCATAGATAAGCAAAACTTACAGTATAATCTCGATGACAAAGGTGTGTTTGTGGTGGCTAAATTACGTTTTCTTATATAACTAAATCAAATAAGAAATAAATACGACTGATTTGTTAAAAATAATTCAAAATAAACACAAAATTAATACAAATGTCAAAATATAATCACAGACATCTAAATGAGGAACAAATAATAATATCATATAAACACTAAACCGCATAAATATAACGCTTAATAGCAGTAAATAAAGGAATAGATAAATAAATTATTAAATAATAATAGATAAACAAATCGCGGGTAGTATAACTGAGAAATATTTGAAGAAAATTGGGTTAAATAAAATTTAAAAAATACCACAAGAATTAATCATAGTGGAAACGTCACTGACATTCTAAAATGAAAAAACAATAACTGAAAAAATAATCTGCATTAATAACATAAAATAAAAATGAGAGGAAAACTAAATATAATTACATAACAACTAGGGGCTTGTAGGGGCAATTGCTACTATTCATATTGAAAACATTTTATACTTTTGTATGGTAATTTTATGTTTTAATATAAATTAATTTATTATAATTCAAATTTTTACCTAACAAAATTTGCTCATAAAGTATATTTTTTGTGAATGAGATTTCAATTTGATTTTTTTGTCCAATCTTTTTTTCAATATGTATCTTTAATCCATCTTGAGATTTTACTCGACCTAGTGGAGCGTAAAGTTGACCACGTGTAAAAACAGCTTTGGTCAATTGAAGCCTTACTTATAGTTATTGAAAATGCAAGTCTTGCACGAAATTTGTTCCTTTTCGTTTAAAATTATATATTAGGATCTTTTGTTAATAATTTAATTATTGGTAAAAATATGTTTCCTTTTCCAAAACCAGTGATTATTTCTAATTTATTACACTTTTCAAACATATCTAGTACGATAAGACGTACTCCATTAACTAAACCTGATCCCAAGTTCATATGTCTAATTAACCTTGAATACTGTTAAAATATTTGTACTCAGCTGTTTTTAATGTAATATTTGTCCAGCTGTTTCTCAGCTGAAATATTTGTAAATCATACTCAGCTGTTTTTAATGTAATATTTGTACAGCTGTTTCTCAGCTGAAATATTTGTAAATCATACTCAGCTGTTTTTTATTGCAATGTACTTCTTATGGAGATTTCAGGTAAATTTAAGTTTCTCAAAAGCCTATAAATGTTGTAAATCGACTGAAACCTATATTTTTCCCCTTTCATTCTTGTCAATACCGTTAATTTAAGTCATGTCCCAACTCTGTACGACCTTCCAAGCTCTCATAATTTTTCTCTCAAAATTCGGCTTACGAAATTATATATATGGATATTATTACTGAGACATAGGTTTGATGAAGATTAAAGGTCAAGAGATTAAAAGTGTCCTACGCTTGACAGAAAAATTAACTAATGAGAAATATTAAAAAATAAAGTTAAATAAGTAATAGTTGGGAGGAGCATAAAGTGGGAAAAAGAGGATTAGTATATTATGTATCACATTATAATGGTAATAAGTAAAATCAAGGCTAGCGGCGTAAAACTGCGGCCGAGATGGAGAGCTACGATAGATTTTAATTTCTCCAATTTATCCCTCGATAATGTTGGAGTTCCAAAGTAGAATACACGAAAAAACGTCTTATCTCAAACAGTCTTAAAATAAAGTTGATTTGAATTGGGCAAACATGTCGCCAACAGAAGACTAGCGCTGTCGATCGTTATCAATGGTGGAACGGATTAGGAGCCGGATGCTTGAAGGTTTGGGTTTAGTTTACCTGAAATACAAGAGGTATGAGGTATACGTGATATCACAACCACAGATAGGTCAACATAGGACCTTCAAACAGACTTGCCAACTGTAGCAACATAGAAGAGCAACGACAAGGCAGGATACTCAAGGTTGTACTACTCTTGATTGACTGATACGCGGTTTAAAATATCTTGAATGGCATTTGCTTAGGATTTTTAATATAATTTTTTAAAAATTCAAAGTACAAATAACTACTACTGAATGTACTGCAGAAGAATCAAGAATTAAACTCATTGTTTAACTGAATTAATAAAACTCAAACTTAGACCGTTAGAAAGTTTTGCTTATCCTGTTTGAAGTTGTTACAGAAACAGAACTAACCTTTCAGAATAACTTCTCGGATAGTTATCTTCATTTGTAAATTAATAACTTTGTATTTAAATTAATTGGAAACTAAAACAGATGAACCTAATTAGGGTATAAGCTCCGAGACTAATGTCGACCTAGACCTGTTGGAGATAGGTTTTATTTGCAACTCAAATCTATTATCTAGGGCATTGTTATCTACATTTAAGGATAACGTAATCAGTAAAGTAGACGCCTCTCCTAATAAGTAGCGCGAGGAAAGGTATAAGTATCAGCATCTAATGACGTAATAACTTCACATCGAACATGTTATTTAACAGCTGAAAAGTGTTTTAAAAAACCGATAGTAAAAAGAGTATCAAATTGAAATGAATAAAACATAACAGTAGAATCACTTACAAAAGAAGGTGTAATGTCACATTGATAATGATATGAAACGAATATGTAACGACTGAAACGAGATTTAAAAACAAAAATATATAGAGAAAAGCAGACGCACATAATGATAAATCATGTATGGAAGTGGCAGCACTTATCAAAAGAAGGTATATTGATATCACACAACATATTATGAAACTAATATGATTTATATGATATGTACGACTGAAGCGAGATTAAAAAAAAAACATTTAGAGAAAAGCACACGCACATAATAATAAATCATGTAACGAAGTAGCAGCTGCTACCAAAAGAAGGTATATTGATATCACACAACATAATATGAAACTAATATGATTTATATGATATGTACGACTGAAACGAGATTTAAAAACGAAAACCTATAGAGAAAAGCAGACACACATAATGATAAATCATGTAAGGAAGTGGCAGCAGCTATAAAAAGAAGGTATATTGATATCACACAACATATTATGAAACTAATATGATATGTACGACTGAAACGAGATTTAAAACAAAAACCTAAAGAGAAAAGCACACGCACATAATGATAAATCATGTAAGGAAGTGGCAGCAGCTATAAAAAGAAGGTATATTGATATCACACAACATATTATGAAACTAATATGATATGTACGACTGAAACGAGATTTAAAACAAAAACCTAAAGAGAAAAGCACACGCACATAATGATAAATCATGTAAGGAAGTGGCAGCAGCTATAAAAAGAAGGTATATTGATATCACACAACATATTATGAAACTAATATGATTGATATGATATGTACGACTGAAACGAGATTTAAAAACAAAAACCTAAAGAGAAAAGCACACGCACATAATAATAAATCATGTAAGGAAGACGCTGCATCTACTAAAAATATGTCCAATGACTCCGAAATGAAAGTTATTTGACGAAAACAATAATTAAAACTTAAAGAAATTTTGGCGTAATGTTACGTAAATAAATAAATCCTAACTGCAAACTTTTTATTTAAACCACTGTGTACATTTTAATTACAAAGCATACATCTACAGAATTGATTTCAAAGTATTTACTCTGAACTAAGTTACATTTATAATAAACATTGCTGACATTCTCACCACGCCTCTTACACCTTTGACCGTGCCGGGAGGTACCTCTCCTATCAGCCGCCAATACCGCAGCAGCAAGTCCGGATTATTCACTTGCGATAGTAGATGGAACAGCGTTTTAACTTTTGAATTTATAATTTTATTTTTATTTTGTTATGCTCGTCTAAAATAATAAGATTAACACTATCTCTTAAGTTAAGTATCCACTGATGAAGATCGCCACATAGCGATCGAAAGCGTTCTGTCTCAATAAAGAATAAAACCTAGATATCGGAATAGGCCTTTGTCAGAATTTAATAGTTAGAAAAAAATATTTATTAATAATCAGACGTTTGAAAATAATCCATTTCCAATTTTCCATTTCACGTTTTTAACTTTTTTTAGGTCTTTTATTTTCTAATTTATTGTACTTTTTTGAATTTTTTCAACAATTTTTAATTTTTATTTGAAATTTCCTCTGAAGAGGATTGCTTTCCGATTTAAAATATACATAATAATATGAATTAAAAACAATGTGTTTAAAATTTTCATCTTCGATTAGACTAAAAAATATTTTATAACCAAGACAATGACATAAACCATCAGCATTAAATTTTGCTAGAGGAAAAATGACGCATTAAATGCGTACAGTTGTTGCAACAAGTAGAATGAGATACAGTTACTTGAATGACTCTACACTTATTACATTATTCAACGACTGATAGGAAATTATAAAACAAATATTTTACACAGCTTAATTTTTGTGAAATAATTATTTCCCAACACATTATTCTATTGTACACAGTTTGTATATTTTAACAACACTTTTTCATTGTATTCACTTATAGCTTAATGTATTAAACAGGAATATTACTTCGTGTATTTGCGGTCAACTTTCGAGAGCTTATTAGCTTTCGTTTTAGAGCTTTAGAAGAACATTCTTTCAAAGCTCGAAATGAGAGCAATGTAATATAAGAACTCGAAAGTTGACCGCAAATATGACCGTAAGATGTCTGTTAAAGTACGCTAAAGTGTGAGTGATAACGTTTAGTACTGTATTGGGTTACAATTGACGTATTTTGAAATGTTTTAAGCTTCTATTTTTTTTATATAGACTGATGATAGATCACAGACAAGTTTGCTTTTTTTTAACAATCAACGTTTCAAATTTCTTTCAGAAATTCCTTTTCAAGAGTTCAGTTTTAATTAAATAATTATACAAAATAACTTACGATTTAAAAAATAGATAACATTACATAAAACCTAATAAAAATCAACAAATTACAAAACTCTTAATAAATATCCATTTACAAGTCAAAATGTTTCCTATCACGATAAAACAGACAAGTCGCAGATACATACACTAACACTTCTGCTATTAATAACCAAGTTAACATTCTAAATTTTAAACAACATAATCGTTATAATATATACATTACCTCCAGTGACCCAAAAACCGACAAAAGTGTTAAATTTCCCTTATAATTTCATTACTAAAGATTCATATGCAGATGTAAAATCATTTAATTCTGTCATATTATTCAATGTTTTGTACCTTGCTTTTCTATATACCTCATTTCCGCTAAGCTCCTCTTTCCCCAAACTCATTCTTTATGTAAAACATCTATATTATCCCAGTCTATTTCATGTTTATTATTAAACTTTTTAATATGTTCAGAAATAACATTATAATATTTTTTATCATATTTTATATTGTTTTTATGCTCATTCGTTCTCGTTTCCGAGTTGAAAAGTCTGCCAGTTTGTCCAAGAAAACAAATATCACACTCTTTGCAATCAATCTAATTTCTTCTATTTTTAATAACTTTCTATTTCTTCTATTTCTTTTTCCTGTCTTGTTTTGATGACTGTTTACGTTTTAAATCATTTTTGTTCGTGCCCACCTTAACCAGTCACTATCGTTGTCACTTTACTTTGTCTCAGGCTTCCAGTTTTGGAGCTAATCAATACGATCATCGGAACCAGTGTCTGAATATATGACTTCCGATAGGTTGTAGACCTAAGTGCTTCATGGTACGTCATTTCCTGTCAGTTGGATGAGCTGACGTATTCCCAACTTCCGGTCTGTGCTGGGGTAGTTGAATTCTAGTTGTTCATTTACAGATCATGGGCACTAAGAAACCGTCAATACCCAACACACATAATCTTGGCATATCACCACCAACAGGTCTAAAATTAATTGCTCATAGAAGGTTTAAAACAATTTTTTTCAGTATAATATATTTGTGTCTTTTTTCAGAGGCATTTAACGTTTATAGCGTCAATAAAGAACCAAAACTCTGTATGAATACTGGTCGCCCATACATTATTTAAAAGCCTCCTTGAGAGGTTTACAATATTCTTTAGACACGCGTCGAAGCGCTTTGGACACAGCCATAAACAGAGCATATTTCACGGCTAACTCCACTTTACAGCATCCTTTGTACACACGACTCCACTCTGTCAAATGCAAATCTCCGGCGTTATAGTCGCGACCGAAGATATTTTTAAGTCGCCAAAATTTATATTCAAAGAATGTCATTATACAAAGCTTCATGTCTACGAAGGATCATAAAATGTTAAGTTACTTCCGGTTCTACAAGAAAGTTCCGATCCGACGGTTTTATAGTCGGACAACCTTGGATTAAATAAAACCTAGACAAGTTCTTCCAGTGCTTTCTAAAGTGAAGCCCCATAAAATGGTGTTGAATAAAAAAAAAACTGCATAGGAGTGAATCGATATAACGTGACGTCAACACTTGAGAATTTATGCGAGAATGAGTAACATGGGGTAATAAATAAATTGTCCTGAAGTTACCCGAAAGTCACTCAAGCTCAACACCTGTTTTCGTCATCATGTACAATTATTCTGTACAGAGTTTATGTTTATATCATTTACTACATACTCATAAATATTGTATAATTGCTAAATAAGGCCAGTGTGTACAATTTAATACTACAGCTGTTTGAGTTATTCTGAGGTTTTGTCATTTTATGTGCATAAAATTGTATCCTTTTTCTACGAGACGTAAGAATAAACTGTATTACTTGACTAAATGCGGTTCCAGTCCGTTTCCAATTTCAAGATGTAATAAAACAAGAGATATAAACAAAATATTTTAAAAATAAATTTCTATTCAGGTCAACACAAATTTATATTATAGTTACTTTAAATAATATAAATAAAGTAACATAACCTTCAAGTTAAAACAGCTGTTGTACCACACAAGCTGTAGCATAAAATCAGCAGTCTTATAGAATAGGAATATAGAAAAATGGAACGTAATAACTAAATTGCATTCCTTGCCCCTATCATAAAAAATATTTCACCCATATGAAACCCATATTTCACCCATATGAAACCCATATTTCACCCATAATTAAATTTAATTAATATTAAGGGTTCGCGTTTGATCACGTATTAACGAACACACAATAAACAGCTAAAGAAAAGTGAACTATAAATACTTGTACACAAATATTTCATGTTCCTATTTATTTCCTAATGACAGACTAGAGGATGTTATGTTACAAGTCACATTATATGAAGTTATACTTCTGAAGGCAGTGCAGTGATTGCCGTTTTGTTTTATATATTTTTTTATGTTACAGACACACATTCAGGCAACAATAATTAAATAATAAAATTATTTAAAAACATCTTACTACAACAATAATATTAACCGAACTGATTTAATCTTTCTGTAAACATTCACAAGAACTGTAAAACGTTTAAGTGACAACACAAAACAGTAAAGAGCAACGAGCATATATGAAGGCTATACTCACACACGTATTGGGTTATTTACTCGCAGAAGATTTTTGAGGATAACATGCACCGTCTTTTAAAGCGTTAAAGTGAAATTTTATCATTAAAATATAAATTATTATTAGAAATATATTATATATAATATAATACTATTACATTGTATTATAATTATATAGAAATATATATTATTATTAGATAAATTTTATTAATAATAATAAATAGAATTTCAATATCAAGTATGTAGTTCTATTATTTATTTCAGTCAATGGTTTTCGATGAATCGTTTGTAAACGATCCTATATTTATTGCTTGTATTACTTCATTAAGGCATATACAGGTTTTATTGTGTCGAATAGACTTTGAAATGTCACCTTGGCTTTTAACATGTTGAAAGTGTCGCTAAAGCAAATCGATAATGCCAACAACAACTATTGTTAATAATATTATGCATTATACAAACTTTTAAGATTTTTGTTAGCAATGTTTTTAGTGTAATCCTAATTGCTGTCTTTTAACGTGGTGGATTAAAATTGCCTATAAAACCTAAATACTATCATAAAATATAAAGAGGTAGGTTATTAGTAATTTATTTGCAAATATATTTTGGAAAAAATTTTGTGAATAGAGGAGACGTTACTCAGATGGTGATAATGTCAGCCAACAGGTGTGAAAAAGAAACAAGCCTTGTTTACCACACAAGATATTTATATCCGCGGTTAACGTTCACAGACTGCGTTCAACCTTCCAGCACTTGCTGACACAAAACATCTGGCCAGATAAAACGGTAAACAACACTAAAAATTCCTGCAGAAATTTATGGCAGATTGTAATTTTTATTAAGGCCTTGTCGACAGCTATACACTCTCTTTTTCTCTGTTAGCAACAGGAAGCGTAGTAAATCTATTGCTCGAATACAAAACTATATGTAATGAAGTTTACAGAGGTATGTAGTTAAAAGCTATCTTGAAGTGTATTATTTAATAGAGAGGAATTGCTCATTGTTGCGTGATTTCACTCATAGTATATATTTTTGACTTTGTTATTATTTGATTACAAACCTCTTCAAATTCTTAAGTAATCATTTATTGTAAGAGTTTACCAATTACGTTGTTGTGTATTATGAGATGGAAGCAATACACTTACAAGCATGCGCGAGAGGAGTTCTCATACACACACACACACACAAATAACGAGAAAAAGTGTGTGTGTGTGTGTGTGTGTGTGTGTGTGTGTGTGTGTGTGTGTGTGTGTGTGAGATAGAGAGAGAAGAGAGAGAGAGAGACAGACAGAAAGACAGATAAACACACAGACAGACAGACAGAGAGAGAGAAAGAGAGAAAGAGAGAGAGAGAGAGAGAGAGGCAGGGGAAAGAATATTTATGATTCCGTTAAGACATGAGTAACAAATCATAGAATATTTAATTTTTCTCACGAAACACGCATTTAGGATGAACTCATAATCCTTTATAAATAATATTTTTATTTATTGTATGTAATTAACTATTAATTTTTTTATATAGGCTAATGACAGATCACAGACAATTTTGCCTTTTTAACCACTCAACGTTTCGAATATCTTTCCGAAATCCCTTTACAAGAGCTCAATTTTAATTAAACAATTGTACAAAATAACTTAGGGCCTACTATTGATAAAATACATAACATTATATAAAACATAATAAAAATCAACAAATACAAAACTCTTATAAAATATCCAATTTACAAGTCAAAATATTTTTCTATCACAATAAAACAGACAAATCACAGATACATACACTAACCACCTACTATTAATAACAGAGTCAACATTTTATATTTTACACAATCATTATAATATATACAACACCTAGAGCGACCAAAAAACCTACAAAAATGTTAAATTTAATTAGTGAAAATACATAAGCAAGCTGGAAAATCATTTAATTCTATAATTTTATTCAATGCATTTCTTCCTTGTTTTTTTAAAATACCACATTTCCGCAAAGCTCCTCTTTTTCCAATCCCTTTCCTGATGCAAAACATCTATTTTATCCCCGTCTACTTGATGTTTATTATTAAACTTTTTCATATGTTCAGGCATAACATTGTAATATTGTTCATCATATTTTATATTGTTTTTATGCTCATTCGTTCTCGTTTCCAAAAGTCTACAATTTTGCCTTACATAGCACATATCACACTCTTTGCAATCAATCTTATATACCACTCTTTTATTCTGTCATATTTTTTCTGGTCACTCTATGTATTGTATATATTATAATGATTGTTTAAAATTTAAAATGTTGACTCTGTTATTAATAGTAGAAGCGATAGTGTACGTATCTGTGACTTGTCTGTTTTATTGTGATAGAAAATATTTTGACTTGTAAATAGGATATTTATTAAGAGTTTTGTAATTTGTTGGCTTTTGTTATGTTTTATATAATGGTATGTATTTTATAAATCGTAAGTTATGTTGTATAATTCTCTAATTAAAAATGAGCTCTTGAAAAGGGATTTCGGAAAGAAGTTCGCAATGTTGAATGGTTAAAAAAGCTCTTATAAATATTTATTTTAAACATACATCTAAAACTGTAAAAACCTATCGATTCGCAAAAATGTTCCACGAATACCTCCTTCTGTGTAAGACGGTAGAAAGCTCTTCCGTAATTAAATGTAACATAAGGTTGTGTTTGTAATTACAGAAATGCCCCAAGGATCTGCAGCCACACATGTCTCCTTACAGTGGCCGTATTGTTGAAGTCAAGATGTAATTAAGACCGGGTCTTGGAGTGGGATGATTACACAACCCTCGAGAGAGGAAGTAATGGACGATACTATTTTGGAACTTAGTTAAAGCATAGGCAAACCCTTCGATTGCTTTCATTCAAACGGCTTTTTCACGATGAATGTACTGCTTTTTCACGATGAATGTACGGCTTTTTCACGATGAATGTACGGCTTTTTCACGATGAATGTACGGCTTTTATCGATGAATGTACGGCTTTTCACGATGAATGTACGGCTTTTTCACGATGAATGTACGGCTTTTATCGATGAATGTACGGCTTTTTCACGATGAATGTACGGCTTTTTCACGATGAATGTACGGCTTTATCACGATAAACGTACGGCTTTTTCACGATGAATGTACGGCTTTATCACGATAAATGTACGGCTTTATCACGATAAATGTACGGCTTTTTCACGATGAATGTACGGCTTTTTCACGATGAATGTACTGCTTTTTCACGATGAATATGCGGCTTTTTCACGATGAATGTACAGATTTTTCACGATGAATGTACGGCTTTTTCAGGATGACTGTACGGCTTTTTCACGATGAATGTACGGTTTTTAAATTTCGTACAAACAAGTCAATTTGTTCTCAACACTAGAATAGAAACCTCTTCCTATTAATTAATGCATGACTCAAGGGATGTATTGATGGGAGTGTGTCTAGCCTTGTCGTCACATATAACGCTGCTCAATGAGGTCAACAGACAGACCTACTAAACAGTCCTTCAATATTATTAATACAAATAATTGAAAGTTTGCAGAAATTGATTTCCTAATACTATGTACTGATTTTCTAAACTTCAGCGGCTCTGCATGAATGGTCGATGCCACTTCCGCATTACCTGTATGTATTGCACAAGCTATAATGGCATCTGGATCTATTTCGGCAATAACTATTCTAATGCTAACAATAGCCTTCAACTAAACCTGATTTCTTAAACTGTGTTTCTAGAAATTCTTTCAATGGTAAATGTTCATCCATTCAAACCAAGCGACACAGTTTTGTAAGCACACATAATAACTAACGGGTAATTTGTCTTATATACAGGGTGGACGTTTTATAAATTAACACTACTCATTTATTATATTGTTAATTAGAACTTGCATTACAATAAAATATTTATCTGCATTTGCCATTTACATGTCATAACTGACGACCTTGGAGGTCACGGTATATCACTAGTCTTCCTGGAAACATGCGTCGCACAATGGCCGTTGAATCTGGAGAAATGTCTCCAGTCGTGCCATCGTCTTGAAAATAATCATTGTTTCTCTTGAGTAAACGGAACCTTATAAAATAAAATGAACCTCAACACTCCTGATGACTACTGCACTTTCCTGTTCTTCAAGCATCACATGCACACGAACAGCCAAATCTTCTCGTTTGCTCCAATCTCGTTCTTTTAACACCTCAGTCACATAAATCTTGCACTAAAGAAACAATACGTCTTTTAGCAAAACGTTTCGCACTAATTCGCGAGTTAGACGCATGTCTTCTTGCCGATCGACTTGGGCTACGAATCAAAGTTTGTCTAACTATTTTAGTAATTTGCGGCGTCTTAACAGACTTGTCTCGACCAGGAGACTTCTTTTTTAAAATACTTTCCATTGTTCTCAAGTTGTTATCCCACCTGAGAATCGTATTCCAGCTGGGAACGGTAACATGGCGTCTAAGTTGAAAGTGAACACGAAACGCTGTGATAGGCTTACATACGCACCTAAGCAAACATGCGGTGTTGAACCGTCCTCTGCTCCATGGATAATGAAATGGCATCATGTGCAGAGGTCTGCGATAGCAGTTACCCTTCAAAACATGTGTACTATTCATGTCAAAAACGTTCGGTTATTTCGGTCACCCTATATAAGGGCAGTGTGAACTAATAGAAGGTATGAAACAGGTACCTAATTTACCTCTTATCCCTCCCGCATGCACACCTTGGCGCCTACTACTCATTAAAAGGCGTTGCGTATCTGAGATAGGCTCACTATTTCGCACATACGTACGCACGCAACGTACCGTCCTCTGTTCCATGACTAATGAAATGGCATCATGCGGAGAGGTCGGTCCCCATTTCAAACAACGACAGCTGTACGTATACTACCCTTGTCAAAAAAAAATCCGTTTTTTCGTTCACCCTGTATTTGATTTATAAATTATAATAAAGAGGTCGGAAAGCCAAGTATTTTTACAAAATATCTCCGTAAAACCAAATCAACATGATTTAGTTCTTATCCGTATCGTCGTCTTTATTAAATTGACTATGACTAAACTAAATTTGTAAAAGAACCTATTTTCTACTAATTTTGATTAGAACAAGCAATATTATTTCT
This sequence comes from Prosapia bicincta, assembly GCA_036971475.1. NCBI lineage: Eukaryota > Metazoa > Arthropoda > Insecta > Hemiptera > Cercopidae > Prosapia > Prosapia bicincta. The sequence goes on along the minus strand of JBAIZL010000002.1, from coordinate 75,687,194 downwards.
TGACTTATTTAGGCTGAATCAGAACAAATTGTATTAACCATGATATGATTGATGTATTTCGAGATCCAGATTTGTAATACTACAAATATAAAATATAACAATGCCCTTGATCACTATCCTCACAATTACCACGTGACTAACTTCCACTTAAATCCTTCTACTCATTGTTTTCTCCTTAATTTGGTAAAATAAAAACCATAAAAGACTTGAAGCAGCAGTAAAGCAGGATTCAATTTCACAACAATTACTTTAAACGTAGTCAAGTAAATTCTGTTCTCCCAACTCCCTGAGATCCAGTTACCTGACGCTAACAAGCTGATATTGTATGGAGGATAAGTCGTCTCTAGTAATTACTGCCTTAATGGCAGAGATTCGCTGTGCAAAATATTCTTATAACGTCGCACTAATACAATGCCGTTTTAGCGGGTAAAAAGCTAATATGTGTTAAACAAGTGATATAGAATAAGAATTTTTAATGTCAAATACTACTGAGGTCGACAACGAAAAATTTTATTTTAGTTAATTTTTTATTATGTTATTACAATATATATATATATATATATATATATATATATATATATATATATATATATATATAATAAATTTAAAATATTTCAAAAACAAGAATACTTTTAATGAATATATTTATCCAAAGCTTTTCGCCGATAAAATAGTACCAGCATTTTCAGGAAAATAATTACCTAATAAAATATTTTTACAAAACTAAATAATATGTGCTACAAACGACCATATGTTTATAAGTATTGCGCTTTATGTAAATTTTTCTGTCAAAAAGTATTCTTGTTTTTGAACTATTTTTAATTTATTACCTATAATACAAGAAAACATATCACCATATTAATTATTTAATATATATATAATTAACCATAATAATAATATAAATAGTAGGCCTATACATGAGAAAAATGAAGTATATAAATTAGAATGTGAATTTTGTAATAAAGCTTATGTATGGACAAACAAAGAAGAAATTGAGAGAAAGGTATAAGGAACATTTTAATGCTTTTTTAAAACCAAATATATATAAGTCTAATTTCGCAACCCATTGTATTAATAATAATCCATTGTAATAACAATAACCCATTGTATTTATATTGTCCTAATATAAATAATATGAAAATTATAAAAGAAGTAAATAAAGGGTTAAAAATGAACGTATGTGAAGCATTTGAAATTTACAAGCATAATATTGATAACAAATTAATAGATGAACAAATTCAAATACGTTCTAAATTCCATACTATGTTCAATGTATATAATGTTGTGGCCACAGTGGAATAGGTTTGTTAATATTGTAATAGATTTGGCAACTGTGTATTGCTTTATCTAGTAGCTTCATGTTTGTTAGACAGTTCTTTTATCATTCTTAGTATTGTAATTCCTGAGAATGTTGGTAATGTAAACCAACGAAAAGCCTTGAGTATATTATTCAATATTATTCAATAAATTAAATATTCCTGTATTAGTGTATATTATTTAATCTTTAAAATATTCTAACAGGAAAACACATTTGATATTCTATATATATATATATATATAATATGTTTTCTTGTATAATAATAAAAAACAACTAAGGTTATTCAAATACAAGAATTATTTATATAAATATTTATTTGTATTATACAAATATTTGTATTGTATTTATATAAATATTTGTTTCAATATAAATTAATAAATAGTTCTTGTACTTGAATAACGTCAGTTGATTTTGATATATATATATATATATATATATATATATATATATATATATATATATATATATCGCAATATGTATTCTTGTGTATTAATAAAGAACTAAGTCAAAATACAAATACAAGAATTATAATTGAATTTACAATTCAAAGCTTTTCGTTGGCTAACAGTACCAACATCATCAGGAATATTAAACAATATTAAAATCTACTACACTCCAACATACAAACCAAACCACAAAATAATAAAATATCTTAATAACACAAACCACAAAACAAATTCAGAAAAACATACCTATCATTAATTTACAAAATTACATGTAACAACTGTAACGCATATTACATAGGGAAAACAACCAGATCATTTAAAATAAGATTTGAAGAACATTACAGAGCATTCAAAAACAAAAATTCAAAAGTATCAAATATTGCAGCACACCTAATATCACATAAACATGAAATAACAAATTAGGAAAATAACCTAACCATACTTGAAATAAATAATAACCCAATAGAACTAAACTCACTAGAAAAATACCACATTTATAAAAACATACTCAACAATTTAATGAATCTACAAACAAAATATACAGAAGACATGCTATTCAAAAACATTATACACGAGACTCTAGAGGAAACGTGTATGACGTCAACCAGTACCAACACCACGGACCGAACATCCACACCAGAAAAATTGAGAAAAAGTAATCAGTGATTCGACAATGGTCAAGTGACTGAAAGGCGCCTCATCACACAAGATAAAATAATTGCACTTAATGGTGGATAAAATTACTTACAATAGTAATATATTAACTTCATAAAGTCAGTGCAACGGAAAAACAATGGATAACGTAAAATATCAAGATATATATATATATATATATATATATATATATATATATATATATATATTTGGATATCACAATATTAAGTGGCAAAATAGTAAGCCTATTAATTTCCTTGCAATTTTCCATTTTTTTTATACAGTATATGGTGTTGGACTATTATTTTTTGGTTGTTACTATATAATCTCTTTCTTTTTTTCGTTTCTAGTTTATGAACTGATGGTGGTCTATAACCTCTCATTCTATCCTCTTCTTATAATGCTTTGCTCTTCCAAGGAACATTTCACTTTATATATCAGATACATCTTTAAGTATTATATTTTCAGCTATGAGAAAGTTGGCTCTGTGTTAACGTGGTGATTTTCAAACAAGACGTTCGTCAGTTCGAATCCGACCGGGACGTCTTTCTTTAAATTTAAATTAATGAATAAATATTTGAAATAACGTATTAACATCAATTGTCATCCAATTTAGGTTTGAAAAAGGTATTTGAACTAATTTCATGAATAAAATTAACTACTTATTGTATTAACGACTGAAAATTTGTACAAGATATATATATATGAGGAGACCGTGAGCTAATAAAAGGAATTGAAAAATAAGCAAATGTTCTCTGTCTATATAAATATTATAATAAAGAATGCATATTTGTGTCATATATTTGGCCAATTAATTTCTGTTTGTAATCATTATAGAGCATCACTACAAAACCAGAGAAGGAATAAAGCTGAAGAAAACTAACATCAGACCCTGGCGCTAATATTGGCAATAGGAAGATCCTCAGAACCGTTGTGCGTAACATAGTCAAATGATGGTTCAACTTAAAAACCCAAAATACTCTATCAGAAGGGACTAGTAATGACGCCCATAGGTTAGTTTGATAACGAGAGTTAGAATTAATATCGGTTACAAGACGATGATTTATGCACCCCCACTGTAAACTTAAAATGAATAGTGGAAAACCTCGTCACAGAAAAATAACCAGTAATCATTAGTGTGCAATTTGAAAAGATATCACATAATGAGGCTTTTATTTAAACGTCGGAAATTCGCAAACGATGTAGGTACCTAGTTAAGGTAGCGATGTGTAACGTCTCTGGCATTGGCAATTGCGTTCCTAGGGACTCACTTTGAACGCGTTCCACGCTAGGTCAGCGCGTTATTCATTGCTGTGAATCACTGACAAGACTGTTGCTCAGATGTGTTGTGTTGGTGTAAGTCTGTGGTGTATTGGTGTTCTGTGGTGTGTTACTGTTCATAGAGTAGTTGTTAATTATGTGCCCACATATAGTATTTGATTTGGAGTGTGTTTTGTCATTTAGAATCTGTTGTGGATAGTATTTATGGTGTTTATATATCTCTAGATGGTGTTTATAAAAACCTCAAGATGTGCAACACATAAACTGCAAATCTTTTTTGTAGGAATCTTTACTCTTCTAAGTGTTTTTGGAATAGAATTTGGGAGTGCTAATTGAATAATATTCTGAAACAGAAGATAGTTGCAGTAAAAGACAAAAGAACAAAAGAAGTTTGAAGAACGATCCCATATTAATGTTTCCTTGGGCGAGACAGAAACAGCATAAAAATTACAAGGGAACTACTTCCGTCACCCTCTACGCAATTTTAGCGTAGTTTATTTCAATAGCAGAAGATGTTTTCCAAGTTTACAAAGTTTATGGCTCGGCCATCATCCACAGTTAGCTACTGTTATAGTAGAGCTTTTACAACATGTTTGTCCTACTTTCCTACTCCTTTGTTGTTCCTTCTTCCACTTGAGATTACAGTTTCCTCAGTTGAGGCTATTTTACAAAAATAGGACTAATAAACGTTTAAATTTAGTTTTAAATACCGCTATTTTGTTAAATAGTATCCTATTTAGAAATATCATTAGTCATATTATATTAAATTATTTAGTAAACTATTCACTGTTTATTAAAACCTATTTTAATGAATTGTAGAACGTCTGTATTGGTTGCGAGAACACTATCAACTTTCACTTGCCAAAATGTCTGCCATACTCCTACAATATTGTACCACCATGACTGGGTAGCGGTTAGACGCCTCTCAGTTGCCAAAATGTCTGCCATACTCCTACAATATTGTACCACCATGACTGGGTAGCGGTTAGACGCCTCTCAGTTGCCAAAATGTCTGCCATACTCCTACAATATTGTACCACCATGACTGGGTAGCGGTTAGACGCCTCTCAGTTGCCAAAATGTCTGCCATACTCCTACAATATTGTACCACCATGACTGGGTAGCGGTTAGACGCCTCTCAGTTGCCAAAATGTCTGCCATACTCCTACAATATTGTACCACCATGACTGGGTAGCGGTTAGACGCCTCTCAGTTGCCAAAATGACTGCCATACTCCTACAATATTGTACCACCATGACTGGGTAGCGGTTAGACGCCTCTCAGTTGTAAAATGTCTGCCATACCCCTACAATATTGTACCACCATGACTGGGTAGCGGTTAGACGCCTCTCAGATGCCAAAATGTCTGCCATACTCCTACAATATTGTACCACCATGACTGGGTAGCGGTTAGACGCCTCTCAGTTGCCAAAATTTCTGCCATACTCCTACAATATTGTACCACCATGACTGGGTAGCGGTTAGACGCCTCTCAGGTGCCAAAATGTCTGCCATACTCCTACAATATTGTACCACCATGACTGGGTAGCAGTTAGACGCCTCTCACATGTCAAAATGTCTGCCATACTCCTACAATATTGTACCACCATGACTGGGTAGCGGTTAGACGCCTCTCAGTTGCCAATATGTCTGCCATACTCCTACAATATTGTACCACCATGACTGGGTAGCGGTTAGACGCCTCTCAGTTGCCAATATGTCTGCCATACTCCTACAATATTGTACCACCATGACTGGGTAGCGGTTAGACGCCTCTCAGTTGCCAATATGTCTGCCATACTCCTACAATATTGTACCACCATGACTGGGTAGCGGTTAGACGCCTCTCAGTTGCCAATATGTCTGCCATACTCCTACAATATTGTACCACCATGACTGGGTAGCGGTTAGACGCCTCTCAGTTGCCAAAATGTCTGCCATACTCCTACAATATTGTACCACCATGACTGGGTAGCGGTTAGACGCCTCTCAGTTGTAAAAATGTCTGCCATACCCCTACAATATTGTACCACCATGACTGGGTAGCGGTTAGACGCCTCTCAGTTGCCAAAATATCTGCCATACTCCTACAATATTGTACCACCATGACTGGGTAGCGGTTAGACGCCTCTCAGTTGCCAAAATGTCTGCCATACTCCTACAATATTGTACCACCATGACTGGGTAGCGGTTAGACGCCTCTCAGCTGCCAAAATGTCTGCCATACTCCTACAATATTGTACCACCATGACTGGGTAGCGGTTAGACGCCTCTCAGTTGCCAAAATGTCTGCCATACTCCTACAATATTGTACCACCATGACTGGGTTGCGGTTAGACGCCTCTCAGTTGCCAAAATGTCTGCCATACTCCTACAATATTGTACCACCATGACTGGGTAGCAGTTAGACGCCTCTCACTTGTCAAAATGTCTGCCATACTCCTACAATATTGTACCACCATGACTGGGTAGCGGTTAGACGCCTCTCAGTTGCCAAAATGTCTGCCATACTCCTACAATATTGTACCACCATGACTGGGTAGCGGTTAGACGCCTCTCAGTTGCCAAAATGTCTGCCATACTCCTACAATATTGTACCACCATGACTGGATAGCGGTTAGACGCCTCTCAGTTGCCAAAATATCTGCCATACTCCTACAATATTGTACCACCATGACTGGGTAGCGGTTAGACGCCTCTCAGTTGCCAAAATGTCTGCCATACTCCTACAATATTGTACCACCATGACTGGGTAGCGGTTAGACGCCTCTCAGTTGCCAAAATGTCTGCCATACTCCTACAATATTGTACCACCATGACTGGGTAGCGGTTAGACGCCTCTCAGGTGCCAAAATGTCTGCCATACTCCTACAATATTGTACCACCATGACTGGGTAGCAGTTAGACGCCTCTCACATGTCAAAATGTCTGCCATACTCCTACAATATTGTACCACCATGACTGGGTAGCGGTTAGACGCCTCTCAGTTGCCAATATGTCTGCCATACTCCTACAATATTGTACCACCATGACTGGGTAGCGGTTAGACGCCTCTCAGTTGCCAATATGTCTGCCATACTCCTACAATATTGTACCACCATGACTGGGTAGCGGTTAGACGCCTCTCAGTTGCCAATATGTCTGCCATACTCCTACAATATTGTACCACCATGACTGGGTAGCGGTTAGACGCCTCTCAGTTGCCAATATGTCTGCCATACTCCTACAATATTGTACCACCATGACTGGGTAGCGGTTAGACGCCTCTCAGTTGCCAAAATGTCTGCCATACTCCTACAATATTGTACCACCATGACTGGGTAGCGGTTAGACGCCTCTCTTCTACCCAGTCTGCCTCTACGTTGGTAGAGGGAACTTTACCCAGTTCCCAAAACCACCTGTGTTTGACGTAATCCTCCCTAATTCTATCTTCTTAAAGAAGAATATAAAGGGTTGACACGTCATCATGACCCAGTTAGAGATTCTAATTTCAATGACGTAGTTTTATGTTTCCCTTCTATATTCTATACTGGAAGACTCTGTATCACACGTCCTCACAATATTTCCTTTCCTTCACAGCTACTCAGTCATACTGACTGATCGTCCACTAGGAATACCGACACACGCCAATACAGCCTGTGTTATATCCTATACTGGAAGTTTCTGTATCACACGTCCTCACAATATTTCCTTTCCTTCACAGCTACTCAATCATACCGACCGATCGTCCACTAGGAATACCGACACACGCCAATACAGCCAGTGTTATATCCTATACTGGAAGTCTCTGTATCACACGTCCTCACAATATTTCCTTTCCTTCACAGCTACTCAGTCATACTGACTGATCGTCCACTAGGAATACCAACACAAGTCAATACAGCCAGTCTTATATCCTATACTGGAAGTCTCTGTATCACACATCCTCACAATATTTCCTTTCCTTCACAGCTACTCAATCATACCGACTGATCGTCTACTAGGAATACCGACACACGCCAATACAGCCAGTCTTATATCATATACTGGACGTTTCTGCATCACACGTCCACACAATATTTCCTTTCCTTCACAGCTACTCAGTCATACTGACTGACCGTCCACTAGGAATATCGACACACGCCAATACAACCAGTCTTATATCCTATACTGGAAGCTTCTGTATAACACGTCCTCACAATATTTCCTTTCCTTCACAGCTACTCAGTCATACTGACTGACCGTCCACTAGGAATACCGACACACGCCAATACAGCCAGTCTTATATCCTATACTGGAAGTCTCTGTATCACACGTCCTCACAATATTTCCTTTCCTTCACAGCTACTCAGTCATACTGACTGACCGTCCACTAGGAATACCGACACACGCCAATACAGCCAGTCTTATATCCTATACTGGAAGTCTCTGTATCACACGTCCTCACAATATTTCCTTTCCTTCACAGCTACTCAGTCATACTGACTGATCGTCCACTAGGAATACCAACACAAGTCAATACAGCCAGTCTTATATCCTATACTGGAAGTCTCTGTATCACACATCCTCACAATATTTCCTTTCCTTCACAGCTACTCAATCATACCGACTGATCGTCTACTAGGAATACCGACACACGTCAATACAGCCAGTGTTATATCCTATACTGGAAGCTTCTGTATCACACGTCCTCACAATATTTCCTTTCCTTCACAGCTACTCAGTCATACTGACTGATCGTCCACTAGGAATACCAACACACGTCAATACAGCCAGTCTTATATCCTATACTGGAAGCTTCTGTATCACACGTCCTCACAATATTTCCTTTCCTTCACAGTTACTCAATCATACTGCCTGATCGTCCACTAGGCACATCCAATACAGCGAATCAAAGGCAATAGGTTTAATTTTACAATTAGAATGTCTTATTGCAATAGAATGATATCCCAACACGTAAATGTTAGATACGTAAATCGTCATGGTGTCATACTGTATATTTATATCTGCCTTAATAATATGATGTCACTATCCTATTAAGTGACAATTAAACATTAATTTCTCTAATACTACTATACTACTTGGTGCTGTGCTTCGATTTTTAGGATAACATACTATAACCGCGGTTCCCAACCGATGGGTCGCGGATGGGTTTCAGATGGGCTGCTACTAGGATACCAAAAACTAAACCATCAGAAGAAAAAGCAAATTGTATTCTTTTAGCCGTACTCTTAACCCATAATTCTGTATAATAATAAGAAATAAACAAACACCTAAAACATTGTTACGTTACGACAATATATATATATATATATATATATATATATATATATATATATATATATATATATATATATGCGATATTTGATGGTAAATTATATATTTAAAGAAGGGATAACAAATATTGGTTTTTACTTAGCCATTAACCGTTGGACCGTGGAGATATTTCGATAATTAGAGGTGTGTAGCCAGCTGAAAAATAGTGGTTAACCACTGTAATATATGTATAAAAATAATAATTCATTTACACACCAAAATTTTTAATCTCATCAAAGAAGTTTCGGAAACCATAAAACCATCATTTCTAACGGTATTATCATCATTAATATGTACTGCAGTATATTATTGCGTATTAGTCACTAAAGATGGCAAAATGTTTTCCGAATCGTCTCACGACATTTGACATTTTTATTTTATTCCATTTTCTAAATGATCTAAAACGAACAAGTCACTTTTAAAAACAAAGAGTTCTTACTGTGTTAGAAACTTTTAATCCGTGTTGTAGAAAACCTGTTAGAATAATAATATCCTAATTACACTGGCGTCCGTCGGAAAGGTGTTGATCTTTTTTCGGGCGAATCTAGTTAAGTTTTCGACTTCCCAGGATCCTAAAAACCTTATTTACTGCAGATAGCTCGAGGGATGGGGTGAAAATAAGGGTGGCGAGGCGTAAATAACACGCACCGCCTCGAGAACGATTGACCCAATGTTACGAAACCCAATTGGCTGTATTTTGGAAGCGACCCAAAAAACGGGGTGGAGACATTTTGAAGAATAGTGGAATTATTTCTCTAGTGAGAATGGAACATCACGACCAGAGCAAATCCTTTGTTTAATAATATTTTTAAAATGTTTAGTTTTCGCAGTTGTGCGATAGGTTTTTATTTACTTCCTCATCGCCTTCCACGATTTTCCCTAACAAGTTACTAAACAGACACTAGTAACCTGACAAGTTAATTAACTGGTTAGTAGTAGCCTAAGTTACTCAACTGGTTAATAGTAGTCTGACAAGTTACTTAACTGATTAGTAGTAACCTGACAAGTTACTAAACTGGTTAGTATTAATATGACAAGTTACTAAACTGGTTAGTAATAATATGACAAGTTACTATACTGGTTAGTAATAACCTGACAAGTTACTTAACTGATTAGTAGTAACCTGACAAGTTACTAAACTGGTTAGTAATAATATGACAAGTTACTATACTGGTTAGTAATAACCTGACAAGTTACTTAACTGATTAGTAGTAACCTGACAAGTTACTAAACTGGTTAGTATTAATATGACAAGTTACTAAACTGGTTAGTAATAATATGACAAGTTACTATACTGGTTAGTAATAACCTGACAAGTTAGTAAACTGGTTAGTTGTAACCTGACTAGTTACTAAACTGGTTAGTATTAATATGACAAGTTACTATACTGGTTAGTAATAACCTGACAAGTTAGTAAACTGGTTAGTTGTAACCTGACAAGTTACTAAACTGGTTAGTATTAATATGACAAGTTACTATACTGGTTAGTAATAACCTGACAAGTTAGTAAACTGCTTAGTTGTAACCTGACTAGTTACTAAACTGGTTAGTATTAATATGACAAGTTACTATACTGGTTAGTAATAACCTGACAAGTTAGTAAACTGGTTAGTTGTAACCTGACTAGTTACTAAACTGGTTAGTATTAATATGACAAGTTACTATACTGGTTAGTAATAACCTGACAAGTTAGTAAACTGGTTAGTTGTAACCTGACTAGTTACTAAACTGGTTAGTATTAATATGACAAGTTACTATACTGGTTAGTAATAACCTGACAAGTTAGTAAACTGGTTAGTTGTAACCTGACTAGTTACTAAACTGGTTAGTATTAATATGACAAGTTACTATACTGGTTAGTAATAACCTGACAAGTTAGTAAACTGGTTAGTTGTAACCTGACTAAGTGTGTGCAATGTTTTTTTCAGTTTTGAGTGATCCTGCAATTTTTCTATTTGACTAGTATATACATAGAATTTCAACAATACTTTTCACTCTAGTTGTGGATAGCTTTGTGTGTTACTCTGTCATGTCCTTTAGTTGAGAAGACAACGTTCTGCGTGAGTCAAGGAAATTATCTTAGTGTTTAAAAATGGAATGAATAGTTATGCACAGCTCTTTTGATTCTTTAGACTTAACAGATCAATAAATTAATAATATAGGAAAAGATATCACAATTTAGTGAATGGTGTACTCAAAATAATATATGTGTATAAATTATCTATATATATAAATAGTTCTCTGCCCTTCTTAATCGTTACAGTACTTTCCTCTGTTGTCGCGTTTCGTTGTTCCTCTATTCTCAAAGCTTAAATCGTACTTCTTTACGACTTAAGTTTTGGAAATGACGTCACACCGAAACGAGTCAACAGAGGAAAGTACTGTAACGTAAGAGATGACAGAAAACTGTACTTAAATATATATATGTGTATGTATAAAACAAGAAAATTTGTCGTACTGTAAAAAATTTGGCAACACAGCACCATCACTTCCGGGGAAACAATTTCAACCAAAGCAGACGCAATAAAATTGTAGTGAAGCAAATATCTTGACACAATTTTAGAAATCTCTCAGCAGTCATGACATATTAACAAACCGATTTTAAAACTTGATACGAATAGTAGGGATTAAATAAAGTCAATAAAAAAAAGACAGCAACATGAAAATAAAATTCTTAGGAACAAAGGAATGATAGAACTACACCAATACAATATAACTATATGAAGCAACTGTGGCGTAATGTTTATTTTTAAATAAATAAAACCTCTAAACCACAAATAACATTTTATTTAAACCTTATGTACATTTCGATTGCTCAGCAATCATCTTCAGAGGTATTTAAAAAATACAAGACTAGACATCTGAAGTTAGTTGTATTTTTTAAATACCTCTGAAGATGATTGCTGGGCAATCGAAATGTACATAAGGTTTAAATAAAATGTTATTTGTGGTTTAGAGGTTTTATTTATTTAAAAATACACCAATACAATTGTAAAATTATAATAAAAACTGTCTGAATACACTTTTTCTAATTGCATTATTTCTTAGTAAAGTTAATCTTTTTCTAAACTAAAACTATTTATAAACGTAAACAGAAAATTTACAATAGAGTATAAAGTACCAATGAAAGTAACACAAGGATTTTGTATTTTGGCGTTGTATTAAATTATACACTAGCTGTATAAAGTTAAAGAAATGTTTTCAACAGTAAAAACAAGAGATAGAAATTTTTTTAGATTAAACGCTATTTTAAAATTGAAACAGGTGAAATATTGAAATTCATAAAAAAATAAAGCTACCTAAACGACGAAGTCTGATGTTATTTAGTTGGAGACATTAAGTTGGCATCTTTCTTTCCGAGAACTCCCGGATGTAATTAACTCCTCTTGTCGCCTGGGGTGGAGGAAAATAAAAACAAGCTCTGTTAAAGAGTTATGAAGCAGAGTAGCAAGTAATGAAAATACTACACTTTAAATGTATTCATCACACTCGTACGCCCATCTTAAACGTTTTTATATTGGCGAGAGATCACTGCAAGCTGTACCTACTTTATATATATATATATATATATATATATATATATATATATATATATATATATATATATATATATATCCTATAATATGTATTCTTGTGTATTAATAAAGAAAAAAAACAATTATAAATACAAGAATAATTTATTGAAGTTAACATTTCAAAACTTTACGTTGGCATACAGTACCAACATCCTCAGGAATACTAGAAATTTAACATTAACCATACATTTGCAAACTAGATGCAACAAACAGCGTTGCCAAATTTATTACAATGTTGTCAAACTATTACTTTGCTGCCCCGACATTACAAACACTGTATTTATACAGTGTAAACATATAAACATACATATAAACATTACATATATATATATATATATATATATATATATATATATATATATCGCAATATGTATTCTTGTGTATTATAAAGAACTAAGTCAAAATACAAATACAAGAATTATAATTGAATTTACAGTTCAAAGCTTTTCGTTGGCTAACAGTACCAACATCATCAGGAATATTAGACAATTCATTCGGAAATTCAACAACAATTCAGAAATTGTTTTATATTTCTGATGATGTTGGTACTGTTAGCCAACGAAAAGCTTTGAATTGTAAATTCAATTATAATTCTTGTATTTGTATTTTGATTTAGTTCTTTATATTTATATATATATGGTTGTATATATATATATATATATATATATATATATATATATATATATCAACGTATGCTAATATGGCAGCGTTAAGCTAAGCGCGCACTGGAGCAAGTAACGGACGGGCGCCATCACGGACATTTAAAAAAAACAACAACCTTGAATCAAATGTGTACGCATTAACTTGGTCGGTACGGCCGGCCGGGAGGGTTTTAAAGTAAGAGAGAAAGAACTTCAGAACATTTTGGAACGGATGACTCATCGCAAAAAAATAAAACATTTACGTTTGCCCACAACTCATGAATGTTTAATACTATTTCATTCTGTGTAAAGGTTTTAAAATTGTGCTAAATCCTGGAAAAGGTTATACATTGTTTAGCATATAAAGCTCGTATGGTCTTCAAAACGTTTATACAGAATACGTAGTATGTTTAGCGTATTAAACAAGTAATATAAAAAATAATAAGAATAAATTCCTACTCAGGTCACGAAAGAAACATTTTATCTTTGTTTGCTTATTTCCAGTTTGTTTGTTTATTTTATTCGTTTCAGTCATTTTTTACCTTACAGCCCTATTTGATATTTTGCGGTAACCATGGCAACAGTTTAAGGTTGTACAATGGAGGCTTCGACGAATACCAGATGGAGGGAGAAAATTCATATACGTCTTTGAGAAGTTCATTTCTAACTGTGGAAATTTAAGTCAGTGCCGAAAAGCGCTAAACTTTAAACATGAAGATAATTAGTTCGTATCAGACCTAGACCACACAATTTTATAATTTATTTATTGAATAAATATTTGAAAACTCTTTATTTACATCAATTTTGACATCTGCTATAGGTTTAAAAAATGTATTTAAACTTAGTTAGACAAATAAAACAGTTTATTTTATTGACTTTTGTACACAATTTGTACAAAAAGTTTACGATTGCAAATTTGTACAAGATATATATCAGAAAGAAGAGTGTGAGCTAATAGAGAGAGTATTTTAAAAAAAGTGTAGACCCATCAGCTCAAATAAGACTATTTACAGCGAATGTGTGAAACTAAAAACTCATCATCTTAAGTAAGACCACTTATTTACACCAAATATGTGAAACTAAAAACTCAGTTCAAATAAAACTATTTACAACACAGACACGCAGAAATCAAATGAGCAGATAATAAAGCGTACGTTCTTTTGCTTTATAAGAATATATTTTTGGTAAAATTTAACATAACCATTACAAGCACTAGCGTAAGTAACTAGCGTAACTCAAAACCCTTGCCATAACGTAACATTAGTCACAATCAAGAACTTCTCTAACTAACCCATGACAGAATAAAGGTAACCCAGCTAGTGACGTCGCAAAGAGGACAACGGGCCAATGCCAAGTAAATAGAATGCAAATTTATTTGAATACTATTCGTTCGCTGACTTCCAATAAACAGTTTGTTAGTTTGACACAGATTGCTTTGTATATTTTTAAAAGCTAGTTCTATTTCTGTGCTCTAATGACAAGAAACCTTCCCTTCTTCAAACAATAACACTGTATTGCTTTGAACAAGTTCGTATAACTATAAATAGATTTCTATTTTATATTCACTTTATTTTTGTTTATGCAATCCAATGGTTTGCTGAGGAAATGCTCTACTGCATTGCCATAAAATATTCTTATAAAGTTTAAATTTTAATATTTACGTATTTAAATATTAGGCATATTAGGAATATAATTAAATATTACAATATTAAGAAACAAACCAAACAATAAATGTAATAAAAATAGTCAAAACATTATTAGGCCAAACAAAATTAAAATTGTAGCCTAACCTCAAAACAGCCATCATATTGTTTGAGTGATCATGAATTTGTTATATTATATTCTGTGATATAAACTACTACGCCACTACGAACTTAGACTTTTTCAGTAAATTTATTCTCTGCTTAATTTTAGATACTACAAAGTAATCATTCGCCTCCAACGGAAGTTTTTTTCTACCTATTTTGATCCGATTTTTTGTTTCCTGTAATAAATTCATCCCACATATGAGTTTATTAAAACAGACTAGATACGACGACGATGTCGCCTTCATTTAGTGCTAGGCTACTACTTACTAACACTAGTAGCAGCCAAGTACTGATGAAGGCGACAGTAAGTAGTAGCCAAGCACTGATGAAGTCGAAACTAGTCTGTTTGTTATAGTAAACTAATATCAAGTGATATATAGAGTAAAGTGTTAATGTTTACTGTTAGTAATTAAGTTAGCTCAATAATCTACGGCTTCCTAATCAGACTACGTTTACAAAAACGAAACACATTTGATATATTGTATCTAAGACATTTGTTCTACTGTTTTTGCTTCATTAAATAAATGTCACTGTATCAAGCAACATATATATATAGGCCTACTTCACGCAGGTAATCTGCCTTTGTCTCTAATATGTGTTCCTCGTCTTGAAATGTATAATTATCTTCTTTAAATATGTGCTTATAGCTTTTAAAATGCGTTGTAACCTTAATATGTCTTCTCACCTTTAAATATGTACGTCGTTAATGTTTCACGCCCAGAAACATACTATTCCCCTTATGGTGGAACATATACTTATCCCCTTAATAAGGTGCTTCTCATTATTAATCACCTATTTCTCTGGTTTAATTAATAAAAACAAACACTCACAACAATATGTTTATACTTTTTTATAATTAAAATTATATTAAATTATTTATTTTCTGTTATATCTCACCAGCTGACATTTAAAAAAAAGCTTTAATATGAGCGTGTGTGTGTGTATATGTGTGCGTATGTGTGTGTGTGTGTGTGTGTGTGTGTGTGTGTGTGTGTGTGAGTGTGTGTGTGTGTGTGTGTGTGTGTGTGTGTGTGTGTGTGTGTGTGTGTGTGTGTGTGTGTGTGTGAGTGTGTGAGTGTGTGTGTGTGTGTGTGTGTGTGTGCGTATGTGTGTGTGTGTGTGTGTGTGTGTGTGTGTGTGTGTGTGTGTGTGTGTGTGTGTGTGTGTGTGTGTGTGTGTGTGTGTGTGTGTGTGTGTGTGTGTGTGTGTGTGAGTGTGTGAGTGTGTGTGTGAGTGTGTGTGTGTGAGTGTGTGTGTGAGTGTGTGTGTGAGTGTGTGTGTGTGTGTGAGTGTGTGTGTGTGTGTGTAAACATTAATGCATGTATCGTCGAATCTCGCCAGTTAGATAGTTTACTTGCGTTCAGATGAAATGATAAAATATATTTAATTTAAACGAAAGCATTCAAAATGGAAGCCGAGAACGTTGAGTAGTCGATCATAATCTAATTGTTCATCAGTCTAGATCAGTTCATCAATAATATTAATTTACCGGGAGTAAAAATATATACATTTTTATCGGGAACGGAGCAGGCCAGTTCTAAATCATTTAATTATTCCTGGTCACTGTTTTATGGAATATATTCAAAAGAATTTCAACCTCTAACAAAACTGGAATTCCCTAAACGGAAATATTCCAGTCCATTTGAAAATCGACAGTAAATCGAAAGTCAAGTGATATTAAACATATTTTAAGTTTCAATTCTCTAGAATTACTTAGAACGCTAACCATATTCGACGATTGTGAACAAAAACAAACCTGCAGTGAAGAAGAATCCGGCATAGAAGAGAAAAGTATGATTTCGCTTTATATTATCCGAGTAAACAGTATATATCCGACGTATAAAACAAATATAAAGATCCCTCCTCACCCCACTACGACAAACTTCATGGATTAAGCTGTTTGAACGATGTATTTGCGAGAGTTCTTCATACATTTCGCCGCGGAATTATTTTAACACTTCAATCTTTTAAATCCTATGCCTTTACGATCCATACTAACCTATACTCGCATCGGTCACTAAAATAACAGTGACCATGCATTCAAGATGTTAATTTTGATATAATTCAATGCTTTCTAAGCATTTATAAGGGAGAAATAGCAGCCGTACAAGGAGCATAAGCCGAACTAAATAAAATCCCCTACATAGGAAGTTTTCTTCGTCGATTTACAAGCGGCTATCCGAAACCTTTCGCTCAATACGGATACAGGCAGCAATAGAACAATGGAAACATGAAAACCCCTAGAAAACCTGGCAAAAAAAGGTTGACATACAACTTAACTGTGGATCCCTAGCCATCTATATAAACGAGAGTGCAGACATTCTGGCCAAAAAAGGCACATCCATGGAATAACCCATTTGTATGGCCTCGTTGCAAAGCACGAAGGCCCTCATCAATGCAACTATCAACCGACCAGCACACTGCACCTCACAAAGCAATCAGCAGGAAGAAAATAGGAAAACCTTGTCACCACAGGACCCATAGACTACAGACTCTCACTAGCTGTAGGCGTTGCCAAGTTCAGAATGCAGACCGGCCACAACTACCTGGCCGCCTATCTATATCCCATCGGTGCCCTCCCAACAAAGGAATGCTCTCTCTGTGGACACAAAACGGATCATCTGACGAAATGCAATGCACTCGACCATTCCGCAGATGATGATGACCCACTTAACGAAGTTCGCCTATACTGGTCAGCGCGTCATCAAATGACCCAATAGTCAAGGGTTGGGGTTGGCTAGTAAGTAATTCCGTTTCCGAGTGCAGAGACACTAGTGACAATAGCTGGGCTTATGAATGTCACTTCTTCAGTTATCAAACATATATTTTAAAAATATAAATTCATAATAAACTTAAAGCCGAAAACTGAAAAATGAAAAACCAATCTTGTTGCATAAAACAGAGTAATCGAGTGAATTAGCACACAAAACCTATTTCCATATACTCGAATCGGGGAATAATTAGATTTTTTAATAGTTCACTTAGCCCGAGTTGAAGCTATTTTTAATTTAGCTAAATGTGTAGAGCTCATTCACTCTCCGAACTTCTAATCATCTCATTCATTTTTATTTCTATCTATTCCCGACCGGATAACCGAGCGCGTCCGGTTTATCGAGGGCATGCTTAAGACATACAAGAACTTACCTTAATATTTTTGGCCATAGTTTTGGGCTTATCACTCGACAAGCAAGTAGAGGTCGTGCTGAGTCTATGACTCATTCGGTCCACGTTCAAGGAGCAATATGTCTCCTTTTTCTCTTCTTCCGCCATGCTTCCGAACTCAAGATCGTCTTCCATGTCCTCTTCCTCTGCTAACGCCACCGCGACCTCCGCGACTTCATCTTCGCTCTCGCTCTCTGTAACAGAACAACCCAAGCATGAACAGATTACTACAGCACTCTGTAAAGTCAAAATACCCTGTAAAATAAGAGTAAGGAAATTAATGACCATATTTTTGTTACTGTTTGCTGTTAGATGACGTGGTGGTATAAACCCACGTAACGATTGGTATTTATTGTTTATATTATCTATAGATTACAAAATACTTTAACTAGAACGTATCCAGTATCATTGGATTACTGTTCCCTGTTTTTAGACGATTTTTGTATATATGTGGCTGCTAGAAGTATGGCAACAGCGGAAAGATCCTTACAATTAGCCATTTATAAATTGCAAGAATGGACCAAATCTACGTCCTCACGTTTTCGGCTTCGAAGACCCAGTGTATAGCATTTAGTCGTCGCAGGCAACACCAGGAACCTATCCTTTATCTTGATGGTACGTGGCTTCAGCCCGCGGATAATGTGAGATTTTTGGGTCTTTTATTGGATAAAAGACTTTCATGGAATCCGCATGTTCGTAATTTGAGGACCCGGTGCAGCAAGATATTGGATATGTTGAGAGTTTTAAGTGGTACAAATTGGGGAGCAGACAGAACCTGTATGCTCCGTTTCTATCGCGCCGTTAAGATCGCGCATAGATTACGACTGTATAGCCTATTCGTCTGCTCGACCTACGGTTCTGAAACTCATGGATTTAATACATCACGCTGGCCTCAGACTTTCTACTGGTGCTTTTAGATCTAGCCCTATCTAGAGCCTTCTAGTTGAAGCTGGAGAACTATCTCTCTCAATGCGACGTCAAATGCTACAAATTTCATATTACACTGGTCTTCGAAGTAAACATCCTGCATTCAAAGCAGTTTTTGATAACTACCTCGAGGATCGTTACAATGTGCGTCAACGTTCAACTGCTCCCTTCGGAATAAGAACGTTGCTCATTTTCAGCAATCTAAATTTAGAACATCCACCTTTATTCCACCTGCATGCTACATCCCTCCATGGATGATACAAAAGCCAAAATTTGACTTCTCATTGTCCAGGTTCCTAAAACACAATACTCCTGACGTTATTTATCATCAGGCATTTTTGCAGATACAACTAACTCACCAACATACTGTGACTATATTCACAGACGGTTCAAAACTGGACAATGGGATAGGTTGTGCGTTTTATATGGAAGGACAAACCTTCACTTATGGATTGCCCTCAGCCTGTGGCGTTTTTACAGCAGAACTTTATGCAATTTTCCAAGCTTTAAGATCAATTCCAACTGCTACATCTACTAAATATCTTGTATATTCCGATTCCAAAAGTGCTCTACAGGCTATTCAGGAAATGTACACTAAGAACCCATTAGTTGGAGACATCTTGTACTCAATACACAGGTTCCAATTACGAGGTGTCGAGGTGTCATTACTCTGGGTACCTGGTCACTGCGGAATATTTGGAAACACTAAAGCAGATGAAGGTGTAAAATTAGCTACAAGTATGGTGCCATCGACACAACGTGTGATGGCATCAGATTTTGTATGCAATGTTAAAACTACACTATTCTTTGTTTGGAATGAAAAATGGCAAAATGTAAACAGAAACAGGTCGAGGGACATCAAAAATACCGTCCGACCATGGAGGAGATCTGTTCGTTCGAATCGTAGGGAGGACGTGGTGGTTACTCGACTTCGCATAGGCCACTCTTTGTTAACGCATGGATGGTTGATGCGACATGAGGATCCACCACTATGTCAGTTTTGTAGAAATACCATCACAATTCAGCACATTCTGCTTGATTGTGATGAGTTGAGTGATTTGTATATACGTTACGAGATTCGAGGTAGTTTAAAGGTGGCTTTAAGGGACGATGCCACGGTTATCGACCGTGCATCGCTCTCTTACGCCAATTGAATCTATTTAATGATATTTAAATTTTGTATAATATTCGTTTCTTATAGTTTTAGTTAGTTACAATTAGTTCTAAACAATTATTTTATTTTATTTTGCTTAATTTTGATTAGTTTCAATTATGTAATATTTATTTTAAAATTACACTGTAGTTAGGCGATGATAACCTTGATAGGTTTTTCGCCTGGAAAAAATCCAGTATCATTGGTCCTCTGTGTCGCGTTTTCCTAAATGGTTTTAATTAATGACAATTTTGCGCTTTAAATTAGGTGTTATTTGGTATTTTCATTTCAAGTGGCAACTTTTCACAACACCGTATCCACTTAGGTATTCTTACACAGTACAATATAAGCCAACAGCAAATACAGTAGGCCTATGTAGTTTTCTTCCCGTAATACACTATTAAATAAATAAATTATTCTACTTCCGTTAGCTTTAGATGTTGACACATAGATTGTTTACAGTATCTTGGTGTTTTGGATCTGTGTTGGTCAGCTGATACTACAATTACGTCTAGATAATCTTTAAAGTGCCAGCTCCTTTATCTTTGCATTTGTCAAATAATGCCCATAAATCCTTCCACGACAAGTAATGTACCTAGCTTTCTCGCTGCTGTTTCGATATTCGTTATTGTTTCTCCCAAACGAAATAAGAAGGTGGTGTAATTTAGTCTGCCTTGAAGGCACATCTTTGGTATAATTTTATATCATTATTTCTAAGCCCCTGAAATATAGTGTCCATACCTTTTGTAATGATAATGTAAATTCTGCAATCCAATTTTTATATTTATACAGTAGAGTAAGTTTCGATAGTCGACAAAAATTCCTTAGAAAGAACAAATGTCTTGTTCTTGTGCAGATATATCATAAAATAAACCTCTTGAAGCAAACAAATCAATCAAACAATGACGACATTTATGATTAGCTGCAATGGTCTTTATTACCGCTATTAATAAATCCAGATCGGGCTGTCCCTACATTGATCTGGATATGAAGTATTTTACTGTATAACAAGTCCTATTTATCAGGGTGCATTAGAAGTCCTATGTTTTTCTAATGTACAGAAACTTTTATCCGTATAATCCGAGGGGTCTCGGTCCCATTCATCTCGAACTATCGAGACTCTACTGTAGTTATATTTGTCAGTGTCACCAGTGTTGACATGTTCGGACACTTTAGTTTACAGGGACTCTGAAATGTATTTTTACACAGATGAAAGATACAAATGCAAGATGGGCAGAATAGTTGAACAGATACAAAATGTACCGACACGAGATGTTTAGAACGCATTAAACACTAATTAGGATCCCTACATTGATCTGGATATGAAGTATTTTACTGTATAACAAGTCCTATTTATCAGGGTGCATTAGAAGTCCTATGTTTTTCTAATGTACAGAAACTTTTATCCGTATAATCCGAGTTTTCGTTAATCCGAGGGGGTCTCGGTCCCATTCACCTCGAACTATCGAGACTCTACTGTAGTTATATTTGTCAGTGTCACCAGTGTTGACATGTTCGGACACTTTAGTTTACAGGGACTCTGAAATGTATTTTTACACAGATGAAAGATACAAACGCAAGATGGGCAGAATAGTTGAACAGATACAAAATGTTACACGAGATGTTTAGAACGCATTAAACACTAATTAGCCCTTGATATATTCATAAAGACTGTATTCTACGCGCTGCTAACAAGGTTTAATAGCTTTATATAATAAGATTGTCAGACTGTTGAAGGCGTTCCACTTTTCCACTACATTGCGGTAACACATGTTGGATAAACTAATTACGATGGTTACACCTGCTACACAGCCACGTAATTGACGACTGCTGCAAAGTCTATAATCAGTCTTGGCTAACCTACTTCCAATATTAGCTTCTAACAAGATATGAAAAGGCGGTTTGTTGGTTTATCGATTTTAGATGTAAAAAAGAAATACCTGTGAAATGATTTTTTTTCAATTATAATTTACTGCAACTAAGGCATGTTCTATCTAAGAGATTCCTTTTTGCGGTAAGTCTATGAAGCCAGGTTTGTTCCGGTGAAAGAAACTAACTTGATATTCTAGTACTGCTGACGATGTCCAGTTAGCTAGCGACGGTCGATCCAGTGACTTAAACGCATCGGTGATTTTAGTGACAGCGATAGGTTTGCATCAGTGACTTTTACCGGTGACTTTAGTACCAGTGACAAGGGATACTTTAAAAATAAACTACTATGAAATTAGGAACAGTAAACTATCTAGTGCGAAATTACGTCTACAGTACACTACACTGTCACTATCTTGAAACCTGACACAAATCGTTCACCCACACACAACGTAAATGAGTAGAAGTAGTGGTAGCGACAAATCAATCGATGCCAGCAGTGGTAGAATATCAGTAACTTTTCAGTTGACGTTTTGGCCAACTTGAACTGAGACACACCTCCTCTCCCTCTCGGTCAACGACATTAAACGATAATCGGCGCAGTGAGCCGAGCGTTGAGAGGAGAGTCAGTGATAGCGCCAAGTAAACCAATAGCAATAGTTTCATCCACTGACTGCGATTTTTTGTCCAATCACAACAGAGACAACTTCCAATCGAACCATTGTCACTGAATCTGGCATTTTTCATATTTTGTCACTGGTACCAAAAGCGACAGAAAGAATATCAGTGACACGCCACCGTGACAGAAAATATCGTCCATCTCTACTTGGAAACAGATTCAACGGCTTAGTGCGCCTACGACTGCATTCTGAGGGGTTTTTGTGTTGATGAATGCACTCGAAAGGATTCTCTGCTGCAGTGGCTGCCTCCTCTCTAACACAAATAAGGTGGAGAACATGCCTAAGCCGAAGTTGCAGGCATACCATAGCGCTCTCACTATGGCTAGCAACTCATTATTTTGAAAGCACTCGATAACTTACCGATTGCTGCTCCTGGTGTATTTCCAGAGAGGTAAACAGTATGTCCATGCGAGCTTGAACACTTTCTTGTACACGAAATTGCGAACCACAAGTCATGCTATCTTCTGTACTAGATCCCCAGTTCACATCTTGTTTCTTCTTCAGTTCAATTTAGCTTCCAATGTTAGATCTAACGCGTCATAAAAATAATAACGAACTAGAAACGTAACGGACACTCTTCCAGTAACCCAAAGTTGTTTACATATTTTAAGGAATTGTTTAGCCGTATAACGAAATAGGGCGCGGAAATTTGACTACACAAATAAGACTTAATAACGAGGAAAAGCCAATGCAGATTGTTATGTCCACAGGAAGGGATAACTTGGAAATAGGGTTTAAAAAATAACGGCAGAATTGAAATCTATGTACAGAGATAAAGTACTGCTCCAGAAGGTCAGAGGAAGAATCAGGTCACGAGCAGTTAGAGTTCTACAAACACAATTTTGTAGGGCATTTAATGTCTCTCTTCAGATTGAGCAGCTCCTCTACGCCTGAAATCCCAAGAATCCATCGTTACGTCGCTATTCACGTTCTCTCTATAAGCCCTATATATCAGCCATGAGAGCAGCTCCTCTACGCCTGAAATCCCAAGAACCCATCGTCACGTCGCTATTCACGTTCTCTCTATAAGCCCTATATATCAGCCATGAGAGCAGCTCCTCTACGCCTGAAATCCCAAGAACCCATCGTCACGTCGCTATTCACGTTCTCTCTACAAGCCCTATATATCAGCCATGAGAGCAGCCCCTCTACGCCTGAAATCCCAAGAACCCATCGTTACGTCGCTATTCACGTTCTCTCTATAAGCCCTATATATCAGCCATGAGAGCAGCCCCTCTACGCCTGAAATCCCAAGAACCCATCGTCACGTCGCTATTCACGTTCTCTCTATAAGCCCTATATATCAGCCATGAGAGCAGCTCCTCTACGCCTGAAATCCCAAGAACCCATCGTTACGTCGCTATTCACGTTCTCTCTATAAGCCCTATATATCAGCCATGAGAGCAGCTCCTCTACGCCTGAAATCTCAAGAACCCATCGTTACGTCGCTATTCACGTTCTCTCTATAAGCCCTATATATCAGCCATGAGAGCAGCTCCTCTACGCCTGAAATCCCAAGAACCCATCGTCACGTCGCTATTCACGTTCTCTCTATAAGCCCTATATATCAGCCATGAGAGCAGCTCCTCTATGCCTGAAATCCCAAGAACCCATCGTCACGTCGCTATTCACGTTCTCTCTATAAGTCCTATATATCAGCCATGAGAGCAGCTCCTCTACGCCTGAAATCCCAAGAACCCATCGTCACGTCGCTATTCACGTTCTCTCTATAAGCCCTATATATCAGCCATGAGAGCAGCTCCTCTACGCCTGAAATACCAAGAACCCATCGTCACGTCGCTATTCACGTTCTCTCTACAAGCCCTATATATCAGCCATGAGAGCAGCCCCTCTACGCCTGAAATCCCAAGAACCCATCGTTACGTCGCTATTCACGTTCTCTCTATAAGCCCTATATATCAGCCATGAGAGCAGCCCCTCTACGCCTGAAATCCCAAGAACCCATCGTCACGTCGCTATTCACGTTCTCTCTATAAGCCCTATATATCAGCCATGAGAGCAGCTCCTCTACGCCTGAAATCCCAAGAACCCATCGTTACGTCGCTATTCACGTTCTCTCTATAAGCCCTATATATCAGCCATGAGAGCAGCTCCTCTACGCCTGAAATCCCAAGAACCCATCGTCACGTCGCTATTCACGTTCTCTCTATAAGCCCTATATATCAGCCATGAGAGCAGCTCCTCTATGCCTGAAATCCCAAGAACCCATCGTCACGTCGCTATTCACGTTCTCTCTATAAGCCCTATATATCAGCCATGAGAGCAGCTCCTCTACGCCTGAAATCCCAAGAACCCATCGTTACGTCGCTATTCACGTTCTCTCTATAAGCCCTATATATCAGCCATGAGAGCAGCTCCTCTACGCCTGAAATCCCAAGAACCCATCGTTACGTCGCTATTCACGTTCTCTCTATAAGCCCTATATATCAGCCATGAGAGCAGCTCCTCTACGCCTGAAATCCCAAGAACCCATCGTTACGTCGCTATTCACGTTCTCTCTATAAGCCCTATATATCAGCCATGAGAGCAGCTCCTCTACGCCTGAAATCCCAAGAACCCATCGTTACGTCGCTATTCACGTTCTCTCTATAAGCCCTATATATCAGCCATGAGAGCAGCTCCTCTACGCCTGAAATCCCAAGAACCCATCGTTACGTCGCTATTCACGTTCTCTCTATAAGCCCTATATATCAGCCATGAGAGCAGCTCCTCTACGCCTGAAATCCCAAGAACCCATCGTTACGTCGCTATTCACGTTCTCTCTATAAGCCCTATATATCAGCCACGAGAGCAGCTCCTCTACGCCTGAAATCCCAAGAACCCATCGTCACGTCGCTATTCACGTTCTCTCTATAAGCCCTATATATCAGCCATGAGAGCAGCTCCTCTACGCCTGAAATCCCAAGAACCCATCGTCACGTCGCTATTCACGTCCTCTCTATAAGCCCTATATATCAGCCATGAGAGCAGCTCCTCTACGCCTGAAATCCCAAGAACCCATCGTCACGTCGCTATTCACGTTCTCTCTATAAGCCCTATATATCAGCCATGAGAGCAGCTCCTCTACGCCTGAAATCCCAAGAACCCATCGTCACGTCGCTATTCACGTTCTCTCTATAAGCCCTATATATCAGCCATGAGAGCAGCCCCTCTCTTTGAAACAACACAAAATGTATGATTTATTTATTCATAGTACGCGTGCACAAACAAAAGCGTACTATACACTGATTTCAGCCTTAAGAGTTGAATGTACATTACAGCTGATACAAACTGTTTACAAAATCTGTTTCTCCAGTAACAACTACTTTAGTAAACATGTTTGTTACTTCCAAGTATTAGGTTACTGTACAGCAGGTACAGGATACCCTAGCTGTATTTATATCAGTGTAGTATTGTATTATATTGTAAAACATTTAATCGTCTATTACCATTAATTTTATTTAATAATACTATGTATTATAAGTAGGCTTCGTTTATTATTTTTACGTATTATTTATTAGTTATGTTATAATTATTGTATGAGTCATGTACTTTAATTTAACAATATTTATTATTGCAGTCTATTATTTACAGTTATATTGAGTTTTTTATCATCATTTACGTGTTATTTATTTATCATAAGTAAACACTGTAGAACGTTATTTCTTATTATTTACTAATAATGTATTAATAAATATATGTACGTAAATATATTGTATGTATTACTTAGTAATGCAATAAGTATTGCATTACTCAATTAAAATGTATTAATTAACAATATGTCTGAATGATGTCTATTATTATTTTGCATTATTTATTAGTTGTGTATTAATTATTGTTTTAATAATTTCGTTATAGTTTATTTGTTAACATTAATCTTACGTCATATTATTTCTTATATTAATTAGCGTATTGTTAATATTTATATTAATATATATATATTTATATTTAATATATATTAATTAGCGTTTAGAGTATTGTTGAATCTTTCCTTTGCTGTTTATTAAAAACGACTGAATACTATTGACTGATGAAGTAGCAGTATATTAGTATTTAGAATAATTATATTTATTATCCTTAACAAACTTAATTTCATCAGACAATTAGTTTAACAATTCGGCAACGACCTTACACAATACCTCTTCACTCGCTACTCAATCCATTTATGTAAGAATAGTTCAGGTATTCCTCTAACACAGCAAATCTAGAAGCATATGACTACATGTTATATCAGTCTACGTTTATTGTGAAATGTTCAAATTGTTTAAAGTTATGGATAAACAAAGTTATCCTTTTACGAAACGATAGGCGGCTAGTGCTCAAGATTCTGCACTGAAGATACATTTTCCTTTTATTACAGCATTGTGATTACAAATCGATAAATTATTTCAGTTTTAATACAGTTCGATAATTAATCAATTAAGTGTTATCTAATTATTTTCCTTTTGTCACCTTTCATCGTCCTTATTTGGGGTTTCCGACGTCATTTTACTTGTTACAAAGAAATTACTACGTAACAATTCTATCCACCTTAGCAGTCAAGCTGTAAAATGAGATTATCATTTTTGTAATCAGACTCTTAACAATTAATAATCTTTCCAATCGATTAAAACATCCAGTGTTTAACCAATACCATCTCGAGTTGCCCGTGATTGATGATCTGCGTTTGAGATTTCTTCCCCGAAAACTGTCACTTGCTACTGTCCAACTCAATTAGCGCATTCTATTGGATGAATAATGTAAGTACGTTGGAGCTTTGTTCCTAATTCTCCTTTAGGACGTTATTAATTGTTGGTGTTGTACGGCGAACAAAAGCTCGTAATAAATAGACAACGAGCAAACATCGAAAGTCACTAAATTCATTAGCCTCTGCAATTAATCTTGGAGCTTATTTATTGTTTAATACTGTAATTCTCAAGATAATAATATAGATAGAAGTTAAGGGTGTTTCACGAATTTACTGATTTTGTTGCTGGACAGTGTTTTCGACACTTTGATTACAATTATTCGTCTTTCTTCGCGATCTAAGCGTGCTGCAGGTCACTGACTCAAGGTTTGGTTGTCTGCATATATTATGGTTATGCCTATAGTCAATTTGTGTAGACAATGGTGGTAGAAGTGTCTTTGACTGAAGGGGAGAGGGGTGTTGTGAATGGGCAAAATGTCGCTGTCACGACTGAAAAGTTACTGATATTTTATCACGGCTGGCATTGGTTGATTTGTCGCTGTCACTGGTTCTACTCATTTACGTCATGTGTGAGTGGTCCATTTGTGTCAGGTTTCACGACAGTGACAGTATTTATTACAGTAAACGCAATATTGCATACGGTAGTTTGTTCTTACTTTCGTAGAAGTTTATTTTAAAATAAAATGAACCTTACAAAAAAAGCGAGGTGTGGAATCATTTCACCAGTGTGATATGCCTGCCTGTTATTGGCATATAACTCAGTCTTCATTGTCACCAGTAAAAGTCACTGATGCAAACCGGCGCGGTCACTATAATCACCGATCCGTTAAAGTCACTGTGATAATTCCATAGAAGAAAACCTAACTTCTGTGTAGAGTACAGAACGATATAAAACCCTAATAAATAGATAGTTATGTGAATGAATACATAAAATATGCGATACATTAATAAATAGGAGAGGGTAACATGGTTTGCTCGTTTGGCACTGGAGATGTCTGACAAAGTGGAGGAAAACCGATAACACGAGGAAATCTATGAAGGAAAATATCTGATAGTGAGCTTGCGAGAGGATACTGTTAAATGGTAAGAAATAAAATAAACTGAACAAGGGGCAGCTCCTTTCTTCAATTAGTAAATCATTTAAACCCCAATTTCTGAAACCACTTCCTCAACGGTTCCAACCTTATACTATGGTTAGCGTTTGGACCGATCTTGGTACTAAGAAGCCATGATAAGAACCACTGGTACTGTAGGGTCTACATAGTGACACGCTACTGAGTCTAAGCGACTACTACAGTAAGATTCTACAACGCAGATCAGTAAAATCTCCCGCAAGGCCATGTTTCCTTACCGCAAGGGTAACCTGTCTAGGGAAGAGCATCTTAGGCACAAGTGATGAAGCAATAACAAATGAACTCTTAGAAAACATTTCTACGATCAAAATTCAACTGACCAAAACGTACACAAGTAACCAAATTGCGCGGCGTTCAAATAACCAAAAGTACACGGTCTTTAAAATGTACATGAAGTTCAACAGATTAAAACTTTTGCGGGTTATCGTATTGCCGCTCTGCAGGCGTTCACTACACAATTTGAAATTAATAAAAAGAACTCCTATCGTTCACATGAAAAACACTCAAAGGTCAAAGAGATAAGATTTTTTATAATTTTTTTTGCCAAAGAATATTTTAAGTGTTTCTTTTATTAGCATAAAATTTGCCGGCTTTTTTATATTGTTAATAATAACATGAGTTACAATCATATAAAATTAGTGAAATTGAAAACATTCATTGAAATGAAATCATCAACTCAAAAATAAAAAATGCAATTTTAGTAGCAACAAAACGAGTGTCATTGTTTTTTTTTAAAAGAAAAATAACCAGCTTATCAAACAATCATTATAACCGAGTTGAGCGTTTACAAAGCTGCACCGGATCTGCGGGTCTTTGTGCTATGGCGTTTCCGTTCCACGTATTGAATTGAATTTCACGGATTGATTAAATAATCCGGCAGGACGAATGAATAACAGGGACATTGATTAAATACAAACAAGCCGCAATGATCAACTCTCGTTTGTTTATCCGCATAGATTAAATATTTCAATTTTACGTTTGGTTTTTGGTTAGTTAAAAAAACAATCAGGGTAACTTTATTGCATGATTTTTATGTTCTGCTTTTTAACATTGCATTATTTAAATGTCGGTTAGAGCCAAATATTAAAATGTTTGCAATAGTTTTCTGACAAAGATCGGGTTCTATGACGATACCAACTTTCCACCCAGTAGGCTTACTCCTTACGTCATTCATAATTCCATTCATAACGTAGTCATTTGTATTATGATTCCATTCATAATATAGTCATTTCTATTATGATTCCATTAATAATGTAGTGATTTCTTTTATGATACCATTCATAATGTAGTCATTTGTATTATGATTCCATTCATAATACAGTGATTTGTTTTATGATTCCATTAATAATGTAGTGATTTGTTTTATGATTCCATTCATAAAGTAGTGATTTGTTTTATGATTCCATTAATAATGTAGTCATTTGTATTATGATGCCATTAATAATGAAGTGATTTGTGTAATGATTCCATTCATAATGTACTAATTTGTTTAATGATTCCATTCATAATGTAGTCATTTCTTTATTGATTCCATTCATAACGTAGTCATTTGTTTTATGATTCCATTCAAATGTAGTCATTTGTATTATGATGATATTAATAATGAAGTGATTTGTTTTATGATTCCAATCATAATGTAGTCATTTGTTCTATGATTCCATAATAATGTAGTGATTTGTTTTATGATTCCATTCATAAAAAGTGATTTGTTTTATGATTCCATTCATAATGTAATAATTTGTTTAATGATTCCATTCATAATGTAGTGATTTGTTTTAAGATTCCATTCATAATGTAGTCATTTGTTTTATGATTCCATTCATAATGCAGTCATTTGTTTTATGATTCCATTCATAATGTAGTCATTTGTTTTATGATTCCATTAATAATGTAGTGATTTGTTTTATGATTTCATTCATAATGAAGTGATTTGTGTAATGATTCCATTCATAATGTAGTAATTTGTTTAATGATTCCATTCATAATGTAGTCATTTGTATTATGATTCCATTCATAATGTAGTCATTTATTTAATGATTCCATTCATAACGTAGTCATTTGTATTATGATTTCATTCATAATGAAGTGATTTGTTTAATGATTTTATTCATAATGAAGTGATTTGTGTAATGATTCCATTCATAATGTAGTAATTTGTTTGCGGATAGTTTGTTACTCTGCTAGTCATGAACCAAACAGACTTAATTTTATATAGTCTGTGAAGCTTTAGTAAATAAATGCATCATTTCTGGAACAGACAAGTAACTGTGTCCAGCCACTTACCTCTTGTTACGAGGCATTAAGATCTCACCGCTAAGGTTAGAGTATAGCCACGTAACCACGTAACCGTGCACTTGGCTTTGAGAGATCGCACGCAATTTCTACGTGTCAATTCTTAACCATGTTATATATTCAGAATATTCTATACATCGACAGCTTCTGCATCTGATATGTCTACAATATTTCAAGATTGTTTGCTATTTCATACGGAAGCTAATTTACCATCGAATTTATTTAATATCGACTTTCTAATGAAAGTTATGGTTTTGACAGTCCTTATCATGCTTGTAGGATAGTATTTATACTGAATTTCTACCTCCCATCTCGACTAATGCAATCTCTTAAGGCCAAGTGCACGGTCACGTGGTTTGCATTATACTCGATCCGGGCACCAAAAACCATCCGCAGAGGTGAAGTAGTCGATCTATAAAGACTAGCCCCCATTGCCTGGGATATAGCGAAACAATAATTCACGTTATACAATCGCATAAGTGTATAAATTGTGACTCTCCATGGACGTTTTAGGGAGTAACCTGTTATTGTAAACGATCATATTAGTAATACTAGGAGCCAGGTAAAGCC
The DNA here is from genome assembly GCA_036971475.1 of Prosapia bicincta. Taxonomy (NCBI): domain Eukaryota; kingdom Metazoa; phylum Arthropoda; class Insecta; order Hemiptera; family Cercopidae; genus Prosapia; species Prosapia bicincta. The sequence continues at coordinate 75,655,703 of JBAIZL010000002.1, read as the reverse complement.
TAGCTGGTTGTTTTTAGTGTACCAGGAACATCCATACGCTCATATGCAAGTGCTTCTTACAGACAAGTGCCTCCACTTCACCACAATCAATTTCAAACTCGTTTGCACAATGGGACTCTTCGCCCACCTGGGCTCAGCCAAACACCGCAAGCAGACACTTGAACAAATTGGACATGAAGTAGAGTCGAATCCTGATTAAATATTACTTCAGATTTATCGACGAACACAATCAGAATTCCTTTAAAATATCTGCACTAATCTGGGTTTATTTTAATCATATTTATAGAATCTTTGAAAGATAAAAACGTTCAATTTCTAAAGACCACTGGTTAGTTGCCGCTGCATGTGATCAAGACTGGTAAAACAAAAAAAACAATTCTCATTCCTGTTCTTATAAACACGTAAAGTGGTATATTCTGAGGGTGGCAACTGTCTCTAATTCAGGGATTCTCAATCTTATTTAAAGTCTGTAAATTAAAATTTAGTGAACCCCCCTTGTTGTTTGTGGGGGGGGGTCGCGGTTAAATTTAAAACACGTTTTACATTAAAAACAAAATATATTTTTAAATAAATTTGAAAATCTCTATGAAATAGGGAGACAAACCTATTGCACCTCTTGGTTCCAAGTAACTCGACCCTACAAGTATTCAATTAGATTCCATTGTTAAATTATAAAGTTGCGTGATTGCGACAGAAAGAAATAAAAATGATTTTTTTTTTCATTAACATACCCCGCTTAGCCCTTGAAAGTACGCGTATCACAGTTTGGAAGCCCTGAATTCACCTATTACTTAGCTATTATACAATCTTGCCCAATTTTTAGATACATTTTACCGTCGGTATCTGTTTATTAATCTCGGTAGGTCCATTCATCCGACCGGAAATCTTTTCATATTATCTCACAAAATATATATAAAAAAAGTAAAATAGAGTAATTATTTTGTCGTTTATAAACGTAAAAAACGACTTTGGCATTTACTTGAAAAATTGCAACCAAATATGAAATAAGCTACGTTACTAAAGTATGTTGAATATTTAAAATTCAACTTACAAATCCTAGTTTTAATTTATAATCCATTTATCTATTTAAAAACTTCATTTCATAAGAAACTTTAAATGCGACTTTTATAATTACTGTTTACCTATGTGGCAGCGACTTATACCAGCTGACTTTTGGTAGTTTATTTCCTGTTATTTTGTTCGTTGTTATTTAGTATGTACGGCTATTTTTGCTTCTACTAAAGTACCCAAAAAACCTCCAATCATACAAACACTGAGAATTTAATGTAGTAATTATTAAAAATCCTAAAAATGTTTGAGAACCAATTTGTGACACGAAAAAAATGTAATATGTGATATAGTGTTATATAATAGATGTGGTTATTCTTGTAAAAGAGGACAATAACAACTAAATAGTGCAAAATGATGAATATATAAATAACTCCAGCGATATCACTAATGAACTCCACATTGTTATTTTTTTCTTTTTTTTTTGTGAATGACAACTATTTCATGCTAAACTATTTTTACAGCTACTTCATGTACCCAATACAGAACGAGGAAATAAACGTGGTGGAAAACAAAGGTTTTACAATTATACTCAGTGTACATTAACTTTATACCAGCAATACATATTTCGAAAATTATTAAAATAAAAGGGTTAAAACAGCAAAGTCCGTCTTGCGAACGTCAAAAAAATAAAATTGGCAGTTGACAAAATCTGGTACGATATGTGTCGTTGGAACGAGAAATCCCAGCGGGGTTAAAATAGACAGCGTTATTCGAGACTTCAAAGAGTGAGGACGTCGGTCCGGCCGCTCCAAGTCACAAGCCTTTGTTTCAGTTTGTGATCTGTAAATGACGACGATGAAAATGACGTGCTAAGCGCGAGACTGGTCGTCGCTAAAATGTAGTCGCGTGTGGTTTGGAACCCTTTTGGAGGAGGTAACTTCTCCAAAAGGGGTCTCCAAAGTTTAACATCTATGTGACGGTGTTCTTAAGACGTTTGTGTGTGTTAGAGGTGAACAATATGAAAAATTATTAGAGTCAGTAAAGTAATATATAAAGAACAGTGCTTCAAAATTCATAAAAGACAGTGAACAGTGAAAAAATCTAAATTTAATTAAATGTCAATTTTTAAATCAATAATTAAATAAATTAATTGAACAATAAGAACTTAAGAACTGAAAGGAGAGCAAAATTTTATAAATTTCAAAATCGGGATATAAAATTCTACTACGTCATTGCAGAAGGGACGTACTGGAAGGGTAGACAAAGGAATTCGTAGCAGGGACGCCAACAGTCAAGATCGGTGACACTCGCATACCAAGATGGCCACTCCAGAAACAAACTATCTCGAGGGAGAGGAAAGAAAAATCTATCAGGATTTAGGAGTGACCCTGCGATTAAGGTCAGGTTAATTTCTCTCGTTTTTCAATTAATTAAAAACTCTATATGGAACAATTTTTCGGGAAAGTTGACATTTAAAATAATTCAATTTCAAATAAAATTTCTTTTTGGAGGTAAAGAATTTCAAACAATGGCTTTGTTTAATTAATGAACTAGAGGGGGTAGTGGTTAGTGGGGGAAATTCCCACCACAAAATGGAGGAGTCCTCCAAACAAGTTTATAAATATTAAATATAATTAAATTGTTAGTATATTGGAAATTTTTTTAAATAGAGAAAGTTATAAATTGTTTTGGAAATTAATTAATTAAGTAAATGTTAGAAATTAAAGGCTTTTTAAATATAAAAAATAGCGATAAATGAATAAAATGTAAACAGGTGTTAAGAAATTTTTTATGAGTTTTGTGCAAAAGAAGTCAAATAAGACAGATGATTCGACAGAAAAGGTTTCTTTTTTAGTGTTTTAGACCAACGTTAAATATTTAAAATTAATTAATGATAATCAAGTAAAATTATTAAATGAGAAAGAGTTAAAGTTAATAAATAAATAATAAGCAATTAAAATTAATTAAAGAGAAAGGGTTAAAATTAATTAATGGGAATAAATTAAAATTAATTAATGAAAAATTAATTTACATTTATAAATCAGATTTAATTAAAATATAAAGGGGTTTAAGGGTTTACAAAATCATTTGGAATTAAAATAAAAAGGTTGTGAAATAGAAAAAAGGGGACAAAACTAAAATGTGAAACAATTTCTTTGATTTAAAGTAGACAATAAAAATAAAAAGTAAATATTCAGCAAAGATTATGTGGGTCTAGAAAATCAATTGTTAGGCTAAGAATTTCAAGTTAAGATGTAATATGTTTGTTTAATTAGTTATAAAAGTATAATAAATTGTTGGTTGGTAAAACTTGTTTTTTTAATATTAATTGTTTTAAATGGGATAAGATTGTTTAGTGATATAACTTGAGTTTTTCAAAAAGTTTAATGGTGTTTTAATTGGGATAAGATTGTTTAGTGATATAACTTATGTTTTTCAAAAAGTTTAATGTTTTTTTTCTAATGGGATAAAATTGTTTATTGATATAACTTATGTTATTCAAAGGATCAGTTTTTAAATTAAAAGGGTTAAAGTTATTTGTTGATGAAGTCAAGTTTTGAAAGTTCCATTGTCTAATTATATTTACAAGAGTTTAAAATCAAAGATTTGCAAAATCACATAAAAGGATTGTTTATTTCAAAGGGTTTGAAAAAGGTATTGACAAAGATAAAGACAGTTTTATTTTTAAAAAATGAAACAGCTTTGATTTTGAATATTGAAGGGTTAAATGAACATAATTAAATTACACTTTTCAGTTAATATAACTAAAAATTGTTTTTCGTATAACTTTTGGTGTTAATATAAATTCAGTAAGAAGTTTACTTAAATTTTGTATAGAAGGGGTAAAAGAGTTGTCAACTGAGTAAAGAGTTACCACTGACATTGTAATGTGTATATTTTGGAATAGAAAAGAAGAGATAAAAAAAATACTAAACAGAAATGAATTGTTCATATTTTAAAGAGCTAGTTAAAATAAGAATTTGAAAAATGTGCTGTAATTTCAAAATTAAGGGTAAAATAAAAATGTAATTTTTACTAACTTGCCAACAAAACAATAGTGTTTTTATTTAAATTAGATTTCTTACACACTACTAAAACCAAAAGGTCATTTTGCCAAAAAGATGCCTTCAAAGAACTCATTTCCCAGCGAAATGCGTACCCAAAGGGTTAAATTTCAGCAAGTTAGGTTTTTTATAATAAAGTCCAGTGACCTGTTCTCTGACAGATTTTGGCGGGTCATTGCACAGTATCCTAGTTTGGCTAGGATAGGCCCTGTCAGAATTCTGAGCTTGTGGTGGGGTGAGGGTGGAGACGACCGAGATGTGGCCCGTGCGGGGAGGGAAGGCCCGCGGGCGGCGCTGTGCGCGCTCCGCTGCAGTGTGTGTGTGTGTGTGTGTGTGTGTGTGTGTGCGTGTGTGTTTGCGTGTGTGTGTGTGTGTGTGTGTGTGTGTGTTTGTGCGTGTGTGTGTGTGTGTGTGTGTGTGTGCGTGTGAGTGTGTGCGCGCGCACGTGTGTGTGTGTGTTTGTGTGTGTGTGTGTGTGTGTGTGTGTGTGTTGTGTGTGTGTGTGTGTGTGTGTGTGTGTGTGTGTGTGTGTGTGTGTGTGTGTGTGTGTGTGTGTGTGTGTGTGTGTGTGTGTGTGTGTGATATACCGTCATTTTGACCCTTAAAAGTAACTCTGTAAAACCATCTTGTGCCTAAACTAAACAAAATAGCTTCACCACGTCGCGTCGGGGTGTTCCCAAACAAATATTTTCATTGCAACAAACTTCCTCCTTGAAAAGATATTTGGTTCCTCGGTCATATTTATCATACTGTTTAATATTTTATACATACGTCTCTTTTACGTCCCGAGTTGTGTGAGAATCCTTCGAGTACACGAAGGAAAACAGTTGAGACAATCAATAAATCTACTTCATAAAACTCAATAAAACAATTTACAACAACGGATGTTACAATCACAACAAAACTTTAACTTTTCTCTGAGCAGACTCGAGGAAACTGGCAACGCTGTGGAAGTGATAAAACTAAACCAATAAATGAATCCGAACATAACTCGATTCAATGGAAATGGAAATCATCAAGGAAATGTCACGCCTCTTCACCTCGCCTCGTCTTAGGAAATAATTACAATTACAAATTGCTTTTAGCTGCAACTTATTTCTGATAAAGCTACCCGCAATATTAGATTATACTTCAGAAAAGCAGTGAGCGTTGGCGTTTATGTGTAAGTGGGTTACTGTAACACTTTAAACACGTTCCAATTATGCATTCAGAGTGCAAGCTAATGCAGTCACTCATATGTACAAACACAAAACTTAATATTTACAAGGAGAAACTATTAGTAAACTGTACCATAATCCCTTACAAACTGACTTTATATATATATATATATATATATATATATATATATATATATATATACATATATATAATATAATATATTATATTATATTAAATAGTGTGATACGTTGTTTCATAATTTAGTTAATGCATACAAATATTATAAATATTGTACGACAATAGTTTTAGTTTGTATATTTTTATGGTATTAAATAAATAAATATATATATATATACAATTATATATATATATATATATATATATATATATATATATACATACATACCTACCTAGCTTTCCTTATAAACAAACAACATATATAATTTTGACACAAAAAAACAATTTAATGTGTCGAAAACTTAAGTAGTTCAATTTGCAGGCCTATGCATTCTTTAGAAATATGTGAATTTATGTGTGGCAGAATTTATATGGACAAAATTTCATTATATATGTAAATAAGGGATAAGTCATAGTAAGATTTAGGCATTCCTCTGGAAGTTTATAGCCAGATGCTTTCTTAACCTAATATTAAACACATAAACAAAAAAGTTATTATGATCACTTTTTAAAACAAAACTTTTTAAATTTTAAGTACAGAATACAAGGACTGATAATTTATCGTTATTATTTATTTAATTCGTTGACGTTTAGGAGAACGTTTTTTCTATTTTATATTTTTAAAATATTGAGAATAAGTACATAACAAAATCTTAGAATAATTATCTAATTAACCGAAGTTATATGAGGCGCATTATTTCATACAAATTTCGCATTATGATTTTCTTTTCTCTTTACTCCAAAGCACGTCCTTAGTCGATCCCTGAAACCAGGACTTTTACCTCATCCAACTCTTATATGATGATAGTTTTTTATTGCTTTTAATTTTTTCTTTCAAACCTATTATATTTTTCAACTGAAGGGGGGGATTACTTGATCATCTAAACTATAAAACACAGCAAAACTATTTAAAAGTAGCAGAGTATCCGTCCTTCGTACGGGATTGACGTATATTTGTATTGATTTATTTTTGTATTTTTATTTGAGTGAATTTAATTTACTGAAATTGAATCCCAATAAATATATCAAACTATAGTTTATAAACTGACCGAATATTGTCTTGAAAACCAAGAGAAGGAAAAGCTTCTGCTTGTAACATGACATTTGTAAAGTATAACTATCCTTGGAGGATGAATAGCAACATTAACATTCACCATCACCTGTTTAGTTGTGTTTAAAATTGAGTTTTACCAGGTGATTACTAACATATTTACTATCAGCTGATTAGGCCAAGTATATAATAGATAATAGATAATTGAATATTAAGGGAGTTTTCAAAGCCAGTGGGGCTGTGCCCTGGTAGAGGTTCTAAATAAAAATAAACCTACGTGTTAACCGGGGACCCTAAAAATGTCGTTATAAAACTTAAGCTCAATGAATTTAGTAGTTTTTCGTGATTGAGTAAAACGCACACAAACACACACACACACACAAAGTCAGGCGCCATTAGATTATTATAAATAGTGTAGACTACATTTTTAGAAAAGCAAGAACAATCTCGTAGATTAATTTAACAAAGTTATTTCTCTATAAATACAGTAATTAAAAGTTTTTAATTAGTAAAATATACAAAGCGTTGCAGCTACTTTAAAATATTAATTATTGGAAGTACTCCAACTTTTTATGGTCTTAAAAATATTCGTAGCTATTAAAAATTATTATCACAAAACTTTAATAATTGAAGAAAATGTAATATTCTTATAAGGCCTAATGGAGTGTTATTAAATTTAATAACCCTGATATATATTATCTCGCAGGTTTTTCAAACTGCAAAACCATTTCGTTTAAAAGCGTAAACAAAAACCTTATCAATCAAATGCTGCCACAATTGATCGCAGAGAAAGAAAATGAGTGAACGCTTTGAAGAAAGCGCAGACCATAGAAATCTGCGCATTAATTCCGTCATTTATCTTAAATCCACGTTTCCCCGGTTCCTTCCCCTCCTGCTACTACCCATTTCAAGTACATTGGCGATGTCTTTAGCCCTGTATAGTTACTTGTATGTTATATTATTCGCCTTAGAAGTTTTGTGACAAATAACAACTGAATTTATGATAATTTAAAATATTTTTTTTTGTGTCTGCGTAACATTAACTGTACTAGTTACATGCAATGATAAATAAAAATATTATTACAATAAGAATATTATTTATAGATAATTACGTACGATCAATTAGGAAACAAACGGAAGAGAAAATAATAAACATACAAATATGTGAAAAAGGTTAACATAAATATCCTGTGAATATAACAATTATTTGAATACTGTAGACTGTATCAAGATATTTAGGAGAAAACCTTTAGCCGTTAGTGCCTAGTTTTTGTGTAGAGGTCATGCTAGTCACTTTACTCTTAAGAGCAAAATGGTGGGCGGGGGAATGTGACGACAATAACGATTGATTACTTTCTCAAGTTAAGTTCCAACTTTCTGATGATGGTAACAGTACTAGTAAAGTGTGCACAAAAACTTTTGTAATCTACTCTTTCCATAAACGCCTAAGGGTTATTCTCAACCGTAACGGCAAGTTGAAAATTAAAGATTACAACTAAAGAAATTAATGACACGTAAGAATAGAGTAAAAAAAAGAAGAAAAAACTATATAAATCATGAAATTATTATTGTATTATTTTCTGAACGGTTATGTTTATCTTGGTTTTCAAGTTTCAATAACAGATAGGACTCAAGTATTGTGAATCGTTTACAATCAAATCACTTCTAAATGTCGCTGTGAACATACTCTGAAACCTGCATATAGTTGAAGGTTCTGTATTAACGTATTCAAGGTTAGAGTTCCCCTCATAAAATTACCTGCTGTTTACTAAATTTGACAATCACTGTTTTGCTTCACAGGTTAAAAGGTTTTGGTAAAATGTTTTGTAACGATCATTTTAGGGCAAAGAATAAAACGATGAATCAGAGCTTTAATCAGAAAGCTAAAATCAGGGTTTTCTATAGCAACTACCCTATAACGCCACAGAAAAATGACTACCAGCTGTAGAAGAGGTAAGAGCTACGTTATAGTCTAGGATAAGGAAATACGCGAGGAATATTTAGGTTAAGGAAAACAGACACTAACTGCAGTTAAGTTAGCTTAGGAAAGGATGAACTTAGCACTGGACGTATCAGCGAATTTTATTTTCTGCTACTTCATGGTCCTCTCCTCACAACCCCTTCCCTACCAAAAGCATTATTTTGGTTACATATACGTAGTTGATAGAAAGAAAACACATTTTACATAATTTTGAATAATGACTTAAAAGACAGAAAATGCCTATCTTTATAAAGCAGGTAAGGGTGCAATCGATGCGTGGATATTACTAAGAAATAAAGAAACCTGGTGATCGTGAAACAGCAAACAGTGTGTGGAAAGTTTCACTGGAGGCAAAGGTAGGTGAAGCCAGAAGGAACAGAACACATGATGTTAGAATAATTAACTAATAGTGTAACCGTGCACTTGGCCTTGATAAATCGCAGTAGGCGCGACGGGAGGTAGAGGGTTAATATGAATACTTTCCTACAAACATGATAAGGACTGTCAAAACACTGACTTGCATGACACGGTCAATACTAGATAAATTAGCTTCGATATGAAATAACGAACATTCTTGAAATATATGTCGACATATCGGATACAGAAGCTGTTAATGTATGCAACATTCTCAATATGTATAATGTTTTCAGAAGTGGTAGTACACATGGTCAAGTGTACGGTAACGTGGTCCGCACTATACATCGTCAGAAGAATCTTATGAAGAGGGAATATTAGAGACATTTGAGCATTTAACAGAGGATCTAAACTTGGGTATTATAAATGAGACTGTGAGTGTATGTGTGTTTATACAAAGTTTGTGAATATACATGATTTATAGATGCCATTTGTGTTGTGAAATACTTATTTGTCATTAATATGAATTTCATTAATAAAATTATTTGAAAAGACTGTGGCATGAAGCTTTTCATCATTTTGCTATATCGACTTTATTAAGACCTTCTCATGGCAAAAATCTGAAATAAATCTCCGATGACCATCTGTCACAATCGTTCCTTAGCTGTTGACTATGAGTGAAGATTTAGTAATAATGCATGACTGCTATGTTAATACGTGTATTTTAATTTGACGAAAATCTTCAAACATTTACTTTTATGAATATTCTTGTCCTCTTAGGAAATACTATTGTTTTCTAAATCGAAATTCAGCGACTGTGGTTAGAGAGTACCTGTGACACAGGAAACTTTTAGTTTGCTAAAGGATAAAGAAAATTGGTTATATGAGAGAAATCAACTGAAAACCCCCTTTTTTGCTGGACTGAATTATTATTTTTTTAGGCAAGAACACCCGCCTATAACAATTTGTTCTTTATTGAAGTGTAATTATTCTGTCAGGTAAAAGACCAACCTGTAATTAACCGTAGTATGATACAGAAGGTTACGATTTGATAATACACGAAAACTCACCAATGATAAATTGTTGTTTGCCAGAGTAAAATCTAGCGCTTTTTGGTTATAGTCGTGATTTTTTAAAATCGTTTTATATTTAAAAAATGTCAATAGATCTTTTTCCGTTGTTTAATCAACAAAAAAATGCCTTGTTAAAATAACCACTATGAAAGTAAACTAAAAATTAGGTGAAATAATTCAAGTGAGAAATATATATTGATTTAACAATTTTTGCAAAGTATATTAACTTCTATAAACGCCTTTTATTAAATTATTGTGTGAATTATCTATTATTCTGCTTAGATGTAACTATTAATTTATACGCATTTTTGTTATTACTCTGATTTTCAAAACAAATGCTTAATCTGTCATTTATAAGTTTGTCTATTAATAAAAAATTGATACTCCTTAAATACCTGATTAAAATATCCCTTACACAACTTCGCACAACATCGAGAACGTCACTCAAACGATAACTAAATTGAAAAAATTGTAAATTCTAATCATGTAGATTCAGCACATTTCAAATACGAATGAATAAGAACCTGAAGATCCGACCGCTGAACACTGATAAAGAATTAAAACTGATAAATTATCGAAAACTGAGCTACCTCGGAGCGGCTTCGCGCATTACTGGGCTCTTTTGGTCTCCCACCACTCCATCGCACGATAAGTGAAACTATTTCGGTTTCATCCGGTCGTTCCTAATCTGTATATGGAAATCGTTGGCGTCAAAGTACGATCGACTAAAGTGAGAACCAACTTGGGAACTGTTTCGCGACACATACTGCAAACATATTTCTTGTTTGTCCAAATCTAGAAATTAGCCGATAATTTTACCACGCGTGCTACTAAACACATTCTCTTTCAGCTCCGATACCAGGTCTATTTTAAAAACCCAACCTCGTTCACATGAAATATGACAATCGCTGTCGTTCAGAACTACAGGCGCTCTTACGCCATTTATCATAGTTGTATCTACTTCCTTTCTCTCACTCTCTCTCTCTCTCTCTCTCTCTCTCTCTCTCTCTCTCTCTCTCTTTATATATATATATATATATGTGTGTGTGTGTGTGTGTGTGTGTGTGTTCATAATTTCAGGTCACTTTACTCAGTCTTGGTCGGAAGAATGCCTTCATTGTGCTCTGAAACGCTCCAAGCACTAACCCCACATTCCTACACCTTCCTGTAATCTACATAATAGTCCATGGCTAAGGTAATACATGCCCAAGCTTAGATCCTATGTTAAATGCTCAAATTTCTCTCATACTCCCTCCTCATAAGATTCTTCTATCGATGAAAGTTAATTATACTAAAAACATATGTCCATTTGTCTAATATCAACCATCTCATGCAATTCAGTGTATTGACAGTACTTATGTTTGTAGGAAAGTATTTATACAGACTCTCTACCCCCCCCCCTTCTCGCCTACTGCGATCTCTCAAGGCCAAGTGCACGGTTAGATAGCCACACTATAAGTTAATTATTGTAACAGCATGTGCCCTGTTCCTTCTCTCTTCCCTTCTTTGTCTCCAGTGTAACCTTCCACATACAGTTTTCTCTTCGACGGTCACTAGGTTTCTTTATTTCTTAGTAATATCCACGCAACCTTACCTACCTGCTTTATAGAGATAGATGTTTCCTATCTTTTAACTCATCTTTCACATGAACGTAAAACGTGTTTTCTTTCGAACAACTAGGTATGTGTTATTTCTCAATATCCTGTTATCAAAATAATGCGTTTCATAGGAAATCGTGAGAAAAGGGCCGTGAAGTAGTAGATAATAAAATTTGCTAAAGCGCACAGTGCTGAGCTGATCTTTCCGTAAGCTAACTTGAATGTAGCCAGCATTCCGTCAAGTATATCCTTGTCCAAGATAACAACGTATCTTTTGGAGCTGATTGGCATTTTACCCCAGTGGAAAGCAAATAGTAATCAATATTTTGAAGCACGAATTTCATATTTCTACAGTAACCCTAGCTATAATATAAACACCTTTACAGACTTATAGTTAACCCCCAGCTCTGATAGAAATGCAGAACATTTCCCAATCTCAACAGAAACTTCTCGTATCTTCTATACTATTCACCATGTTGACTTACCATAAAGGTTGATATCTAGACTTACCATAAAGGTTGATATCTAGACTTACCATAAAGGTTGATATCTAGACTTGCCATAAAGGTTGATATCTAGACTTACCATAAAGGTTGACATCTAGGCTCGCCATAAAGGTTAACCATTCTATGTTACATTACAAGCAATCATACAAACTATATTTGTTATTCCGAATATTTCTTTCGCCTTAAATGGTAAAACAAGTATTTAAAATAAAGTTCGAAAGCCAATATAAGTATGAAAATGAAGACGACTTTCGCGCTAACAAAATAAGTTTTGTTTCCCGAGCATGATAAAGATTCTTAGACTTGTAAGGGATAGGTGGACAAGCTATACAGCCAAAAGGAAAAAAAACATTTACAGAGAAGGTAGAAAAGCCATCAGGCCAAATAGACAATTATGTGTAAAGAGAAGGGGGAAAGCCATTGAGACAAATGGAGAATAATGTATAAAATGCCGGTAGACAAGATATTATTCTGTTTATGAACGGCCACTGCCGCGTGCTGCCCTCGGGCGACGACCATTGAAACTAATGACTATTTTGCCTTATTTGCTGAATCGACTGTTTGGAGGATAAGCTATAAGGACAATTGAAGAATAATGTATAAAGAGAGATGGGCATGTCATAAGATCAAATAGAAAATAATGTAGACTCTTAAGGGCAACAATTGAAACAGTTAAGTCTGAATCTCACTACACATTACTTTATTTAAACTAACTAGTTTCGACTTCTTAGTAGCCAAGCACTGATGTAGGCGACATCGTCATCGAAACTAGAGTGTTTGTTGAAATAAACTAATGTGTAGTGAGATTTAGAGTTCACTGTTTACCGTTGTGAATTGGTCTCACTAGCTAAGCTCTAATTTACTTAATGTAGACTATTTTCAAGTGTTTTGATAAAAACAGGAGAAACCCATTTAGAAGACCCTTGTGGAGGTAGGCTCTGTTACAGGAGAAGCATTATTTGTAGTTAAACTTTATAACCTCTACAGAGTAAAAAGAATCTGAAAAAATAAAACAGATAGAGCATTTCCCACAGATGAAGCGAACACAGATTTATAATAGATATTCTAAATCCACGTACTTTATTTACCTACCCTATGTAATTCCCAAGGGGGATCGTCGGAATCTTCCTTATATATTTCAAAGGAAAGAAGATTTTAAATTTTTTATTTTTATTACAGTCACTTTATTAATACCAATGGCAAGAATGTGGTATGTTGAAAATATCGTATGTAGCTAGCAATATTGCTTCTTTGTTGCGTTTTCTTGTAAGAGAAAAGATTGTATGTAAAAAGATTACGGCATTTCTTGTTTAAGTACTCTTGTTGCAGTATTTGAAATATAAATAACTTCTTTGTCCTCTACTTTATTCTCGTTACATAACGTAGTTTCTTTCACTTAATGTGGTATTATTCACTGAACAAGGTAAATTTCTGGATTGCGGCTGTAGCTCTGTTAGCAAATCGATCACTTACGGGTCACCTGAATTCAATCATTCTCCATCGATTGATCGTGCTTTGCTTTAATTAAATAAACTCCTTTGTGGAAGAAATATGGAACTCCTCGATCTAATTTCTCTCCATATCGATTACTCGTGTCACGTTACGCCCGTTATTTTTCATGTAGATTATTTATGAGTCACCTCATTCAAAATGCTTTCTGTATCGATCACGTGCGCGTTAATTCAATCTTATCAGACTATACGACTTTTGATTATGTTCAATGTCTCTTCGTTAATTTTCGATAATTTTGTTAGAAATTGGCCCCTTTTCACTTTTCAATACGTTAAAAAAGAGGAAAATTTCTTTGTTAATTTTCGATATTTGTGATAGAAGATTGACACCTTTTCATTTTTCAATACGTTAATGAAGCGTATGGTTGCTTCGTTAATTTTCGATATTTCTGGGAAAAAATGGCACCTTTTCACTTTTTATTACGTTAACAAGAAGCATGGTTTTTCGTTAATTTTCGATAATGGTATTTGTAGTAGAAGATTCGCACCTTTTCACTTTTCATTACGTTAATAAAGAGGATGGTCGCTTCGTTAATTGTCAATCCCGGTATTTGTGATAGAAGATTGGCACCTTTTCACGTTTCAATACATTAACAAAGAGGATGGTCGCTTCGTTAATTGTCAATCCCGGTATTTGTGATAGAAGATTGGCACCTTTTCACGTTTCAATACATTAACAAAGAGTATGGTCGCTTCGTTAATTGTCAATCCCGGTATTTGTGATAGAAGATTGGCACCTTTTCACGTTTCAATACATTAACAAAGAGTATGGTTGCTTCGTTAATTGTCAATCCCGGTATTTGTGATAGAAGATTGGCACCTTTTCACTTTTCAATACATTAACAAAGAGTATGGTCGCTTAGTTAATTGTCAATCCCGGTATTTGTGATAGAAGATTGGCACCTTTTCACGTTTCAATACATTAACAAAGAGTATAGTTGCTTCGTTGATTGTCAATCCTGGTATTTGTGATAGAAGATTGGCACCTTTTCACGTTTCAATACATTAATAAAGAGTATGGTCGCTTCGTTAATTTTCAATCCCGTTATTTGTGATAGAAGATTGGCACCTTTTCACGTTTCAATACATTAACAAAGAGTATGGTCGCTTCGTTAATTATCAATCCCGGTATTTGTGATAGAAGATTGGCACCTTTTCACGTTTCAATACATTAACAAAGAGTATGGTTGCTTCGTTAATTGTCAATCCCGTTATTTGTGATAGAAGATTGGCACCTTTTCATTCAATACATTAACAAAGAGTATGGTCGCTTCGTTAATTTTCAATCCCGTTATTTGTGATAGAAGATTGGCACCTTTTCACGTTTCAATACATTAATAAAGAGTATGGTCGCTTCGTTAATTTTCAATCCCGTTATTTGTGATAGAAGATTGGCACCTTTTCACGTTTCAATACATTAACAAAGAGTATGGTTGCTTCGTTAATTTTCAATATTTTTGGAAAAAAATTGGCACCTTTTCACTTTTTATTACGTTAACAAAGAGCATGGGTTTTCGTTAATTTTCGATACCGGTATTTGTAGTAGAAGATTCGCACCTTTTCACTTTTAATTACGTTAACAAAGAGGATGGTTTCTTCGTTAATTTTCAATCCCGGTATTTGTGATAGAAGATTGGCACCTTTTCACGTTTCAATACATTAACAAAGAGTATGGTTGCTTCGTTAATTATCAATCCTGGTATTTGTAATAGAAGATTCGCACCTTTTCACTTTTAATTACGTTAACAAAGAGGATGGTTTCTTCGTTAATTTTCAATCCCGGTATTTGTGATAGAAGATTGGCACCTTTTCACGTTTCAATACATTAACAAAGAGTATGGTTGCTTCGTTAATTATCAATCCTGGTATTTGTAATAGAAGATTCGCACCTTTTCACTTTTAATTACGTTAACAAAGAGGATGGTTTCTTCGTTAATTTTCAATCCCGGTATTTGTGATAGAAGATTGGCACCTTTTCACGTTTCAATACATTAACAAAGAGTATGATTACTTCGTTATTTTCGATATTTTTGAAAACAAATTGGCACCTTTTCACTTTTTATTACGTTAACAAAGAGCATGGGTTTTCGTTAATTTTCGATACCGGTATTTGTAGTAGAAGATTCGCACCTTTTCACTTTTAATTACGTTAACAAAGAGGATGGTTTCTTCGTTAATTTTCAATCCCGGTATTTGTGATAGAAGATTGGCACCTTTTCACTTTTCAATACATTAACAAAGAGTATGGTCGCTTCGTTAATTTTCAATCCCGTTATTTGTGATAGAAGATTGGCACCTTTTCACGTTTCAATACATTAACAAAGAGTATGGTTGCTTCGTTAATTTTCAATATTTTTGGAAAAAAATTGGCACCTTTTCACTTTTTATTACGTTAACAAAGAGGATGGGTTTTCGTTAATTTTCGATACCGGTATTTGTAGTAGAAGATTCGCACCTTTTCACTTTTAATTACGTTAACAAAGAGGATGGTTTCTTCGTTAATTTTCAATCCCGGTATTTGTGATAGAAGATTGGCACCTTTTCACGTTTCAATACATTAACAAAGAGTATGGTTGCTTCGTTAATTATCAATCCTGGTATTTGTAATAGAAGATTCGCACCTTTTCACTTTTAATTACGTTAACAAAGAGGATGGTTTCTTCGTTAATTTTCAATCCCGGTATTTGTGATAGAAGATTGGCACCTTTTCACGTTTCAATACATTAACAAAGAGTATGATTACTTCGTTATTTTCGATATTTTTGAAAACAAATTGGCACCTTTTCACTTTTTATTACGTTAACAAAGAGCATGGGTTTTCGTTAATTTTCGATACCGGTATTTGTAGTAGAAGATTCGCACCTTTTCACTTTTAATTACGTTAACAAAGAGGATGGTTTCTTCGTTAATTTTCAATCCCGGTATTTGTGATAGAAGATTGGCACCTTTTCACTTTTCAATACATTAACAAAGAGTATGGTCGCTTCGTTAATTTTCAATCCCGTTATTTGTGATAGAAGATTGGCACCTTTTCACGTTTCAATACATTAACAAAGAGTATGGTTGCTTCGTTAATTTTCAATATTTTTGGAAAAAAATTGGCACCTTTTCACTTTTTATTACGTTAACAAAGAGGATGGGTTTTCGTTAATTTTCGATACCGGTATTTGTAGTAGAAGATTCGCACCTTTTCACTTTTAATTACGTTAACAAAGAGGATGGTTTCTTCGTTAATTTTCAATCCCGGTATTTGTGATAGAAGATTGGCACCTTTTCACGTTTCAATACATTAACAAAGAGTATGGTTGCTTCGTTAATTATCAATCCTGGTATTTGTAATAGAAGATTCGCACCTTTTCACTTTTAATTACGTTAACAAAGAGGATGGTTTCTTCGTTAATTTTCAATCCCGGTATTTGTGATAGAAGATTGGCACCTTTTCACGTTTCAATACATTAACAAAGAGTGATGTAACTCTTCGTAGAATATGATTACTTCGTTATTTTCGATATTTTTGAAAACAAATTGGCACCTTTTCACTTTTATATTGCGTTAACAAAGAGCATGGTTTCTTCGTTAATTTTTTATATTTATAGTAGAAGATTGCCCTTTTTACTTTTCGTTATGTCAACAAAGAGCATGGTTTCTTCGTTAATTTTTTATATTTATAGTAGAAAATTGCCCTTTTTACTTTTCGTTATGTCAACAAAGAGCATGGTTTCTTCGTTAATTTTTTATATTTATAGTAGAAAATTGCCCTTTTTACTTTTCGTTATGTCAACAAAGAGCATGGTTTCTTCGTTAATTTTTTATATTTATAGTAGAAAATTGCCCTTTTTACTTTTCGTTATGTCAACAAAGAGCATGGTTTCTTCGTTAATTTTTTATATTTATAGTAGAAAATTGCCCTTTTTACTTTTCATTATGTCAACAAAGAGCATGGTTTCTTCGTTAATTTTTTATATTTATAGTAGAAAATTGCCCTTTTTACTTTTCGTTATGTCAACAAAGAGCATGGTTTCTTCGTTAATTTTTTATATTTATAGTAGAAAATTGCCCTTTTTACTTTTCATTATGTCAACAAAGAGCATGGTTTCTTCGTTAATTTTTTATATTTATAGTAGAAAATTGCCCTTTTTACTTTTCGTTATGTCAACAAAGAGCATGGTTTCTTCGTTAATTTTTTATATTTATAGTAGAAAATTGCCCTTTTTACTTTTCATTATGTCAACAAAGAGCATGGTTTCTTCGTTAATTTTTTATATTTATAGTAGAAAATTGCCCTTTTTACTTTTCGTTATGTCAACAAAGAGCATGGTTTCTTCGTTAATTTTTTATATTTATAGTAGAAAATTGCCCTTTTTACTTTTCGTTATGTCAACAAAGAGCATGGTTTCTTCGTTAATTTTTTATATTTATAGTAGAAAATTGCCCTTTTTACTTTTCATTATGTCAACAAAGAGCATGGTTTCTTCGTTAATTTTTTATATTTATAGTAGAAAATTGCCCTTTTTACTTTTCGTTATGTCAACAAAGAGCATGGTTTCTTCGTTAATTTTTTATATTTATAGTAGAAAATTGCCCTTTTTACTTTTCATTATGTCAACAAAGAGCATGGTTTCGTCGTTAATTTTTTACATTTATAGTAGAAAATTGCCCTTTTTACTTTTCGTTATGTCAACAAAGAGCATGGTTTCTTCGTTAATTTTTTATATTTATAGTAGAAAATTGCCCTTTTTACTTTTCGTTATGTCAACAAAGAGCATGGTTTCTTCGTTAATTTTTTATATTTATAGTAGAAAATTGCCCTTTTTACTTTTCATTATGTCAACAAAGAGCATGGTTTCTTCGTTAATTTTTTATATTTATAGTAGAAAATTGCCCTTTTTACTTTTCGTTATGTCAACAAAGAGCATGGTTTCTTCGTTATTTTTTTATATTTATAGTAGAAAATTGCCCTTTTTACTTTTCATTATGTCAACAAAGAGCATGGTTTCTTCGTTAATTTTTTATATTTATAGTAGAAAATTGCCCTTTTTACTTTTCGTTATGTCAACAAAGAGCATGGTTTCTTTGTTAATGTTAATTATTACCGTAGAAATTTGCCACATTTTAATTTTCATTACATTAACAGAATTCAAGTTTATTTTATACAAACCTGCTCGCGTGGGCAAAAACGCTCCGAATCTTTTAGCTTTTAATAAATGCCTTAACTTCTTGTATCTCAAATCGTTATTCCCAGTCACCGAAATCTATAGGTACTCTGAATATAAAGTATAACTGGTTCCATACTGAAGGTTTGTCAATACAAACCTAATGGGGTTTAAGTTTAAGGGTAAATCACCCTTTCCCCTTGAATTATGTTTTACCAAGCTTCTATTCTTTTACCATCAAGTATTTGTGGTTCATTTCAACTTTTCTTGAATCGAGACACACTGGTCTTGGTTTTAGATCGTCTATATACTCCTCTCTTGCGCCAGGGAAATCGAGGACTTCCTTGTAGAAGCATCCGATCAAGACCAACCTTATTGTGAAGGACCATGGAATATATTCCTTAGGATAACAAAAAAAAAATATTGCTATTCTAATACTGATACTTATTATAAATCCCACTTTGTATAAACTATTGTATAATACCAGCCAACTTGGAAGTATTATTTTGTGTCTCTACTTGTTCCCAAAACTAAATCGCTTTACCAATTCAAATTTACTGGTTTGGTTTCTTAATATCATTTCTAACTACATTGTTCTTAACATTCTAGAGGGGTGCTATTATTTCCGTACCCAGTCTCTTAACAACATACCTGAATGCGAAATAAACTATCACTCAAGTAAAAAGTTTGGTTTAGTTGTAAAAATGCTCGACAGATTTGAAATAGCTACGGCCTACATACTCCGCTGTCAGAGCAGCCTGGCACTCAGATCAGTAGTCTATGCAAGTACACTTTTTGATCCGTGCATTTTGAAATCTACACACGGTGTCAATGTGCTTTAAACAAACAGCCGATTTCTCCGACAGCGCAGCTCCCGGGAACACACTCCCGCACAGTTTGTAAACACGGAACTTGTTGAGTTTTCAGGGCTCCCTTTGTTTACTGTGGCTGGAAATGAGCCAACGTTTGTGTTGCCTGGCAAATATGAAGCAAAACACCGCCTTATGGAATCGCGTCTCTGTCATGGTTCATCCATAGTTAGCGCAGATGCATACTAACAGATATTGGTTACGCATTTAAAACTGCTAAACAGAGTTTAGCTCTAACGCTACAAACTGACCTATTTCTTAGAATAGAAGAACACGTGAATGCACTAAAAGCCTTTGGTATTGTTAACACTTTAGGGAGAACGCCGTACATCATTCCTTGTGAAAGCTCACACAGAACATTATATTTTGCAATATTTGCAAATAAAATTTTAAGTTAAAAAATTTAAAAAACAAGATTTTTTTATAATTATACCTGATAGTTTTACGTGGAGAATAATAAAATCATCCATGATTCCAATTTTGCAGCCAGTGTGTAGGAATTTTTACAGGTTTAATACAAGGACGATAATTTACATGTATCTCTTCAAGTATTAGAACATGAGGTCTTTATTTGTTTTAAGATTTTTATATTGTTTAATTGTTTTACGTGCTTTAAATGTATTACGATAAAAACACTAGAGCAACATAAAGTCTACTATAACAGACGGTTCTCTTCCAAGGCCATACAGATATTTCTAATATCAATCACACCACATCATAATAGGTTAGGTAGAGACGGTTCTCTTCCAAGGCCATACAGATATTTCTAATATCAATCACACCACATCATAATAGGTTAGATAGAGATGGTTCTCTTCCAAGGCTATAGAGATATTTCTAATATAAATCATACCACATCAGAATAGGTTAGGTAGAGACGGTTCTCTTCCAAGGCCATACAGATATTTCTAATATCAATCACACTATATCAAAATAGGTTAGATAGAGATGGTTCTCTTCCAAGGCTATAGAGATATTTCTAATATCAATCACGCCACATCAAAATAGGTTAGATAGAGACGGTTCTTTTCCAAGGCTATAGAGATATTTCTAATATAAATCATACCACATCAGAATAGGTTAGGTAGAGACGGTTCTCTTCCAAGGCTATAGAGATATTTCTAATATCAATCACGCCACATCAAAATAGGTTAGATAGAGATGGTTCTCTTCCAAGGCTATAGAGATATTTCTAATATCAATCACGCCACATCAAAATAGGTTAGATAGAGATGGTTCTCTTCCAAAGCTATAGAGATATTTGTAATATAAATCATACCACATCAGAATAGGTTAGGTAGAGACGGTTCTCTTCCAAGGCTATAGAGATATTTCTAATACATATCATACCACATCAGAATAGGTTAGATAGAGATGGTTCTCTTCCAAGGCTATAGAGATATTTCTAATATCAGTCACACCACATCAAAATAGGTTAGATAGAGATGGTTCTCTTCCAAGGCTATAGAGATATTTCTAATATCAGTCACACCACATCAAAATAGGTTAGATAGAGATGGTTCTCTTCCAAGGCTATAGAGATATTTCTAATATCAATCACACCACATCAAAATAGGTTAGATAGAGATGGTTCTCTTCCAAGGCTATAGAGATATTTCTAATATCAATCACGCCACATCAAAATAGGTTAGATAGAGACGGTTCTTTTCCAAGGCTATAGAGATATTTCTAATATAAATCATACCCCATCAGAATAGGTTAGGTAGAGACTGTTCTCTTCCAAGTGCATATAGATATTTCTAATATCAGTCACATAACTCCAAAATAGTTAAGACAGAGAACCAACCTCTCCAAGTATTGGGACATAAAAGTTAATTATATCTCACTTGAAAAGAATCGAATATACTAGACTGGTCGCTAGCGAAGCTATAAAGATGTTTTTAATATAAATCCCTTCGCAATACGACGGGTTGGAAAGAGGTATAATCTACACGTAATGAGATGTGAAATACAATCCTACCTTATGAACAAAGTATATCCTACATTGCTCCCTGATAATAGGGTTTCAACTATCCACCACCTAAGATATGTTAAAGTCAAAACCGCTTTAAGGACTGGTAACAATTATTATATGTTACCTGAAGTAATTTCTTCCTCGCCTAGGCATTAGAGATTTCTATCTTACTTTACCTAATTACGTACTTGGTAGAAAGAGTGTTTTTTTTTTATATTAATGTAATCAAGTTTGTTACTTTCTAAGTGTGTTAGTTTTCATAGAGTAAACTTCAAAAGTCTTGCTGACCTGAACACCTTTAGTAAATGTATACCAAGACGTAGATATTCACTTGGACGTTTTGTAAAATAAATTATGATATAATTTGATTTAAACTGGAATAGGACTCTAGAAAAGAGAAATTGGTCAGAAGAAGTGAGGGCAACCGCCGTCTGAGCGAATGGGAAATCCACATCTTACCGAGTCGGTGAGCTTTGTTGCAATTCTACGTTAAACTTCCATTCGTCGCTCAGTGTCACAGTATTCAAACTGACAACCCCGCATCTCTACCCCACGACAGACCCGTTCTTATTCAGCTTTAAACCAAACTATAATATTTTTTGCCTCTATGCAACTTTTACAGCAACAGTAAGCACATTTTACTTACCGTTATACGGCTTTAATACATGTAAGTTCAAACTTTAACTAGGTCTAAACAATTACTAAAGTATATCTTTAAAGAACCACAACGCCTGCATATTTTTAGGTATAGGCCCTACTTATTTTTCTCAATTCACTGTAACCAACGACAGCGAGTGACCACCAATTAGAAGACAGGACAAATGGTCACAGTAACGTTCACCTTTTGTGTTCAGTATTTGTGTTATCATTTTTACCACTTTTTCTGTCTGCCTTCCGTTATCAACTTTTGAGTTATCGGACTATCTTTTATTGGCAAGAAGGCAACCCATACCATCTTACCATTCACAGTACTGCGTCTACAGTCTATATGTGTCCAGCCTGAGCAGGGCTTATTAGGGAGGACGACATACTGTAACGTTTTTTACATTACAGTCAAACCTCGATCTCCGTAAAGTAAATAGCTCCAATGGTCACCATGGGAGTACGGCACTCTTCAGCGGACCTATAACAGCGGATTAGACTAAACCTGTATTTTCCGGTCCCTTTCTAAATTAATATAAACAAGTTAGGAAAAGTAGCATTCTTAAAGCGAGAGTCGAACAGTTCTTTGGCGTATTCCTGGTGATTGCGGGAGCACATTCCGCGGCATGCCGTCTTCCCGAGGGAACCAGTAAGCATACTTAAGGACGAATCCAACAGATAAAATATTTAAATCTCTTTATATTATAGTTATTCACATTAAATTGTACATACGCGCACATCCACGGCCCGACGCGTATTATTTGTCATAATTCATTAAAAAGGGGGATATTTTAAATTCTATTTCTTTAATATTGTTATTCTCGTTTTTTAAAAATCCTCCGACGGCAGTGTACGTCAATAGATAGAATTCAAATTTTCCAAATCATCCCTTATATTTCTTATCAGTGTTTTCATTCCGTTTACCTTCGTATTACTTGTCATTGTGTATGTTTTTATCTTCAATATTTGATATTTGTTTCAATTGTATCTACGTTTGATATATTAAACACAACATAACTATTTTTACAAAATCTTTTCCTATTATTTTTTTTCTTTTCTACAAAGCAACTCCCCCCTTAATTCTGACTTCCTTCTTCGTGATCTTCATTTGAATTCTTCTTGCTATGTTTATTAGGACAAAAAAAGGTAGAGGGAATAAAGCATCAACACGTGTTATAGGGTTGGTTAGCTGGAGTAGACCGTCTCTAGCCTTTACTCCTTCTACTAAGACAAAGGAAAGGTTAGTGATGGTCCTGGGAATAGGTCTCCACTCGTTACTCTTAGCCAGATTTACATTACGAACGTTAGGAGAGTTTGCCGTGTAGAAGAATTGGAAACTCTCACTTCCCAAGCAAACCCTATTCTATACAAATGTGTCTATTGTTCTTCACATTATTAATACACAAAAACAAACAATTCTATCTTTCTTGCAATTTCTCTTTGCCAACGTTTCTAACGAACTGCCAAGACGTAAATACGATCTACACAGAGTTTGTTTGGTTTGCCAGTTATCGTGGTAAGAGGAACGTAATAAGGTAACCCCTGCTGTTTGCATTAAAATCAATGCGGTTTTTATAGTGTAGAAATGACATCGTGCCTGTGAAAGACAGCTTTGACACAAATACAAATGCAAGGCTTGAGCCGTATGCATTATACATGACGTGCACGAGGCGCTAGATATCTCACGAAGTAAGGGGTTACGTACTCTCGACAACATTGCAAGTGCTTTAATCGTTGAATGTTTTCACGTATTTTGGTTTTGTTGTGTTGAAATGATATTCAACGTGATTTAGAACGAGTAAAACATACAAAAAACGTTTAAAGCAGCCTAAATCCCTAATTAGGCCAAGAATGAAAAAATATTATTTGAGTAACTTATTATTAAATAATTACAATGAATATAAATAAAGGAACATTACCCACCAGTAAAAACATCTGTTTTAGCACATAAACTATAACATAAAATCAGCTGATTTATGAAATCATATGTTATCACTGTTGGGTAAATCATTTCCTATTTCCTCATTTTTCCTCAAATACAACATTGTGAGCGAGGAACAATTATTTCTATTATAATTCATTTTTTATCTACATTTTTACTACGATTGGAGCGCTGTCTCTACTAACCTTGCGGCCGAACGTAATACTACCACCAGTTATAGTTGTGACAGACAACTGCCTACAAGTAAGTGAACTTTCCCACTAACTCTTGATTTCATAGCTAACCTTGCCTTAGCATCCTACATGCTATTGTAGGGTATATTAGCGTCAAATACTATTATTTCGTTAATATAATTATAGCAATAGTTTGTCAGTAACTTTTACTTAATTATTGCACAATCACTTATTTTAAGCTAAATAGGCCGAGATGCTATATTGCATACCTTGCCCCTTTTGTGAAAAGTTGTTCTTGCATATAATATTAATTAATTAATTAAATTTTATTTATTGAATTAATATTTGAAAAAATTCTTATAACATCAAGTGCCATTCATTACAAGTTATAAAAAAAATGTATTTGAACTGGTATTTGAAGTGGATAAATAAAAAGTATTTGATTACCTATTAATATTTCAACACTCTCTCTCTCTCTCTCTCTCTCTCTCTCTCTCTCTCTCTCTATATATATATATATATATATATATATATATATATATATATATATATAGAAGGAATTGGAAAACGTTAGTTTACTCATCATTCAACGTTTAAAAGCATTATAAAATTAGAAGGACTTTAAATAGAACAATAAAACATGATTTTAAAGGGACCAATAAATAGTATTCAATATTTTACATATATGTGTTGAAGGCGCATAATGCAGTAACAATTATTTCGTAATTACTACTAGACTATATTATATATTTCTTATTATGATTCGTAGCTTCGCTGCAACTTCATACTTTACGCGATTCGGGTGGCTGGCATTTACTTGAAGTATTTCTCATTACTCATAATTTTTTACAATACTCACAAATACTTCAAATAGATGGGAATAATGCGAAACGCGTCAAGTATGAAAATGCTAACAAAGTAAAGAGACGGCTTACAATATTAAGATAAAAAGGCAAAAACATTTTTAAAACGAAAGCATATCTAAAAAAAACTTACTAAAAAACAAAATGTACACTATTCTAATACAACATAAAAGAAGACTATAATTTTACACACAGTTGCTGTTCCACTTTTACAAGTGCTTGAATGCATTACAACTAAGCAGAAGGCAAATATTTTTCGCGATTTTCTGATTGAAGTCAGTTTTTTCTGTAAAATGAAAGGAGGGAATGTCAGACGAAAAATGGTAGGATTATGGACGGAATTGTGTTGTAAAATCGCTTACTTAAAAACTCGCAAAAAACCATAACGATATCCTGAGCATATTTGTAACAACAGTAGCATAAAGGCAACGCCTGAACTAAATTTTGCTGCCTTTTATATTCACTGAGTAACCAAGACGCATGGGTCTGAGGTAGATCGTTTTCTTTTCGCGTTAAGAAAAGCATAACATAGTTTCTCGCCTAATATTTTTATTTTAGATTGATAAGAATGTATTGTTCCCACAGTGATTTTTATTGGTTTTATTTGAAGTGTGTAAACAACTGGTAATATTTGCTGGGAGATCAGCAGTTCTTAAATTAGACACAGTTGATCTATTTCGCCGATAGGAGCATGCTCTTAGTCGATGACAGTGATCACGAACAGACTGAGCAGGACGGAGTAGCTTTATCAGAGGATGAGAGTGAATTTTAGCTTGGTTAAGAATATTTCAGGAGGCCTAATTGCAGCCACTTAAATCTATATGAATTCCTGATAGTCAATTCACCGGTGAAAATTAATTGTTACGTCTTGCATCTATACTTAACGGTAAAGCTGTTCTACTCTTGGGGATAGTCTTTGGGTTACTAATTTTTTATCAATGGAAGCGTAGATCTGATTTTCTGGATACCTGGAAGGAATTATTTACCTAATTCTAAACACGATTATATCTATACTATTATATAACAAACTAATGGTGTCTGTGTGTACTATTGTATAAAAAACTAATGGTTTCTTTGTGTGTTGTGTGTGTGTGTGTGTGTGTGTGTGTGTGTATGTGTGTGTGTGTGTGTGAGTGTGTGTGTGTGTGTGTGTGTGTGTGTGTGTGTGTGTGTGTGTGTGTGTGTGTGTGTGTGTGTGTGTGTGTGTGTGTGTGTGTGTGTGTGTGTGTGTGTGTGTGTGTGTGTGAGTGTGTGTGTGTGTGTGTGTGTGTATGTGTGTGTGTGTGTGTGAGTGTGTGTGTGTGTGTGTGTGTGTGTGTGTGTGTGTGTGTGTGTATGTGTGTGTGTGTGTGTGTGTTGTGTGTGTGTGTGTGTATGTGTATGTGTGTGTGTGTGTGTGTGTGTGTGTGTGTGTGTGTGTGTGTGTGTGTGTGTGTGTGTGTGTGTGTGTGTGTGTCTGTGTGTGTGTGTTTTATTCAACACGTAAAAATTACTGGGTCCATTAGGCTGAAATTTTACATGGAGATTCTTATGGTCCCTGGTTAACACAGAGGCCTAATTTTATTTAGAAACTCCATCAGATTCCCCCACTGGCCTTGAACTTAATTTTGTATAGGTCGTGATATACTTGGCTTAATCAGCTGATAATTACCTGTAAAATTCACTTTTAAACAGCTGATAGTAATTATTTGTTGTTATTCATCATTAAAGGTTAGTTGTACTTTACAAATGCTATGTTACAAGCCGGAGCTATTCCTTCTCTTGGTGTTTAAGACAATAATCGGTAACTTTATAGTTTGAAATTTTTATTGGGATTTAATCTATCTGTACTATTATACAAAAATCTAATGGTGTCTGTGTGTGTGTTACTCATCACATAAAAACTACTGGACCTATTGAGCTGAAATTTTACATGGACATTTTTAAGGTCCCTGGTTAATACACAGACCTATTTTATTTAGAAAATTCCATCAGGGCATTGCCCCACTGGCCTTGAAAACTCCCTTTACTTTTTTTATCTATACTCCATTATATACTTGACTTGGTCAGCTGATCGTAAATGTCTTTGTAATCACCTATAAAAATCACTTTTAAACACAACTAAACAGTTGATGGTAAATGTTTGTTGGTATTCATCTTTCAAGGTTAGTTATACTTTACAAATGTCATGCTACAAGCAGAAGCTTTTCCTTTTTTGATTTTTCAAGACAATACAACAATCGGTAAGTTTATAAACTATAGTTTTAATTATTTATTGGGATTTAATTTCAGTAAATTAAATTCACTCAAATACAAATACAAAATAAATCAGTACAAATAATTGTCAACCTTGTACGAAGGACTTTGTTAGTAATTTATATTTTTACAGTAGGCCTGCAGCAGTATCAGCAAAAAATACTTGAGTTGTATTTAGCAGTGCTGAATGGGCTATACATTGAAAAGTTATATTTTCAGTCAATTTTGAAAAATGTTTTCTTAATAACAATCGTGACAAAAAGATTGTTGTTGTAAAATGTTTTTTACATCTGGGCAGATTTTGATATTTTCACGAAGCAGAGAAAGTGTTAATACTTACTTCCTTCTCCTAGACCAAATTAAGATAAGGGAATGTGAATGTACCCTTGACAAGCGACATTCCTGGATGAAATAAGAATATGCAAAGTAAAATGCGGGAAATGTTTTTAAATAATGTACATCAGTGAAAAAAGGTTACCAAAGGACTGCAGAGAAGGTGGAGATAGGTAGAAACCTGAAGGTCATATTGGTGCAGGATCATGTTTTAGGAGCTTTCTCACCAACACAACAGTAGAAGCAGTTTCAAGGACAAAATAGGAAACCTGATAAGCTTTACGTATATAGTATTCCTATTGAAGTTTACAAGGCTATTGATGTAATTCTTGCACTGTATACTATTGTATACTACCAACGGGTAGTGCTTTGAATACAAAACCAGACCATTGAAAAGTGGAGAGAGGCAAATAGAAAAATTTTGTGAAACCAATAAATACAGAAATGATTTCTGCCATTTAATCACGATTATAGATATAAAACTGTATGAAGCATGGTTGGATTTTTGTTGTGATCAGAATAAAAGAACTTTGAAATGAAACCAAAACGTGAACGGAAGCAATACTGGTAAAGCGTAAATTGGTTATTTACATCAACACATAACGTTAAACCCTTTATAAAGTTCTACAAAAACTAGGACATGTTTAGTGGTAGATAATTTCATTATATAATAGCGATTGGTATTCGAGAGTCAATAAAAGAACTCGGTCGCGACTCTTACACTCTGGTCGCGGAGGGAAAAAGCTGGGAACTGCTCATCAAAGATAGTCCACTTAGCCGCACAATTCTCTGCTCAGTTGTAGGGGGGGGGGGTCCTTTCGCAATCTACCTTACACGACTACCTTGCAGCACATCTTGCAAGGATTGGTGTTTTAGCCTCGGCAGAGTGCCCGCTTTGCCACGAACCGATTTGACAAATTGACATGCACATCTATAAAGTTGCAGATACCTGGCAGAAATCCGAAACAGCAGGAAATAGCGTCCTCGAGCGTGTAACCATTCTGTATGGGACGCACCGGATGGCAGAAATGCCAAGAGTGGGTGTTATGAAGAAGAAGAAGTATTCGAAAGTAGAGCTGGGATGTACGCGATTTTATTCTGACGCGACTATTCATTGCAGCGAGGTAAGAAGGGCCAGTCCCTCATCGGTACCAACTTCCTGGCCCGAAGCATCATCCCGGTGTTTCCTCGGCTTCTTACAATCTCGAGCGACTTTTTTGTTCCTCCAATTGAAACAAAATCTAATAGAAAAGCCTTGAGACTCCATAACATCCAAAAGAATCTTCCTAAGAGACATTCCTGTCAAGGAGTTTCAGAAAGACTCCTAGGAATTGCTGTAACAACTCCGCAAGTGTATTGATAATGGGGAAGAATACTTTAAAAAAATGTTAAGTATTTTCAGTGGTATGATCAATAAATCTATTTTCCCCAGAAAATACTCATTACATTTCAATGTACCCCGTAAGGTTTAGGCTCTTCTTTAGAAGTCAACAGTGGTCTACTTGTTATTTAGAAGGGGAAATTAATTATTATTAGAAATTGGCCAAATAATAATTAGCAAAAAAATGTTTTCTTTTAAATAAATGAAACCACCACACCACAAATAAATTTTTCTTTTATTTAAAACCTTATGTATAATTCAATTGCATAGCAATCATCCTCAGAGGTAATTTACAATAAAAATACCTGTATTTCTATTGTAAATTACCTCTAAGGATGATTGCAGTGCAATTAAAATGTATATAAGGTTTTAAAATAAAAGAAAAAGTTATTTGATGTATAGAGATTTCTTTATTTAAATTAAGCATTACGAAAATGTTGTTTTATACAGTCAAAGAAATGTTTTCCTTTATGCCATCCTCTGTTCCCCATGGAATTGCTGACTTTTGAATTACAGAGGGTGTCCCTGTACTTTGAAGTACCGACTGATCTCAGGCGATAAAACTCAGATAATGTTACCTAAGATAATGAAAAGCTCTTCATATTTTTAGATATATCTATTTTATTTAGAATAATTCTGAATGTGTAGAACATTATATGTTGATAAGTTGATTGTATATTGACTGTATAAGTTGATTGTATCAAGATATTGATTTACTCTTTAAAATCAACCTTGAGATATAAATTTGCGCTGTGAAACTATCCATTAGGAAACCTATTCAGAACGTTCCAATCAGAAGTACACAACTTGAGAACATGTTAATTGCGTTAAATGTAATTTTCATAAAACATAATTGTTATAAGCAAAATTCATAAAACAAAGCAGTTATAACGTCTTCGAAGCTAGCCATTTTTTTAGGATGTTCAACAATTGAAAATAAAATTGTAAGCTTTCAGTGTTTTCAAGAACCCATTGTCAGGTTAGTTCCTACTGTTAGCAAACACGAGAATACAAGCTCTCTTAAGGAACGGTATGTAACCCGCTTCTACAATTCAAGACCCCATTGTCAGCTGTTGGTTAGTTCCTACTGTTAGCAAACACGAGAATACAAGCTCTCTGAAGGAACATTATGTAACCCGCTTCTACAATTCAAGAACCCATTGTCAGCTGTTGGTTAGTTCCTACTGTTAGCAAACACGAGAATACAAGCTCTCTGAAGGAACGGTATGTAACCCGCTTCTACAATTCAAGACCCCATTGTCAGCTGTTGGTTAGTTCCTACTGTTAGCAAACACGAGAATACAAGCTCTCTGAAGGAACGGTATGTAACCCGCTTCTACAATTCAAGACCGCATTGTCAGCGGTTGGTTAGTTCCTACTGTTAGCAAACACGAGAATACAAGCTCTATGAAGGAACGGTATGTAACCCGCTTCTACAATTCAAGAACCCATTGTCAGCTCTTGGTTAGTTCCTACTGTTAGCAAACACGAGAATACAAGCTCTATGAAGGAACGGTATGTAACCCGCTTCTACAATTCAAGAATCCATTGTCAGCTGTTGGTTAGTTCCTACTGTTAGCAAACACGAGAATACAAGCTCTCTGAAGGAACGGTATGTAACCCGCTGCTACAACTTACGAACACATTGTCAGCTGTCGGTTAGTTCCTACTGTTAGCAAACACAAGAATAAAAGCTCTCTGAAGGAACGGTATGTAACCCGTTGCTACAACTTACGAACCCATTGACAGCTGTTGGTTAGTTCCTACTGTTAGCAAACACGAGAATACAAGCTCTCTGAAGGAACGGAATGTAACCCGCTGCTACAATTCAAGAACCCATTGTCAGCTGTTGGTTAGTTCCTACTGTTAGCAAACACAAGAATACAAGCTCTCTGAAGGAACGATATGTAACACGCTTCTACAATTCAAGAACCCATTGTCAGCTGTTGGTTAGTTCCTACTGTTAGCAAACACGAGAATACAAGCTCTCTGAAGGAACGGTATGTAACACGCTTCTACAATTCAAGAACCCATTGTCAGCTGTTGGTTAGTTCCTACTGTTAGCAAACACGAGAATAAAAGCTCTCTGAAGGAACGGTATGTAACCCGCTGCTACAATTCAAGAACCCATTGTCAGCTGTTGGTTAGTTCCTACTGTTAGCAAACACGAGAATACAAGCTCTCTGAAGGAACGGAATGTAACCCGCTGCTACAATTCAAGAACCCATTGTCAGCTGTTGGTTAGTTCCTACTGTTAGCAAACACAAGAATACAAGCTCTCTGAAGGAACGGTATGTAACCCGCTTCTACAATTCAAGAACCCATTGTCAGCTGTTGGTTAGTTCCTACTGTTAGCTAACACGAGAATACAAACTCTCTTAAGGAACGGTATGTAACCCGCTTCTACAATTCAAGAACCCATTGTCAGCTGTTGGTTAGTTCCTACTGTTAGCAAACACGAGAATACAAGCTCTCTTAAGGAACGGTATGTAACCCGCTTCTACAATTCAAGAACCCATTATCAGCTGTTGGTTAGTTCCTACTGTTAGCAAACACGAGAATACAAGCTCTCTGAAGGAACGGTATGTAACCCGCTTCTACAATTCAAGAACCCACTGTCAGCTGTTGGTTAGTTCCTACTTTAGCAAACACGAGAATACAAGCTCTCTGAAGGAACGGTATGTAACCCGCTTCTACAATTCAAGAACCCATTGTCAGCTGTTGGTTAGTTCCTACTGTTAGCAAACACGAGAATACAAGCTCTCTGAAGGAACGGTATGTAACCCGCTGCTACAATTCAAGAACCCATTGTCAGCTGTTGGTTAGTTCCTACTGTTAGCAAACACGAGAATAAAAGCTCTCTGAAGGAACGGTATGTAACCCGCTTCTACAATTCAAGAACCCATTGTCAGCTGTTGGTTGGTTCCTACTGTTAGCAAACACGAGAATACAAGCTCTCTGAAGGAACGGTATGTAACCCGTTGCTACAACTTACGAACCCATTGTCAGCTGTTGGTTAGTTACTACTGTTAGCAAACACGAGAATACAAGCTCTCTGAAGGAACGGTATGTAACCCGCTTCTACAATTCAAGAACCCATTGTCAGCTGTTGGTTAGTTCCTACTGTTAGCAAACACGAGAATAAAAGCTCTCTGAAGGAACGGTATGTAACCCGTTGCTACAACTTACGAACCCATTGTCAGCTGTTGGTTAGTTCCTACTGTTAGCAAACACGAGAATAAAAGCTCTCTGAAGGAACGGTATGTCAACCCGCTTCTACAATTTAAGAACCCATTGTCAGCTGTTGGTTAGTTCCTACTGTTAGCAAACACGAGAATAAAAGCTCTCTGAAGGAACGGTATGTAACCCGCTGCTACAACTTACGAACCCATTGTCAGCTGTTGGTTAGTTCCTACTGTTAGCAAACACGAGAATACAAGCTCTATGAAGGAACGGTATGTAACCCGCTTCTACATTTCAAGACCCCATTGTCAGCTGTTGGTTAGTTCCTACTGTTAGCAAACACGAGAATACAAGCTCTCTGAAGGAACGGTATGTAACCCGCTTCTACAATTCAAGAACCCATTGTCAGCTGTTGGTTAATTCCTACTGTTAGCAAACACGAGAATACAAGCTCTATGAAGGAACGGTATGTAACCCGCTGCTACAATTCAAGAACCCATTGTCAGCTGTTGGTTAGTTCCTACTGTTAGCAAACACGAGAATACAAGCTCTATGAAGGAACGGTATGTAACCCGCTTCTACAATTCAAGACCCCATTGTCAGCTTTTGGTTAGTTCCTACTGTTAGGAAACACGAGAATACAAGCTCTCTGAAGGAACCCTATGTAACGATTATTTAGATAAACGTGCTATGTGATAGAAGTATTCTAAACTTAAATACTCGCAGTGAATTGAAGTGATTTAACAGTAAAGGGAAGTATTACGCTTCTAGTTAGAACAGCATTAAAATTTCCTCCCGTGGCTTTGCCTTGCTACATAATTAATCCACATTACAATCAATATTTTCCTCCACACTTTAAGCGTTTGCTTTGAATAACAAAGGTAATTATAATAAAACTTGGTTAATTAAAATAAAAAGTTGTATGAAGAATAAAATAGTATAAAAGTATGACAATTGGAACAATTTTGCAAATACTTTGAAAAATAACATTAACGGAAATAAATATAACTGAAAACGTACTTATGCCACTGACCTGGTTAAAAATACAATTCATTAAGTTTATTTGCAGAGAATTTTTCCAGCAGATTTTTTTTTATTTTTACTTGGCAGTAGTTCAAAACTTAATCTAAATAAATTAAATCCAAAGTTTATAAAGTGCAAATACAAGTGAGTGAAAAACTCCATGTTTAACTACCACTCGGCAATAAATATTTTAATTTGTAGAGTTAGCAGCGTTTTACAAATTTGTTCATTACTTAGTGTGTTCAGCATATCTACCAATAAAATTTACACGAAGAGAAATGTTACATCCTAATTAAAATATATTGTTTTAAATGTTTACTCCTTTCTAGAAAATTGTTTGAAGAAATTTTGTTTCCAATATCAATAACATGTTTTTGTAATGATTATTTTATAGATTATTCAATTACTTCTTGTTAATAAAATATGTTTTTATTCATCCAATAAAACTAAAATGAATATTTTTTAACATGTAAATAGTGACAATCCAGTTATTCAAATATTTATTCATTAATTTTATTTTAAAAAACTTAAAACATGTGGTCGTCTCAGACGGATTCGTACTGAATAACCACATGATTGAAATCCAGCACTTGAGCACGGAGCCAACTTTCCCATTGCTAAAACTCTATTAAAGTTGTATATGAAATTATGTGAGAAGGTTTCTTGCAACAATGAACCATTACAAGAGATGGATAGAATGAGAAATTATAGACCGCCATCAGCTTCAGAAAATAAAAACGAGAAAAAGAAAGCAAATAAATAGTAGCGGACAAAAATAATAGCAGTAAATAATTATTACGTAAATGAATAAATACTTTTGAACTTACTTGCAATAATTTAAATAATCGCAATAATTATAGTTTAATCAGTGAATTCAAAATGATTACAACAAACAACTGTAAAAATAATAGCCCAACACCAAACACTGTATAGAGAGGGAAATGGAAAATTAGAAGAAAATTATCTTTCTATTTTGCTATTTAATATTGTGATCCTGCAACTTATATATACATATTTATATTAAGAGTAATTATTAAATAAAAAGAAACTAAAATAAATTTTTTCTTTGCAGACCTCAATAGGAATTGACGTAAAAACTTTTTTCTGTATTACTTGATTTAATGAGTATATTTTCAGTCATTATTCAAGTAGCATAACGCTAGACACTTTAGCAATAAGCATAACTGTTGGAAGCAATAATTGTTAGAATAACATATAATTGTTGAATAACGTACAATAATTGTTAATAAAAGCATAACTTTAGACACTTTAGCAATAAGCATAACTGTTGGAAGCAATAATTGTTAGAATAACATATAATTGTTGAATAACGTACAATAATTGTTGATAAAAGCATAACTTTAGACGCTTTAGCAATAACCCTAACTGTTGGAAGCAATAATTGTTGAATAACGTACAATAATTGTTAATAAAAGCATAACTTTAGACACTTTAGCAATAAGCATAACTGTTGCAAGCAATAATTGTTGAATAACGTACAATAATTGTTGATAAAAGCATAACTTTAGACACTTTAGCAATAAGCATAACTGTTGGAAGTAATAATTGTTGAATAACGTACAATAATTGTTGATAAAAGCATAACTTTAGACACTTTAGCAATAAGCATAACTGTTGGAAGCAATAATTGTTGAATAACGTACAATAATTGTTGATAAAAGCATAACTTTAGACACTTTAGCAATAAGCATAACTGTTGGAAGCAATAATTGTTAGAATAACATATAATTGTTGAATAACGTACAATAATTGTTAATAAAAGCATAACTTTAGACACTTTAGCAATAAGCATAACTGTTGGAAGCAATAATTGTTGAATAACGTACAATAATTGTTGATAAAAGCATAACTTTAGACACTTTAGCAATAAGCATAACTGTTGGAAGCAATAATTGTTGAATAACGTACAATAATTGTTGATAAAAGCATAACTTTAGACAGTTTAGCAATAAGCATAACTGTTGGAAGCAATAATTGTTAGAATAACATATAATTGTTGAATAACGTACAATAATTGTTGATAAAAGCATAACTTTAGACACTTTAGCAATAAGCATAACTGTTGGAAGCAATAATTGTTAGAATAACATATAATTGTTGAATAACGTACAATAATTGTTAATAAAAGCATAACTTTAGACACTTTAGCAATAAGCATAACTGTTGGAAGCAATAATTGTTAGAATACCATATATTTGTTGAATAACGTACAATAATTGTTGATAAAAGCATAACTTTAGACGCTTTAGCAATAACCCTAACTGTTGGAAGCAATAATTGTTAGAATAACATATAATTGTTGAATAACGTACAATAATTAGTGATAAAAGCATAACTTTAAACACTTTAGCAATAATCATGACTGTTGGAAGCAATAACTGTTAGAATAACATATAATTGTTGAATAACGTACAATAATTGTTAATAAAAGCATAACTTTAGACACTTTAGCAATAAGCAACCCTGTTGGAAGCAATAATTGTTAGAATAACATATAATTGTCGAATAACGTACAATAATTGTTAATAAAAGCATAACTTTAGACACTTTAGCAATAAGCATAACTGTTGGAAGCAATAATTGTTAGAATAACATATAATTGTCGAATAACGTACAATAATTGTTAATAAAAGCATAACTTTAGACACTTTAGCAATAAGCAACCCTGTTGGAAGCAATAATTGTTAGAATAACATATAATTGTCGAATAACGTACAATAATTGTTAATAAAAGCATAACTTTAGACACTTTAGCAATAAGCATAACTGTTGGAAGCAATAATTGTTAGAATAACATATAATTGTCGAATAACGTACAATAATTGTTAATAAAAGCATAACTTTAGACACTTTAGCAATAAGCATAACTGTTGGAAGCAATAATTGTTATAATAACATATAATTGTTGAATAACGTACAATAATTGTTAATAAAAGCATAACTTTAGACACTTTAGCAATAAGCATAACTGTTGGAAGCAATAATTGTTAGAATAACATATAATTGTTGAATAACGTACAATAATTGTTAATAAAAGCATAACTTTAAACGCTTTAGCAATAACCATAACTGTTGGAAGCAATAGTTGTTAGAATACCATATAATTGTTGAATAACGTACAATAATTGTTGATAAAAGCATAACTTTAAACACTTTAGCAATAATCATGACTGTTGGAAGCAATAATTGTTAGAATAACATATATGTGTTGCATAACATACAATAGTTGTTGATATAAGAATATCTGCAGTAATGGTTCCAATAGCCATACCTCCATTACAGTTGAGTCAAAATTGATAAAATATATCTTAAGTCATTCTTCAAATAAGCATATACTTCAACTTCATTTTTTTAATATAAAACTGTTTTAATAGCGTAGATGGTATTTCATAACTTGAAGACTATATATTACAATGAGTAAATAAAAAATAATTAGTTTAAAAAAGACTAAAATGCTAAATGGTTAAAGTCTGAAATTATTTTTTTGTAAAAAAAGGACTTACAAAAATGTTGTCGCTTATTACTCTTCTGTCACTATAGGTTTGTGTTTAAAAATATTCAATTTTTATGAGATTGATTTAATTAAAAGTTGTGAAATTTAAACCCAAATGTCACCTCACAATGTTTGCGAGCAAATGTGCAACAGACCACCCGTGTACAAGTGTTTTATAGATCCATTGTGATAAAATTTAATTTTAGATATTTTTCCGTTAAAATGGCGTATGGGGGAGAACTAAGTCTTTGGAATTTCGTCTAATTCTACTTTGTTACGATAGTGATGACGTTGACTGTGCGTTTATTTTGTTTCTTGATCTCGCTTCCTTTAACGCAGTTGCGCAACTTCCGGTCAGTTTCTGGTGTTTACTTCAAGCTTCTTGTTCAATAAACGCCTACTCACTTGGCACTGACCTTCATTTAGGTTTTATCACTGTACGGCTTAAATGAAACTCAACACTAGTGTAAAGCACTTGAATATTTTACTATTATTAAAGATATCTTTTTCAATTCCTTCTATTAGCTCACACTCTCCTGATATATATCTTGTATAAATTTTCAATCGTAATTAAAATATGTTTTTATTTATTCAATCAAGTTCAAATAAAGTATTTTCAACTTATAGTGGATGGCAATTGATGTTAATACAGTTTATTTCCAAATATTTATTCAATTATTAAATTATAAAAATTTGGGAGTATCTTCAAGTTCGAAGTCTAGCCCTTTGGGACTGAACAAACTTTCGCACTGCTAGAAATATACTTCTAAAAGATAATTAAAAATTTTTGTTTTGCTCCCATCTGGTTGTCGTCGAAACTTCCATTGAACAACCTTATATTGTTGCCATGGTTACCACACAATATCATAAATAATCTTGTTCCAAGATTGAAAATTAATGTAAATAATAAAATAAATATACAAACTGGATAAGCGGTAACGAACCGTGCTACACAAACGGACAATGAAAAGAAAATCGAAAATAACCTACAACAAATTGCAAGCGACGAAAAAAAGAAAGCGTATAAATAGTAACAAACAAAAATAATAGTCAACACCATTCATGGAAAGAAAAATGGAAAATTGCGAGAAAATTCACTTTCTATTTTGCCCCTTAATATTGTTATTCTGACAAATGTAGGGCCTAATACATATTTATATGAATTGTAATTATAAAATAAAAGAAATTAAAAATAAATTTTTCTTTGTTGATTTAAGTAGTAATTGACTTTTAAGAAAAACGTTTATA
The DNA here is from genome assembly GCA_036971475.1 of Prosapia bicincta. Lineage (NCBI taxonomy): Eukaryota > Metazoa > Arthropoda > Insecta > Hemiptera > Cercopidae > Prosapia > Prosapia bicincta. Next base: position 75,617,684 of record JBAIZL010000002.1, on the reverse strand, counting down.
TTGCTTATTTTTAAATAAATAAAACCATAAATAACATTTTATTTAAACCTTATGTACATTTCGATTGCCCAGCAATCATCTTCAGAGGTATTTAAAAATACAACTAACTGTATTTAGTTGTATTTTTTAACCAGTTAGTTGTATTTTTTAAATACCTCTGAAGATGATTGCTGGGCAATCGAAATGTACATAAAGTTTTAAAAAAATGTTATTTGTGGTTTAGAGTTTTTATATATTTAAAAATAAACATTACGCCACAGTTGCTTCATATAGTTATATATTTATATTGCTTGTTATTGATGATCCCGACACATACATTTTATCTTCATACTTCTAAATATAACTCAGTAATATAAGTAATTATTGTGTAACTGAGTGAATACTCAGGATTTACTCGCAGACACGTTTCGAAACAATCGTTTTATCTACGCAGCTGACACTCTACTCAGCGGCCAACGGTCATCAGTATCTACCTCTAACGGAGTAGAGTGTCCGTTACGCGTCAGCAAGTAAGCTCTAAAGTATTCACTTAGTTACGCAATAATTACTTATAGTTTAATCAGTGAAAATCAAGATGATTAAAACAAGCAACTGTAACACAGTAAATAAACACAAGAAATATATACAACTCTCAATTACAAAACTTAAATCTCGAGCTCGATTTCATGACAATATGTCATCATCAGTGACTCTATCACAAACATATAAGTTTAATTAAATAAATTAAACATAAACTATAATATTATGTTACAGGTTAGAAATGTTATTAGAACAATATTATAGGTTATGTTCCATTTCTTTAATTAAAGGTATATGTTTCTGATGGAACCACTGATGAGGATGACATAATGTCATTGAAACGGGTTTGAGATTGAAGTTTTATAATTGTTGAATAGTACATATTTCTTGTGTTTATAACCTATACTCCTATATATAATATACTGCTATAACCTCTCTCTCTCTCTCTCTCTCTCTCTCTCTCTCTCTCTATATATATATATATATATATATATATATATATATATATATATTTCGCTTTGCAACACTGTTTTCTTGTATTCACTATATGTACTTAAATTAAAATCTTACTTGGTATTTATGCAAGTTAACTTTCAAAGATTGGTAGTATCTCCATCATGTTTCGATGCTTGATGATGGAGATACTAAAAATCTTATCTTTGAAAGTTAACTCGCATAAATACCAAATACGATTCTTGTTTAATTACATACAGTGAAAGTGATATATATATATATATATATATATATATATATATATATATATATATATAAATATCGCAATATGTTTTCTTGTGTATTAATAAAGAACAAAAGTCAAAATACAAATACAAGAATCGTAAATTCAATTGTTCTCGTAAAATAAGAATCGTAATTGTAAATTCAAATATAATTCTTGTATTTGTATTTTGACTTTTGTTCTTTATATATATATATATATATATATATATATATATATATATATATATATATATATATATATACTTACAACTTTTTTTAAAAAATGTTTAAACTTGCCTATAGTAGCACTTACTTTTTTTGTGTTGAGGACGGCCGTTTCGGGAGATGTGTCCCTTTGTCAACTCCCCTTTGGAGTTGACAAAGGGACACATCTCCCGAAACGGCCGTCCTCAACACAAAAAAAAAGTAAGTGCTACTATAGGCAAGTTTAAACATTTTTTTAAAAAAGTTGTAAGTGATTACTAGTAGCTCACGCGAAGATGGAATCAACAAATGTGGATATATATATATATATATATATATATATACATATAAAACAGGAGTTTGACACAAAGTAATTGTGCCTCTATTACACAGTATCAGTATTGTTACAGTACAATAAAGTGTTTTACAAACTGCAACTCCCGCGTCCCGGGGTGCGACATTTACCCGACCTGCTCGAGGGCACTTTAAAGCGTCGAGTGTGCTCATGCGATACAGTTCAGAGCAATGTTCTGCTCCACCTAGAAAACGTTTCGCGCAACTAAGTGAGTTATACAACATTTCGAATTGGTTTTTGTTGTGAATTGTTTAAAATACTTGTCTTTTTTTGGTAATTTTGTAAGTCTGTTTTATGAGCGATTTTAGAAATACATAAAACCAGATCGCTTTGGGCATAACTTTAAGAAGAAAAGATTATTGTTTAAGTAGAAATATTCGAAGAAATAAATATTTATCCCAAATAAAACAAACAAAATGACAAGAGAAAAAAATTAAGGTTAAGCAAAAAAAAGTTACACGTTCAACAGAGCATCTTAAAAGTAAAATACGCCAAAACTCTATCATCACATTTAACATTCTATCTCGGTTTAAAGAACATATATAAAATGGGAGACCTGATGAGCCCAGTGTAGCTTAGTTCTAAGTTAGAGTTTGTAGTAGCAACACTCACTAATGATGATCGCTTTGTCATTGAAACGCGTACGAGTAAATAAATGATTAATTTGTAAGTCTTGTGTATTTCTTTTATTTGTTTCAGGTATTTTTAAGTAAAACCTCTAACTATACCATAGCCTAGCATAGTCCAGGTTCCTGCATGATTTATGGCTGGATTTTTCAGGAAGGGTTTATTTATTGCTAAGTTTTTCATCCAGTTCTTGTTTGATACTTTCACAGTTTCATTTCACTCATTCTCCATACAATGAGCTTATTAGCCTTACACATGGGTAATCTACTCTATCTCCTTCAGGCGCATTAGGGTTACTAACCACATGCGCAAGTGAGATGAAGGTGGTTCACCAGAGGTTGGGTGTCAAGCGGGGTTTGGGTTTTGCGGACCCAACGGGTTCTCTTTCTGATAATGCTAACTGGTTTAGCGAATGTATATAAACCGTGTGTAACTATTTGGTAGAAAGTTATAATTGTTTATTACTCCTAACTGGACTATAGGCACATATTTTTTAAAATTTTTTCTATTAGCTCACACTCTGTTTATATTTATATCTTGTACAAATTTTCAATCATTATTAAAATACTTTTACATTCATACAATCAAATTCAAACTAATTTTTAAAAATCTATAGCGGATGACAATTGATATTAATACAATCTTTTTTCAAATAACAATTAATTAATTTAAATTTAAAAATTTTATGTCCAGGTCGGATTCGATCTGTGAATCTACATGTTTGAAGACCAGGAGTTTTACCACTGAGCTATCATTTCCAGAGCTAAATGATACTTAAATATATACCATATGAAATTATAAGAAAATGGTTCTTTGCAATACTGAAACATTGCAAGAGATGGATAGAATGAGGACGTATAGACCACATATAGATCAGCTTCTTAAATTAGAAAGGAAATAAAGAAAGCAAATAAATAGTAACAAACAAAAATTATAATCCAACACTATATATTGTATGTAGAGGAAAATGGAAAACTGTATGTAAATTACCTTTATATTTTACTATTTAATATTCTGATTTTGTCGTATATATATATATATATTGTAAATATAAAATAAGAAGTAACTGAAATAAATTTTTTTTGTCGATTTTAGTAGAAATTTACTTTAAAAAATTCTTTTTTTATATTACTTTAGGAAAGGTAGTTGTAGACAAACCCTTCTGATCTCGCTAAAGACAAGGTATAGGGTACTTCAATATGACCTTGACACCAAAACATGTGTTGGCGTAGTTTTACTGCTTATAAAATCGAATTTTTTAAACCATTTTCAAACTTACAAAATAGCTGTTTTTGTTACTAATTAACATTTATTTCTGCGCCGACAGAAGGTTCTTGGATCACTTGCTGCAATAACGTCTTATTCTATCTTCCGCTAGGATATTCGTAAATCTGAGTATGTTATTGCCGTTCAGTCATTGGGAACATATACAGTGGGTTGGGGTGGGGGTTGTAATCATCATCTATATTATTAGATTATTATCTGTGGTTCTATCAACCGATTCTCTCTTATAACACCACATCTCAAAACCTTCAATGCTTTTGTAGTTTACCTCGTTTAATGGCCAAGCTTTCACACGTATAGGCCTAATAGCACGGGGGAAATGTAACAACGAAACATTCTCTTATTTTATCAAAAAAATCATTGACATATTTTTTCTTTAGCGTTTTCAAAATTCTGTTTTTTAACAAAATCGTCCTTTATACTCAAGCTGTTAATTATTTAGTAATACATAAGGTTTAAACATAACCATAAACAAGTAATATATATATATATATATATATATATATATATATATATATATATATATATATATATATATATATATGCTGATAGGTATTTCTTCACGGATGAAAAAATATGATGAATAGTTACTATTCGGAGTACATTCGTTCATTCTGCAGTGCATAAATTCGCAGTTCCGACGTTTCGCTAGAATTTCATCCAGCATTGACGAGGTGAACCCAACAACAGTAGAAGAGCGAGTGAACTGTTCTCTCTCTTCTACTGTTGTTGGGTTCACCTCGTCAATGCTGGAAGAGATTCTAGCGAAACGTCGGAACTGCGAATTTATGCACTGCAGAATTAACGGATGTACTCCAGTAACTATTCATATATATATATATATATATATATATATATATATATATATATATATATATATATATATATATATATATATATGCTGATAGGTATTTCTTCACGGATGAAAAAATATGATGAATAGTTACTATTTATGCACTGCGAATTTATTACTGCAGAATTAACGGATGTACTCCAGTAACTATTCATATATATATATATATATATATATATATATATATATATATATATATATATATATATATATATGTATATATTAAGTAAATTCCAACTGAGGTCATGAAAAAAACATTTTATCATTATACCCTTATTTCCACTTTGTTAAATTTATTCGTTGCATTTATTTTTAACCTTACACTACTATTTATGATTAAATGTTTGTGGTATTCATGGCAACGAGTTAGGTTGTACAGTGGAGGTTTCGACGACAACCATTAGGGAGGAAATACTTCATATATATCTTTGAGAAATTCGATTCTTGGTATTGGAACGTAGACGCAGTGCCAAAGCGCGTTAGACTTTGAACGTGAAGATTCATAGTTCGAATCCGGATAGAAGCCCAAATTTTTATAATTTAAATATTGAATAAATATTTGAAAAAACTTTATCACTATATGTTAAAATAAATGTATTTGAACTTGATTGGATGAATAAAAACGTATTTTATTAACACTTGAAAATTTGTACAAGATATATATAAGGAGAGTGTGAGCTAATTAGGAGGGATTTTAAAAAAAACCCTTTTAATCAACAAAATCTGAATACGCATTAACGCTTCCGTTAACATTTATTGCTGAGTTGTTAAATACATTTTGTGATAAAACAAACAGTAAAAACCTTGTTAAAGTAGCTGAAATAAATTTAAATTTGCCAAAAGCCGAGTTACAATTAACAATGGAAGTGCCCTGTTTTGTTTTGCACTTTATAAACTTTAGATTTAATATATTTAGATTAACTCTTGAAGTGTTGCCAACTAAAAATAACTAAATCTGTTGTAAATCACTTGTCCAATTAACGAGTAATTAATTTTAACTGGAACTGGGACAGTAGCGGAAATAAAGAGCTTCTGAAAGTTTTTTAAACGTACGAGTATTTCGTTACATTTATTTTCAGAGTGTACAGATGTTTCCGAGAGGAATGTTCTAATGTAGAATTATACGTCCCGTGAGGTGATATTTGCAGTACAGTCGTACTAGTACATAATTAATTACATTAGTACATAAAAGTTGGAAAATTTTGGGTTGTGAATATTTTCTCATCCCAATTTGTAAGTTCTAAATATATTTTCACTATGCAATTACAAATGCAATTACTCTAAGAAATGTTGAAGGTGATCTAAAAATATTTCGCGAACGTTAGCATCTTTCTTAAGTGCCTTAGAGCTGTAACTCTGATGATGACAACCGTAGTAACGAATTGTACGTAGAAGATACAGTAACTATACCTGGGGGCACGTGACATGGCGCGTGACCTCCAAAAGCGAGCACTGGGAGGGAGGTGGAGATAGAGAACACAAAAGACCGCTCCACAGACAATATAACATATGCTTTAGTATTTTTATTACAATAATATAGATTTGACAATAACGAAAGGTCCCTATAAATGTTATTTATTTTATTTGTCATATTAACCAGATCATTTACAAAAAGGTTTGAACAAATTTACTTATACTGTACAAGTTTTCTAAACGACCGTAACTCCTGCAATTTTTTAGCGATAGATTTTGATGCAACACGCACTACAAAACCGATATATTTGAATAGGGCTAGTACAGGTTTACTATGGATCGACCGTTCGCCAGCTTACAAGTGACCAGGTATGCATGCAATATATGGCACGCCTTCATTTTTTTAAAATTTCCTTATGTTACTTAAAAACATATTAGAAACAAAAAAAAAGTCATTGGAAATGTCAAAAACCAGAAATAGTGTTCAAATGTAAGCTTACAAACACACATACAGTCATATAACGTAAATTATAATGCTTCTTCATAAAAAAGAGCAAATTTTATAATAGAATAAATTACTATTAAGATATTTGACAATGTAGTTGTATCCAACTGGGAAAAGCGAATAGAGGTAACGGGTTAAATTCGGGAATCAGTTTGTTTACTGTGAACTTTGGAAAACAATGTTTTTCATGATGACAACGTTTATCTTAACCAGACTTTGAAGGAATACTTTACTCTAAAATTATGCAGCACTATGTTTTTCTTATGGATATTATAGGGGCCGATATTTTTATTTTTGTAAAAACTGTTAGCTTACATTAAAGAAAATTATTTTAAAAAAACTTTTTACAACCGAATAATTCGTTTTTATTTCTAATAGCGCTAGGGGAAATGCAAATTGAAAATTACATAATAAATGTTGTAAAAACATAGTTTCATTCTTATAACCCTATCCAAGTTGTAAAATTAAGTTTGGATTACATTTTTGTTGTTTAAATTTTAATTACTACTTTCGTTTTCCCAGTGTATAAGAAATGTTTTTTTCTCAAATTTTTCAGTTATGTAGAGTAATTACTTTAAATTTACCTTTTTTTCAAAAACAAAAAATCATCCGAATTTTAATTTATCCGAATGGAATCCGCCCAATTAATTCGGTTAACTGGAGTTTTCTTTCGTATCCTTATAGTATAGACTATTAATAGCTACTGTGTCCATTCAATAAAATTTCCCATTTTCCTTTTGTTTCTTTTTTACATTTAATTCGTTTAGAATTAATTTACTTTTTTTCTTAAAACTTTCAAAACAGACACTCTTAAAAGGTTAGTTTACTGACGTGTAAACGTCTACAGCCAAACTATTTACGTTATGGTGTCGATTCTAGTACAAGATATTTTCCGTAGTGGGAATAAAAAAATTAATTGCAATTAACTTAAACATTAAAGAAAAATAATACAATTTTGTTTTTTAGTTTAACTACAAAAGGCCTACAATCGACTAACAGCGATGCAATATTTTGTGTAGAGAAACAAACTAATTCAGAATTCTCAGTATACGAGCAAAGTGACTCCTAGTGAGGAGTAAGATGGGGCTGTTTTACATCCGTTAAACGCCAGAATATTCCCTGTTAAAAAGGAATGTACCCTCTACACCGGCAAAGGAGGTGTAATTAATTACAATTATTAAGACGGAAGTCACGGATTCAGCACTTAATCCTGTAAGGAACAGGTTAAGGCGCGACCCGGGTAGAAACGTCACAGCGTTATAATACCCAAAACCACATATGGAAATATCACTAACAGATCATCTTGGAAATACCTAAACAGCGTTGTGGGGAAAGGAGTGCTAAAGTATATAAAGCACTTGGTATGCTAGAGAAATAATAATTTATTATATTTAAAAGTGTTTGGTAGATTATTCCTTACTGTATTAATTTTTATTTATATCAATAGAGGTCCACTTTGACACTACTGTCCTTCGGGATATAGCTTCCCTAAAGCTCTTCTTCAATCCTCTCCTTTAAACAAACACACGCAATTCTACACACACGCGCACACTTTCATACTCACAAACACATGGTATTCGGGGTTTCCCTTTAGTTTCCACCTTTTCTTAATAACTGTGTACCTGAGGAGTAATAACTTTATAACTGTTTTCGAGGTTTCTCTCTAGTTTCCATTTTCTTCTTGATGTGCCACTTTATAACTGTTTTCGAGGTTTCTCTCTAGTTTCCACCTTCCTCTTAAAGTGACACTTTAAAACTGTTTTCGAGGTTTCTCTCTAGTTTCCACCTTCTTCTAAATGTGCCACTTTATAACTGTTTTCGAGGTTTCTCTCTAGTTTCCACCTTCTTCTAAAAGTGTCACTTTATAACTGTTTTCGAGGTTTCACTCTATTTTCCTCCTTCTTCCTCATGTGCCACTTTATAACTGTTTTCGAGGTGTCTCTCTAGTTTCCACCTTCCTCCTAATGTGCCACTTTAAAACTGTTTTCGAGGTTTCTCTCTAGTTTCCACCTTCTTCTAAATGTGTCACTTTATAACTGTTTTCGAGGTTTCTCTCTATTTTCCACCTTCTTCCTGATGTGCCACTTTATAACTGTTTTCGAGGTTTCTCTCTAGTTTCCTCCTTCTTCCTCATGTGCCACTTTATAACTGTTTTCGAGGTGTCTCTCTAGTTTCCACCTTCCTCCTAATGTGCCACTTTAAAACTGTTTTCGAGGTTTCTCTCTAGTTTCCACCTTCTTCTAAATGTGTCACTTTATAACTGTTTTCGAGGTTTCTCTCTATTTTCCACCTTCTTCCTGATGTGCCACTTTATAACTGTTTTCGAGGTTTCTCTCTAGTTTCCAACTTAATCTTAACGTGTCACATTATAACTGTTTTCGAGGTTTCTCTCTATTTTCCAGCTTCTTCCTGATGTGCCACTTAAAACTGTTTTCGAGGTTTCTCTCTAGTTTCCACCTTCCTCTTAAAGTGCCACTTTATAACTGTTTTCGAGGTTTCTCTCTATTTTTCAGCTTCTTCCTGATGTGCCACTTAAAACTGTTTTCGAGGTTTCTCTCTAGTTTCCACCTTCCTCTTAAAGTGCCACTTTATAACTGTTTTCGATGTTTCTCTCTAGTTTCAACCTACGTCCTCATGTGCCTCTTTTAAAATAAATCGTGGTACAACTGCAGAACGTACCAGCTTCCATATTACAATTTCTTTCTTTATAAGGAATTTAAACTGTCAGGTTCGCAAAAGATGCGCCGCGACGGTTACACTAATTTCCTTAGCTTTTGACGAAATCATACTGTGATTACTGAAAGATAAAAAAAGAAGTAACTTGCAGACCACAAATGGTTTATTCTTCTGTTTTAAAGTAAATACGTTTTCCATTCCTGTCACGAAAGATTATGTTTGCATTACTTTAAATGAAATAATAATCCTTTTCCATTAAAATATTCCTTATATATTCTTTTTATTCAAATCCATTTTAAATTGAGTTGTCTTCAATAAATAAACTAACTTGTATTCAGAAATATTTTCTATAAGAGTAATTATTTTGAATATACAGAAAAATCTCCCAGAATAACTTCTATCAAGCTACATAATTGAATGACTTATTCTAATAAATCCCACTAGTATAAATTTAAACTATCCCTTACATTTTATAGTGTAATAGGCTACTAAATTTAGGATAGTTTGCCTCTACTACTGACTAATATTTTGAATAAGTTTTAAATATATTTAAATTATATTTTAAATACTGTTCGGTGCGCAGTTAATTGCAATATATAAACTTTCAACCTGTTCCCATATTTTAAAAATTTTTCCATCACCTTCGCTACTCTGTGATCAGGTTATTTTTTGGGTTCTGTTCTAGAACTACGGGGTTATACTCTCGTGATGGTAATGTAGCCGCGGTTATCGAAAATTGAGAATACATGACTCTATTCTAACTAGATAAATCTCTATTTAATTTCTATATTTGATCAAAATCCCACTTAGTCCTTTCAAAAGAATGTTAATCAAAAAGTTATAGTTTTATCCTACCTAATCTTAACGTGTCACATTATAACTGTTTTCGAGGTTTCTCTCTATTTTCCAGCTTCTTCCTGATGTGCCACTTAAAACTGTTTTCGAGGTTTCTCTCTAGTTTCCACCTTCCTCTTAAAGTGCCACTTTATAACTGTTTTCGAGGTTTCTCTCTATTTTCCAGCTTCTTCCTGATGTGCCACTTAAAACTGTTTTCGAGGTTTCTCTCTATTTTCCAGCTTCTTCCTGATGTGCCACTTAAAACTGTTTTCGAGGTTTCTCTCTAGTTTCCACCTTCCTCTTAAAGTGCCACTTTATAACTGTTTTCGAGGTTTCTCTCTAGTTTCAACCTACGTCCTCATGTGCCTCTTTTAAAATAAATCGTGGTACAACTGCAGAACGTGCCAGCTTCCATATTACAATTTCTTTCTTTGTAAGGAATTTAAACTGTCAGGTTCGCAAAAGATGCGCCGCGACGGTTACACTAATTTCCTTAGCTTTTGACGAAATCATACTGTGATTACTGAAAGATAAAAAAGAAGTAACTTGCAGACCATAAATGGTTTATTCTTCTGTTTTAAAGTAAATACGTTTTCCATTCCTGTCACGAAGGATTATGTTTGCATTACTTTAAATGAAATAATAATCCTTTTCCATTAAAATATGCCTTGTATATTCGTCTTTTTATTCAAATCCATTTTAAATTGAGTTGTATTCAATAAATAAACTAACTTGTATTTAGAAATATTTTCTATAACAGTAATTATTTTCAATATACAGACAAATCTCCCAGACCAACTTCTATCAAGCTACATAATTGAATGACTTATTCTAATAAATTCCACTTGTATAAATTTAAACTATCCCTTAAATTTTATAGAGTAATAGGCTACTAAATTTAGGATAGTTTGCCTCTACTACTGACTAATATTTTGAATAAGTTTTAAATATATTTAAATTATAATTTAAATACTGTTCGGTGTGCAGTTAATTGCAATATATAAACTTTCAACCTGTTCCCACATTTTTAAAATTTTTCCATCACCTTCGCTACTCTGTGATCAGGTTATTTTTTTTGGTTCTGTTCTAGAACAACGGGGTTATACTCTCGTGATGGTAATGTAGCCGTGGTTATAGCAAATTGAGAATACATGACTCTATTCTAACTAGATAAATCTCTATTTGATTTCTATATTTGATCAAAATTCCACTAAGTGCTTTCAAAAGAATGTTAATCAAAAAGTTATAGTTTTATCCTACCTATCGAAACTATGGAACGGTTTTCCAAATGCGTTAAAATAAACGTTATGATTGAACCATGATACGAAGCTTAAATGGAAAGAGCGTATAAACAAACAAACAAAATAGAAATTGATGCTAAATATTAAAAAAAAGTACATTAATTTAAAAGAAGACGTCCCAAATTATTTAAAAATAAACATGTCATTATTCCTTCATTGTTTTAGCACTGACACAAGACTTTTATAAACACACACACAAAATATATTTCCTTGTAAAGGAATCAAAATAACTGAGGCTATTCAAATACAGGAATTATTTAGTCAAAGATAATAACAGATCTTGCATTATTGTATTATCCATTCCTGATGACGTTGCTACTTTTAACCAACGAAAAGCTTTGAATGAAATTATTACATAATTCTTGTCTCTGTGTAACATCAGTTGTTTAATTATATATAGGCTATATGCGGGTTGAACCGAAAATGTTACCGATACAAAGAAATTGATTCTCGATTGCAAATACCACAATCACAGACCCAATAAGATTTTATGACTGGGTTGCAACCAAGATTATCCACTAACGTGACATTGTGTTTGAGCGACGACGGATCTTTTACTGCCCAATTTGTAACGCCGGGAGCGTTGGAATCGATTTTAGTATCGAAAAGAAGGACATGATGCGCCACTGTGTTAGTTGTGTGAAGAGCTCCCCTATGACGAATCCGGTTCAACATTAGGAGGTCGGTGTAGGTCGTTTCCTTCTGACGTTCATAATGAACAATTAGGCTATCTAAGTAGGATACTGCCTCAGCGTGACTCAAAATATTTGGTTGATTCCCAGTGCCATCGTCTGTATATAGACAGGCCATTGCGTCAACGCTCACATCTCGATACACCACTGTACCGCATTTTACGGTCGCATAGCGGATAGGCAAGGTTACAATATAAAAAGACAAGTACATTTACGGAATGCACCTGACTAAAAGGCCTATAAACGTACAGTATTATCTCTAAAACTAACGTCAACTAGTACAATTTTTACGTCAAAAACCATTTCAACATAATTAAAAAAACACCACAAAACCGGTCCGGATTATGCAAGGAGATCCAGAATAATGAGGTTTGAAATAAAGTTTATGCTGTATATACATTCAAGATAAATAAAAATATTCACAGTTACAACCGTAAAACGATTCTCAATTTCCATAACTTTTCTTCCTTAAGTCAATCGATATATCAATATATTTTGACAATGACCAAGAACAGGTTCTAAATTTATCGTAATCCGTTCCACGAGGCAGAGACAATCTCATTTGCTCGTTCACATAAGCCAAGGGACAACCACAAATGGACGAAATTCCTGTAGAGAAATTCAAACGAGCAAGACATGAAGCGGAACATCGGTTTAATGTCCGTAGAACAGTAAAATGGTGAATACTTGAATTACACCAAAGTAATCAAGGCTACATGGCCATAAACTCACGAAGCACTCTTACATTCTGAGTGTGATTGAAAGTGGAATCGAAATTAAATGAAAACTTTCAAATTACTAATTTTATTTGATTCTATTGTTTAATAAAATATTTAAAGTTAAACTTTTGCTCATCGTATTTTGAAATATAAATATTTTTTGTAACTGACTGGCTAAACAATTACTTATAGGCCTACTTCTAAGGAGTATATCCAAAACTACTACACAAACTACTATTCAAATATTAAAATAATAGTTATCTTAACAACCCTAATCATTACAGATTACCGAGGTCGGAAGCATGCATTTATAGTAAAATGTGCAACATCTTGATACAAAAATATTCTTAAAGTTAACAGAACTCTTCCACAACGGAACACAATATTTGATACTATAGTGCTCTAAAGGTGGAGGAATTATATCTGACTTTAAAGTTGCTTGATGTAATCATCTTGAATTCAATGATTAAACTATAAATAAAAATTACTTAACTAAGTGAATACATAGAGCTTACTTGTTGACGCGTTTCGAAACCATTGTACCTTTTACGAAGCAAAGCCTCTACTGGCGGCATATGCGTTAGGTACAAAGGTTGTCGGGATGGATTTATCACTGTGGAAGGGGTGGGTTATTATGGTTATGCGCATTTAATATGTTTTCTTTATCTGTTGCGTGTGTTTGTATTTCTCGTATTTATCTCGTAAGTTGTTAGTTTTTACTTTGTTTTAACGTGTGGTGTATGTTTAAATTAGTATTTATGTCCAGGTGTGTGTGTTGAGTAGCTGGATTTTGGGTTTGTAGTAGAGGCTTTGCTTCGTAAAATGAATGATTGTTTCGAAACTTGTCAGCAAATAAGCTCTATGTGTTCACTTAGTTAAGTGATTTTTATTTATAGTTACTTTAAAGAGTTGTAGATGTGTATGATCTGTATATATGTGTTAATAATATTACTTTGATGATTGACCGCCTATATATATATATATATATATATATATATATATATATATATATATATATATATATATATATATATATATATATATATATATATATGTGTGTGTGTGTGTGTGTGTGTGTGTACGCGTGCGTGTGTATATATATATATATATATATATTCTTGATATTTTACGTTATCCATTGTTTTTCCGTTGCACTGACTTTATCAAGTTAATATATTACTATTGTAAGTAATTTTATCCACCATTAAGTGCAATGATTTTACCTTGTGTGATGAGGCACCTTTCGGTCACTTGACCATTGTCGAATCACAAAATTACTTACAATAGTAATATATTAACTTCATACATATATATATATATATATATATATATATATATATATATATATATGTATATATATATATATATATATATATATATATATATATATATATATATATATATGTACTATGATGAATAGTTATTATTTGGAGTACATCCGTTCATTCTGTAGTGCATAAAATCGCAGTTTCGACGTTTCACAGAACAACCCTCGCTCTTCAACTGTTATTGGGTTCACCTCGTCAATGCTAGATGAGGTTCTAGCGAAACGTCGGAACTGAGATTGTATGCACTGCAAAATGAACGGATGTACTCTAGATATCCATCATATTTTTCCATCCGTGAAGGAATACGTATCAGCATATGTATATATATATATATATATATATATATATATATATATATATATATATATATATATTACTTACTTACTTTATCCAATGCCCGCCCTTGGCTGTTGAACCATTCGGCGTCGAGCCTCCCAGTAACGACCGGTTCTGGACAGCTGGTCATCCAGTTCAGGACAGGTTGAAATGTGGTCCCCATTCATAATACCTTTGAGACAGAGCGGACACGTATCGGACTCCGCTAGGCCAAAACGATAGAGGTGGGCCTGGAGATAGTCGTGTCCTGTCAGAAGTCGAAAGTCAGCCACGGCAGTTGCTCTATCGTTTGTGGGCACCAAAAGACCGCGACTGCTAAGTGATGCCCACTCTTTCCCCCTGCTGGCTTCCTCATGCTCTTGTTTAATGAAGCGTTTAAGGATTGCTTCAATAAGGTGTTTGGTAAAGGTGAGGCTGACTTCTGCGTAGGGTTGTTGCATCTGTGCTCCATTTTTTGCAAGGTCGTCTGCTCTTTCGTTACCTGTGATGCCGACGTGACTTGGGATCCACTGAAGGCTAATTGACCATTCATTTTGCAAAAGATGTGAGATATGTATATACCGCACGCATCTATTCACACACATACACACACACACACACTGTTGAATGTTTTATTAATGTAATTTATTAAGTGAAGGAATAAATATAAGTTATACCACAGACGTTTTCCCTAGTGCATGGTACTAGCAATGTCGGTACAGCATTTCATAGTGTTTTATATGAAATAGTTGGTTTAATGGTAAAATGGTTTTAATATTGCAATCGTCTACATTATATTCATGAAACACGTTTTATTTTATGTTTAGTATACTCGCTAATACTTAAATACTTTAACAATTATAGACCTATGAAATAAATATTACATTTATTATAGAAATTTTATAGAAATATATTATTGGCTTGGATATTGAAATTCAATAATTAGTATGAAAATATAAAATTCTAAATATTAAGATATATATATATATATATATATATATATATATATATATATATATATATATATTAAGAACTAAGTCAAAATACAAATACAAGAATTATAATTGAATTTACAATTCAAAGCTTTTCGTTGGCTAACAGTACCAACATCATCAGGAATATTCTGTTAGCCAACGAAAAGCTTTGAATTGTAAATTCAATTATAATTCTTGTATTTGTATTTTGACTTAGTTCTTTATTAATACACAAGAATACATATTGCGATATATATATATATATATATATATATATATATATATATATATATATATATATATAAATCGCATAAGTTGGGAAGACGAAAAAACAGGAATGTTTATCTGAAGTTACTGCAAATGCGTGAAAAGAATTGAAATTTCTGCGACGCACATTTTGCGGTGTGTGGGTATGTGAAGAACGCAGTATGTGTGTACGAAAGTAAACGACTGCGGGGGAAATGTCCTGCCCGGATAATCTAAGACGGCGTGAGACAAATTTGGTAATTACCGAGCCGTCGAGGAAATTCTCCTTTATCGCCAAAGCCTATTTTTCTGCAAAAACCACTTTCTTTATTAGAGGCACAAAAATGTGTCGAAGTGTTAAAAAAAACATGGGCATTAAGAAAAATACAATAAATAGGTTTCTACTGATGTTTAGAGAAAAATAATAACTACAAAATCAGAGTGTGTTCGGTTTTGTTAACAAGAAAACAAGCTTCTAAATCAATTTTCAGAAAATATTTCCTTACCTTACGAAAATTAGTTCAACCATGATAGAGTTACTCCAAAAACCGAAAAAAAAATTTATTGTAGGTCCTTTTTGTTTTATAATTATAATTATATAAGTATGTATAACAGATGTCAAAATAACATATTAAGTGGAAAAATAGAAAACGAATGTCCTTGCAGTTTTTCATTTTTTTTCTATGTATGGTGTTGAACTATTATTTTTATCTGTTACAATTTATTCGCTTTCTTTTTTCGTCGCTTGAATTGAGTTGTAGTCTCTTTTCGATTTCCTTTCGCATTGTCCGTTTGTGAAGCACGGTTCGATACCGCTAATACAGTTTGTTTTTTATTTGATTCTTTAAATTCATTTCTAATCTTAGAGCATAATTTACGATATTGTGTGGTAACCATAGCAACAATATAAGGTTGTCCAATGGAAGTTTCGACGATAACCAGATGGGAGCAAAACAAAAATTCATAAACAGCTTTGAGAAGTTCATTTCTAGCTATTGAAAGTTGGCTCAGTGCCAAAGGGCTAAACTTCGAACTTGAAGATACTTTAGAATTTTTATAATTTAATAAATATTTGATAACACTGTATTAATACCAATCATGTAGACAATAAAATGTTATACGATAGACGTTTTTCATATAGATGTTTGAGAAGTTCATTTCTAGCTATTGAAAGTTGGCTCAGTGCCAAAAATCGCTAGATTTTGAACATGAAGTTAGTCAATAACTTGAAGCAACTGTGGCGTAAATGTTTATATTAATTAAAACAACCTCTTACCACAAGTTCAACAAATTTTATTCAACCTTATGTACATTTCGATTACAAAGTACCCATCTTCAGAGGTATTTTACAAATAACAGTAACTGAAGGTTACAAAATTAAATGAAGGTTAAATTTTGTTGAATTTGTGGTGAGAGGTTGTTTTAATTAATATAAATGAAGTTAGTTAGTTTGAATCCCACCTATACCCTTAGATTTTTAAAATCTAAATATTGAATAAATATTTTTTTTTAAACTCTGTTAACATCAATTGTCATTCACTATGGGTTTAAAAAAATGTACTTGAACGCAGTTGGATGAATACAAATGAATTTTATTAACTATTTTGAATTTACATACACACACACACACACACACATATATATATATATATATATATATATATATATATATATATAGAGAGAGAGAGAGAGAGAGAGAGAGAGAGAGAGAGAGTGTGTAAGCTAACAAAAAAAAATTTGAAAAGGAAATAATAAAGGTGTTTTCATGACTCGCATAGTTATGAAACTTTTTCAAAGAAACTGTGACACTGCGTATAACAAACATATTATCACCCCATATAATATATATGAACATGTGCACACATATGTGTGTGTGTGTGTGTGTGTGTGTGTTGCAATGGGCAGGATTGGAATTAGCAAATACCGTCGCAATAATATTAAAATTTCGTAATGTAAAAATGTGAAAGCAAGCCATTAGAAGGGGTAAGGGGTTTTGTATATTTTAAAAAACAAGTAAATTACATGGAAATGAAAGAAAACATCAAAATACTCCTCCAATCACCATCGACATTCGAGAAGACGCTGCTTCTCATGAGGGAAAGGCGATGCCCTGTACCAAATTTCGCGAAAACGCCAAATAGAAGAGTTAAACCCAAATTAAAGAAACAGACAATATTTTGATCATTTTGGAGTGAGTCTGCTTTGTATGCGAAAGCGGAAGCCCCACGGAGGAAAAAGTCGCATGATGTCGTGACGTAGATCTTAAAAGCCACCCCATTGGTTGACAAAACCTGGTACGATACGTCTCGTGGGAACGAGAAAGCCCAGCGGGGTTAAAATAAGCAGCGTTATTCGAGACTTCAAAGAGGGAGGACGTCGGTCCGGTAGCTCCAGGTCACAAGCCTTTGTTTCAGTTTGTGATCTGTAAATGACGGCGATGCAAATGACGTGCTAAGCGCGAGACTGGTCGTCGCTAAAATGTAGTCGCGTGTGGTTTGGAACCCTTTTGGAGGAGGTAACTTCTCCAAAGTTTAACATCTATGTGGCGGCGTTCTTAAGAAGTTTGTGTGTGTTAAAGGTGAACAATATACAAAATTATTAGAGTCAGTAAAGTAATTTATAAAGAACAGTGCTTCAAAATTTATATAAAACAGTGAACAGTGAAGAAATCCAAATTTAATTAAATGTCAATTTTTAAATCAATAATTAAATAAATTAATTGAACAATAAGAACTTAAGAACTGAAAGGAGAGCAAAATTTTATAAATTTCAAAATCGGGATATAAAATTCTACTACGTCAACGCAGAAGGGACGTACTATAAGGGTAGACAAAGGAATTCGCAGCAGGGATCGGTCAAGATCGGTGACACTCGCATACCAAGATGGCCACCCCAGAAACAAACGATCTCGAGGGAGAAGAAAAAAAAATCTACCAGGACTTAGGAGTGACCCTGCGACTAAGGTCAGGTTAATTTCTCTCGTTTTCATTTAATTAAAATTTCTATATTGAACAATTTTTGGGGAAAGTTGACATTTTAAATAATTCAATTTCAAACAAAATTTCTTTTTGGAGGTAAAGAATTTCAAACAATGTCTTTGTTTAATTCATGAACTAGAGGGGGTAGTGGATAATGGGGGAAATTCCCACCACAAAACGGAGGAGTCCTCCAAACAAGTTTATAAATATGAAATAGAATTAAATTGTTAGTAAATTGGAAATTTTTTTAAATAGAGAAAGTTATACATTGTTTTGGAAATCAATTAATTAAGTAAATGTTAGAAATTAAAGGCTTTTTAAATATAAAAAATAGCGATAAATGAATAAAATGTAAACAGGTGTTAAGAAATTTTTTTATGAGGTTTGTGCAAAAGAAGTCAAATAAGACAGATGATTCAACAGAAAAGGTTTCTTTTTTTTAGTGTTTTAGACCAACGTTAAATATTTCAAATTATTTAATGATTATCAAGTAAAATTATTAAATGAGAAAGAGTTAAAGTTAATTAATTAATAATAAGCAATTAAAATTCATTAATGAGAAAGGGTTAAAATTAATTAATGGGAATAAATTAAAATTAATTAATGAAAAATTAATTAACATTTATAAATCAGATTTAATTAAATTATAAAGGGGTTTAAGGGTTTACAAAATTATTTGGTATTAAAATAGAAGGGTTGTGAAATAGAGAAAAGGGGACAAAACTAAAATGTGAAACAATTTCTTTGATTTAAAGTAGACAATAAAAATAAAAAGTAAATATTCAGCAAAGATTATGTGGGTCTAGTAAATCAATTGTTAGGCTAAAAATTTCAAGTTAAGATGTAATATGTTTGTTTAATTAGTTATAAAAGTATAAAACATTGTTGGTTGATATAACTTATGTTTTTCAAAAAGTTTAATGTTTTTTTTTTATTGGATAAAATTGTTTATTGATATAACTTATGTTATAAGGATCAGTTTTTAAATTAAAAGGGTTAAAGTTATTTGCTGATGAAGTCAAGTTCTAAAAAGTTCCATTGTCTAATTTTATGTTCTAGAGTTTAAAATCAAAGATTTGCAAAATCACATAAAAGGATTGTTTATTTCAAAGGGTTTGAAAAGGGTATTGTCAAAGATAAAAACAGTTTTATTTAAAAAACAAATTTGATTTTGAATATTGAAGGGTTAAATAAACTTAATTAAATTACACTTTTTAGTTAATATAATTAAAAATTATTTTTCTTATAACTTTTTGTGTTAATATAAATTCAGTAAGAAGTTTACTTAAATTTTGTATAGAAGGGGTAAAAGAAAGGGTTAACTGAGTAAAGAGTTACCATTGACATTGTAATGTTTATATTTTGGAATAAAAAAGAAGAGATAAAAAAAATACTAAACAGAAATGAATTGCTAATATTTTAAGGAGCTAGTTAAAATAAGAGAACTTATGCATTGGATTATGCATAAATAAATTATTTATTTACCTCTAACTTAAATGGCGAAAGAGAAAGGTTTGGTTTTGGTTGTAGCTTCACAAACGGGCGTTTTCACACTATGTGTTTCTTCTATTTACTGTTAGCTATTGCATACGATAATTTTGCCACACAAATATCACACTTCGCGAATTCGCAATCAACAAGAGTGAAGTGATACCACACATCGCTTGTTTTCTTTTTCGGAAAGCGCAATTTATTTAAAAACAAACTCATACGAAATTAATAACAAAATATAGCGTCTTCGGCACACAACATCCTGAAAAGCACAAATCGCCCACTCGCACACGACGTAAATAATTAGAACCAGTGACAGTGACAAATCGACCAATGACAGCCTCGGTAAAATATCAGTAATTATACATTCAGTAACGGTAACATTTTGCCCAATCACAACTGAGTCAACCCCCTCCCCCGTCAGTCAACGACACTGCACGATGATCGGAACCGTAAAGAGTAGATCCAGTGACAGCGACAAATAAACCAATGACAGCCGCGGTAATATATCAAATACTTTTCAGCCAATGATAACGACGTTTTACCTATGATCGATCCATTGTCACTGGAACTGGAATTTTCCATATTTTGTCACTGGTACCAACAGCACAAACGAATATCAGTGACAAAGTCACTGGGAAAGAAATATCGACACCCCTAGTATTTTAGCGACCCTCTAGCGCAGTGTTTCTTTTACAACACGCAAAAAAATATTTAGTAATGCATACTTCTACTGCCTAAAACGTCAAAAGCCTTAGTTCTATATTTTAACTAAGATATAATTTTATAACTAATATATATAGTCTATATATATATATATATATATATATATATATATATTGTACATATAGAATATTTAAAATATTCTGTATATACATATATATATATATATATATATATATATATATATATATATAATAAATTAAAAATATTTCAAAAACAAGAATACTCTTAATGAATATATTTATTCAAAGTTTGTCGCCGATAAAATAGTATCAGCATCTTCAGAAAAATAATTATCTAATAATTATTAGATAATTATTAAGATTATTAGATGATTATTTTCCTGAAGATGCTGATACTATCTTATCGGCGAAAAGCTTTGAATAAATATATTCATTAAAAGTATTCTTGTTTTTGAAATATTTTAAATTTATTAACTATATTACAAGAAAACATATCACCATATTTAATATATATATATATATATATATATATATATATATATATATATATATATATATATATATATATATATAGTTGTTATAGTTTTGAAACCATCATGAAAGTTCTACTGGCAGCCGAATGAATAGAAAACCATAAAATTTTTATTATACTGAGTGGGAAAAGTTCAAATAGAGGTAATATAATTTTATTTAAGACGTAAGAAGCAAAAAAATAAATAAAGAAGGTAATTTTATTTAAGAGGTGAGAAGCAAAAAAATAAATAAAGAAAGAAGGTAATTTTATTTAAGAGGTAAGAAGCAAAAAAATAAATAAAGAAAGAAGGTAATTTTATTTAAGAGGTGAGAAGCAAAAAAATAAAGAAAGAAAGAAGGTAATTTTATTTAAGAGGTGAGAAGCAAAAAAATAAATAAAGAATGATGGTAATTTTATTTAAAAGGTGAGAAGCAATAAAATAAATAAAGAAAGAAGGTTATTTTATTTAAGAGGTAAGAAGCAAAAAATAAAATAAAGAAAGAAGGTAATTTTATTTATTATTCTTTATTTTGTATTAGAGTTTAAAAGCAAGTGTTGTGAAGTGTCTAAACGAGGATAGATAGATTGGAAATTTCTTGTTCTCATAGAATTTGAAATGAATAAGTAGGTCAGGCAATTGAGATGGAACTCGTCCAGATCCAGACATGGTACAAACCTGAGATTGCTGACAATAGCTGTCCATGTACATTGCCGTTTTACTGCTGGAAGCAACCGTGATTTATTTGAGCAATATATACATTCTACTCACTGGTGAATCAATAACACAAGCATTAATATAAAAAGAACAAGCTTTTATCACAACAAAGGTCTTTCTTGTGCGACATTAGAGAGGGAATATTTTTCGTAATCGTACTCTTCTGTATTTCTAATATTGTATATCTTATTTAAAGAAAAATGTTTCGGATTTTATTTTAAAAAAACATCAAATCGTATTATATTTGCTATTGAGGCTCCCGAAAACTAAAATTACAAAAACGTAAGCCCATGTCTTAGTAAACCTGCATTCAAAATAACTGATACTTGTGAAACGATGTAAGGACTTATTGATAATGTTTGTGAGTGTAGGAAAGACAACGAGAACATGCAAACAAATATAAAAATATTCTGTACAGTAGAATCGAACATTAAAAAGAAATACAACGGGAAATGGTAATACAGGCATCATAAGATTGTGAAACATTATCAATAAAAAATACAAACAAAAAAAAGAAAAATTACAAACATCTTTAACGAGTGTATATATATATATATATAAAATACGTTTTCGTGTTTCATAATTTAAAAAAACATTCAAATACAAGGTTATTCAAATACAAGCATATTTATTAATTTATATTCAATTAATATACATATAATATTATGTATATGTATATTATTATGAATATATATATATATATATATTATGTATATGTATATTATTATGTATTATGTATATGTATATTATTATAAATATATATATATATTATGTATATGTATATTATTATGTATTATGTTTATGTATATTATTATGAATATATATATATATATATATTATGTATATGTATATTATTATGTATATGTATATTATTATGAATATATATATATATATATATATACGTATATATACGTATATATATTACGTATATGTATATTATTATGAATATATATATATTATGTATATGTATATTATTATGTATTATGTATATGTATATTATTATGAATATATATATATATATATTATGTATATGTATATTATTATGTATTATGTATATGTATATTATTATGAATATATATATATATTATGTATATGTATATTATTATGTATTATGTATATGTATATTAGTATTATGTATATACACTATATATTTACACTCAATTAGATAGAAACTGTTTTTTACCAACCGTAAAATAGAAACAGGCCACACTTACACGGACATCAACTACAACTTGGAAATTTTTTGCATCGATAGAAATCCCGTATCTCAATACATTTACCTCATAATTTAAAATTTACAAACTTACCAGAATGAAATTTTAAAAAAAACTTATTAAAAAAAAAGTTCTAAAAAGTTGCATACATTCTTAACCACATAACAGAACACTGCATTTAAAATTAAGGCGCCACTTAAAGCATAACACCAAAGTTGACTTTACTTTAACCAAAGACGACACGAAGCACAGCTAACTATTAACACTTAAAAAGCTATACTAGAAGCTGTACATTCAGCGGAATACGTACATAACGATAATTTAAAAACAAAAATTTTAACCGACAAATTAAAAATATTTTTTTCTAAAGTGTGAACCATTAACAATGCAATAAAAGCGAGTAGGGGTTGTGCGTGGGGGATGATTGTCGTCTGGAACCTTAGAGTCTGGAGGCATTAAAGCTCATGCAACGCGACTTTCGCATTTCACTTAGCGAGGATTTTGTCGTCTTTAAAAAACAGATGTCTTAGGTTGACGTTAATCATAAAAATTTGATTAACACCAGATGTAGACGTTTTATAAGATACACGTCGTAACATACGTAAATAAAAGCAAATCGATATAACTCTACCTTAGAACTCTGCTTTTAAATTCCGTTCGACTAGAAAACTGATACTTTTTAATGCATTTTTTACATTATGAATCACTTTCCTTACTTTCAGAGAGAAATCATATTTTGAACAGATATTTTCCTTTGAAACTTAATCGAAACCAATTTTTTCCATTTTCTAAATCATTTCCGTTCAAATTTAGTAAAAAAACTTTCAAATAATACAAAAATCATTTCCAACTCCAATAGAAACTTTAGAAGTAAGAAATCCAAATCCGTCGCTGACGCACTCCCTTCCATCAGGACTAGTCTCCCATCAGGATTAAAATCTTGTAGTGGATATTCCAATATAAACTTTAGAAGTAAGATATCCAAATCCGTCGCTGACGCACTTCCTTCCATCAGGACCAGTCTCCCATCAGGATTAAAATCTTGTAGTGGATATTCCAATATAAAACCTTTAATGTTACTGATAACCTTACTAAAGTTAAGATGTTGGCTATCACCATTTTCAAGAAAAACGAGATCGAATTGATATGTTTATAGTTAATATTATGGGGCCTATGGTTATTTTAGCTCTGAAGTTTCCTTGACAGTGCAATTTCCTTTTACTGACTTTAAATATATAATATTTTATAGTTTTCCAGAAAATGCAAAGAGATAACAAACACTAACTTATTTACTATACTATATTTAAAAAGTACTTGAATAAGTAAATACGTAATTGCTTACTTACGCATTGCTGACGCGTTACAAAAACAATCGTTCCTTTTACAAAGCTAAACCTCTACTGGCGGCATCGTGTTAGGTACAAAGCCTGCAACGGGATGGATTTATGACTGGGGAAGGGGTGGGTTATTTTGGTTGTATGCTATGTAATGGAAAAGGCTGTTGGCTTCAAAATGTGTGTGATCATTTAATATGTTTTCTTCATCTGTTGTGTAGTGTTTGTATATCTCGTAGTATATCTGTTTGTATATCTCGTATTTTTCTAAGATTACGAGACAGTTGTTGTTTTTTACTTTGTTTTAATATGTGAAGAACGTTTAAATTAGTATGTATATCCGTGTGTGTGTGTGTGTGTGTTGTGTGTTTATTTGGTACTTTGCGTAGCTGGATTTTGGGTTTGTTTGATTTCTTTGGGTAATGTGTTCTTCGAAGTATAGTATAGAATGGCCTACCGGTTTAATATCTGGGACAATCGTTACATGTTACACTTATTTACTATGTAATTAAATTATAAAATTTTGTAATGTTTACTCAGACCGTGGTGAGGGACGCCCCTGAGCTGAGCTCAATATATGGAGCGCAGGCCTGAGTTTGCTTTTACTTACCAATCCTATGCCCATATTGCTTGTAAGAAGTAAACATAGAACATCACCTATCAGCTAGAAACATAAGGAAGAGGGCGAATTCCTCAATACTTCAAATAGAATTGCACGTGAAATAATGACGTGGGATCTTTAGTAGAGCGAAGCGAACTGGGGAGGGCGTCTTGATTTTACCATAATATTTTAAGCATATTCACCGTGCACAGTATAGATTGAAAGCTTTTTTCATGACCTTTACTTTCTAGAGGTCAAAGGAAGGTCATCGTGCCTAGCCTCACATTTGCATTTAAAAAGACTTGTCGATCTTCAAGCGGTGAACTTCAAGTCTTTCATTCCACGACATTAAACATCGAAGGGTTTTTAACAAGCATACAAATAGGTATTGTAGGTATTAAAGTTAATATTATGTACAATAACTGATGCGTAATTAATATAACACTTTAGAGATGCGATATAACGAAACAATTTTGTTCATGTTGTAAGGCTAGATTTAAGCTAATGAGATCAATCCACACAGGTAAACACTTTAAATTTGAGACGCAATTCATACTAGAAAGATTTTACTTAAAATAAACCAGTTTCGGTGAAGACGAGGTCACCATCAAATACAAACTTACAATTAGACACGGTCGGTGAATCTAGTTTAATGTTACGTAGACATTTCTTTATTCAGAATCGATACTTCGTTTATAAAATAGTTCATATTTTTAAATCGTATGTTTGTTTTCATGCAATACAAAAAGCATCGGAATACAGTAGAGTCTCGACAATCCGAGTCTCGATATTTTGAGCTTCGTTAAATTCGGACCTACTTCTATTTGAGCTTATTTTGTCTATTAAAGAAAAATAGATGATTGGCTTTCCAAGAAATGTTTATATCAATACGGTATTCATACGAAATGTGTCGGGCTTCCAAGAAATGTTTATATCAATACGCTATGCATAGGAATCGAGTCGGGCTTCCAAGAAATGATTATATCAAAACTGTATGAATAGGAATTGTGTCAGGCTTCCAAGAAATATTTGTATCAATACGGTATACATAGGAAACGTGTCAGGCTTCCAAGAAATGTTTATATCAACACGGTATGCAAAGGAAATGTGTCAGGCTTCCTAGAAATGTTTATATCAACACGGTATGCAAAGGAAATGTGTCAGGCTTCCAAGAAATGTTTATATCAACACGGTATGCAAAGGAAATGTGCCAGGCTTCTAAGAAAAGTTTAAATCAACACGGTATGCATAGGAAATGTGTCGGGCTTCTATGAAATGTTTATATCAATACGGTATTCATACGAAATGTGTCGGGCTTCCAAGAAATGTTTATATCAATACGCTATGCATAGGAATCGAGTCGGGCTTCCAAGAAATGATTATATCAAAACTGTATGAATAGGAATTGTGTCAGGCTTCCAAGAAATATTTGTATCAATACGGTATGCATAGGAAACGTGTCAGGCTTCCAAGAAATGTTTATATCAACACGGTATGCAAAGGAAATGTGTCAGGCTTCCAAGAAATGTTTATATCATTACGGTATGCATAGGAAATGTGTCGGGCTTCCAAGAAATGTTAATATCAATAAGGTATGCAAAAGAAATGAGTCTGGCTTCCAAGAAATGTTAATATCAATCAAGTATGCAAAAGAAATGAGTCTGGCTTTCAAGATATGTTTATATCAATACGGTATGGAATGGAAATGAGTCGGGCTTTCAAGAAATATTTATATCGATACGATGTGCATAGGAATCGAGTCGGGCGTCTAAGAAATGTTTATATAAAGTTCTATAAACTTATTTAGTGCATTTTTAATTATAGTGTTAGGGTTCATTAAAATTCCTATTTTTTCCAATCCCCAGAAACGTATTTCCGTGTAGTCTGTATTGGTCCCGGTCCCATCTACCTCGAATTATCGAGATTCTACTGTATTTCCGTGTAGTCTGTATTGGTCCCGGTCCCATCTACCACGAATTATCGAGACTCTACTGTATTTCCGTATAGTCTGTATTAGTCCCGGTCCCATCTACCACGAATTATCGAGACTCTACTGTATTTCCGTGTAGTCTGTATTGGTCCCGGTCCCATCTACCTCGAATTATCGAGACTCTACTGTATTTCCGTGTAGTCTGTATTGGTCCCGGTCCCATCTTCCTCGAATTATCAAGACTCTACTGTATTTCCGTATAGTCTGTATTGGTCCCGGTCCCATTTACCTTGAATTATCGAGACTCTACTGTATTTCAAAATACGTTTTGTACTTGCATTCATAGATTTGTCGTCTATTCTACAGAGGTCCCATAGTTAAATGAAGGTATTGGTAGAACAATGGTAAACTGAAGGACGATTAGAAACATAAGATATGATAACGACACTGGTTTTACGCGCTGGGAAAAGATGAATTGGATTAAAGTATAAACAGAAAGTGTGAACATGTGCGAAGACTAAATAACACAATGACCAGCTGATGTATACAAACTAAAGTAATAAGAACCAGCACGACAGTTGGTAGTGGGAGAATAATATCTAGAGTCGTACACTTGTCTGGAAACAGCTGGAAACCTTAGATGAGATTAAGCACAGGAATTACGAATGAGAAGGAAAAAGATTCTGTTCCCAAAAGGCCTATTTCTAAGAGATAATAACATGGCATTATCTCTTATAATCTGACTTCTCAAATGATATGTGCTTTAGGCTTTAGGGAAATGTAAGCATAGGCAGTGATTATGACAATGAAAAAGGCACATATCAATTTGAGGAACAATTCGAGGGAAAATTGATATCGACAAAAACTCCAGGCGAGGAACCCGTCTTTGCTCCATAACTCACTTCGATGGTTTGGATTTTCATATATCCAAATAACTACGATGATCTGCCGTAAATAAAATCAATAGAAGTGTCGTCAATTTACTACCTCACATGTTGCCTAATGTTTTGAAAAGCTTCCAGTTATAACGAAATTTCAAAACCAGGAATCCATGGAAATACTTTATAAGGTTATAAACCCCTGACCACAAAAACAATGGAATTAAGTTAAAAGTAGTATGTTTTTCCATAATTTTAATTTAGTTATTTACGTTTCGATGTCAATGTCGTCATCTTCAGAGGAACTAGATTTGCATAAAACCAAACTAAAGACTATTTTATCCAAAAATTTTTCAATGAAATTTTTATTAATAGATTTATTGTAAAAGTAAAATTATTCAAGTTCAAAACTACATTAAAAAGTAGAAGCTACGAAATCCAGAAAATTTCAATCAGAAAATAATTTACATATATAAACAAATGTTTGTTTTAAATGAAAAAGTTCAACTATTACAATATAAATATTCAAAATAACCCAAATAACAAATAATGCAAGTTACTTAAGATTAAACCCATATGTACATTTCGATGATCATGTCATCATCATCAGAGAGTCCTAATACAAAATTACAATCTAGCAAACAAGAATTTACGAACTAGAGGGACACTTTACGTAACGTAACGTCTTGTTGGCTAGATTGTAATTTTGTAATAAAACCCTCTGATGATGATGACATGGTCATCGAAATATACATAAGGGGTTTAATTTTAAGTAACTTGTTTTATTTTTCATCACTTAAACAATAGTTTATGATTATCCGTACTTTAAATTTAGTAAATTTATTAAAACTTCCTGAGACAGAACATTTTCGATCGCTATGTGCCGATCTTCATCAGTGTCTTCTGCTTGGAGATGTTGGGTCAAGCGGTGACGGTTTTAAAGGTTGTGTTATTTGTAATTTTTTATTATTTTTGAGGTATTGGGGTTCTTTTTCACATTTTCATTGTAATATATTGTACCTCTGTACTCTTGATATTGTACGAAAAATTTCAAGATGATGCATTCCAAACGTATACACTAAGATTCACCGTAAATTTGAAGAAATTGTTAAAACAGGAAAGATTTATAAGGTAAAAACACAATTTACGGCTACAGGTATTATTCAATATAAAATATCAAGATAATGCCATGAAACTGTCTCATTCTTGAAAATTGAAGGTAATCGGGGTCCGCATGTGAAAAGTAAGTAGGCCTATATATGCACGTTACTAGTGAGGTGGAATGAAAAGGTAGGTTTTCAAATTATAACACTCTAATAGCACATAATTAAAATTACAAAAGGTAATTGATTATTTTAAAAAATTTTACCATCTCTTAAATTTGTGTATTTACGACGTATTTGGGTAGTGATATACTAAAATGTAATTTAATAAGGTATAAAATTTGTTGCAAACCAAATTACTAGGCTTGCATTGATTATAGAATGAGCATGCCATTTCATACTACTAAAAGGATCATTAAATTCATTGGCGCAAACCAAGTCCGTTCTTAGAGAAATAATTAAGAATTCTCCAGTTTTGCGTTTCAGCAAAGTCGAACTTAAACATGCCTTCCATTAGGTTTTCACACAAAATATATTATAAATTGTGTAAATCCCCAGGGTGTAGCCCTTCTGCTTAGTGTAAGCCGTGGAGTATATATTGTTTTGTGAAATTCTCCACAGAATTAAATTCCCTTTAGACCACTGCGCTGACGTAAGGAAGACTGTGTTCCTGCCTTACTTATTGCGGCAGTGTTATTAATTTTAAATGGGATTTTAAAGCTACTTCATAACCGTACACAAGAATTAGAGATACAATTATTTACAAAGCACATTCATAGTCACTACCTTTTGTACTATATATATATATATATATATATATATGTCGCAATATGTATTCTTGTGTATTAATAAAGAACTATGTCAAAATACAAATACAAGAATAATAATTGAATTTATAATTCAAAGCTTCTCATTAGCTAACAGTACCAACATCATCAGGAATATTAAACAATTCATATATTCTTTAATAATATTAATTGTTTAATATTCCTGATGATGTTGGTACTGTTAGCCAACGAAAAGCTTTGAATTGTAAATTCAATTATAATTCTTGTATTTGTATTTTGACTTATGTTCTTTATTAATACACAAGAATACATATTTCGATATATATATATATATATATATATATATATATATATATATATATATATAAAGAACTAAGTCAAAATACAAATAGAAGAATATACACATATAAATACACATAAACACAAGCACGCACGGACGCACACACACACACACACACTCACTCAATTTCTCTCTCCATTTCCCATTGTTATAGTTCTCATGTATAAGATTTACGACTCTGCAATTGTATTCGTGGATGATTTAGGAAACTCCGATGGCATTTTTTACTATGC
Organism: Prosapia bicincta; assembly: GCA_036971475.1. Lineage (NCBI taxonomy): Eukaryota > Metazoa > Arthropoda > Insecta > Hemiptera > Cercopidae > Prosapia > Prosapia bicincta. Next base: position 75,587,314 of record JBAIZL010000002.1, on the reverse strand, counting down.
ATTTGTAAAAATCAGACACTTTGATTTGTTATAAAACAAATAACGGTAAACTGCTCTAAAATAACTCAGAAATAGGCTACGGAACGACATAGAAGATCGATGTATGTAAATTAGACGTTACGCTGTTTGGATTATTCATGAAGAAAATGTCCAGGACGACAGGTTAGGTATTCGAGATGCGTACAATAATTCAGTTACTCCAAAAAGGGTTGAAACAAAACCTACTGGAAACGTCAAGACATCTATACTTTTCGTCGTAAATTCAGTTTCAAGTTTGTAGGTTTTCTTTTACAAAAACAAATGCTCGATTATTCCTTAATTAATATATATAATAATATATTATATATATATATATATATATATATATATATATATATATATATATATATATAATTATTGCTATTATTTATAAAAATAAAACTGGTCTTATTAGCCCAACCAATAACATTACCTGCATTACCTTAACCTAAATACTCATATAACGAAAGTGCCCATTAATTTTTACATTGTCAGTTACATATATTTGATTAAAACTGGTGCAGCACAACACTACACTACACAAACTCAAATAGCATGGTTCTCTTCAATCTTCTAACCATGTTCTGTTTATCAAGAAATTGAAGAGCTACTACAAAAGTACGAAGGTGGAATAGGTTTTCCTGTTTTTTAGCATCTTCTGTATGCCTTCTGTTATCGTGGCTATATTTAGGTTTCAGATAATGTTTTGGTTTTTCACATACCAAGAGGAATAACTATTGATTATAAAATGATGAAAATGCTGATCCGTAAAGTCTAGAAAGAGATTTGTCCTAGCCACGCGAACCATGATTCTTCCCAACGTCTGGTAACAAGGAAGCTTAGATAGTAATGTAATAGATAGTAATGTTTATATTTTGGCTATGCTTTTGTTTCCTTATCCTACTACGAGATTTTTGTGGGTGAGAATAGCTTTATAATTACGTCAAGGATAACAGGTAAGCTCTCTAAGAGCAAATCATAGTATTTATTATTAGATTTGTACATATTTATTAATCATAACTATTGTTGTCTATCATCCCTACATACCTCACACAACACAGTAGCGAACACCCAAGACCTCTACTCCGCCGAACATACCGAACATACACAACACACACACACATACACGCACACACACACACACACACACACACACACACACACACACATACACGCACACACACACACACACACACACACACACACACACACACACACACACACACAGAAACACACACACTCTCTCACTCTCTCTCTCTCTCACACACACACACACACACACACACACTCTCTCTCTCTCTCTCTCTCGCTCACACACACACACACACTCTCTCTCTCTCACACACACACACACACACACTCTCTCTCTCTCTCTCTCTCACACACACACACACACACACACTCTCACACAACACACACACACACACACTCACACGTACAGACACACACACACACACACACACACACACACACACACATATATAAAGACATATATATCAATTTAAACATTTATTCAGATATTTTTATTCATTTATTATATACGGTATATATGTATATCAATTCCACTTAGGTTAAACAAAAACAAGAATTATTTATTATTTTTTTATTATTCAAAGCTTTCTAAATAATTCACTAATAGAAATAATTAAATGATTTCGAAATAATTCAAGTAATTTTTTATTTGTTTATCCTCAGATGTTTTGATTATACAAGAAAACACATTTTAAACAAAAAGAAAGAATTCATCCAAGGATTATAATATATAAAGGTTATTAGGATGCAATTTATCCTGCGACCACTGTTTCTATAAATCATCGAGGCCTCAAGAGATCACTACACACATTCTAAAACTATCTAACCTCCTAAATATTTTATAAAATCACATTACAGGGTGGGCTAGTCGGCAAAGGTGTTATGTATTTTCCTATGTACACAATCGTATGTAAATAAAATATGTTCTATATCGTTTAATTTGCAAATCCTTGTTCAATATCGGTTTTAATCCGGATCCTTTAAAAAAAAAACAACAAAAAATGATCTCTATCAGTGGCCACCCAAGGGAGGGGCCAAGGGGGATAGCATGAGAAAAAATGAAATCTATAAATAAATTGAAAATGACAAGAAAAATATTTCATGTTCTACTGGAATTTAGGTGTAGGGTAATACGAACGACAATAGAACACAATATTTAGCCTACTTGTAAATTGAGTTCTCTGAGTCAGTATTTCCTCTAGTGAACGGACTGTAATAACCTATATTTATTCTAAACGCGCCATCCTTCCTTGGATAAAATACATGCTAATATTACTTGTATTTTTGTCTGACGTATCCTGTATTAAAATGTTAAAAAGTAGCATTAAAATGTTAGAAATTTTTCTAATGTATCATTAATTTTAAAAACTCTTAACATTTCGCTTTGCGGTAAAATTCGCAGTTTTTGAGTTAGCACCTTAAGGTATAACAAAATAAGCATTGAAGTTACTTGACAATTGATATTTATGGGGAAATATTGAAATTGTCGAAAAATAAATAAACAACCTACTTTACTATGACATAAAAACACAGAATTAGTTCAATATGAGTCTTTTTTATGTTGCTTATGCTTAAAACATAAGTTTTAGAGTGGTAAAAATTCAATATTATCTACGGGGGTGAACAAACAAAAACCCACGGCCCCGTTGTAGTTCTGCCCCCCTTGACAAAATCCTGGGTGCGCCACTAATCTCTATTACTAACTTTAAACTATAATATAAATTGTTATAATAATTATTGTGCCTATATGAAACTATAAATAATTACGTTTATTTGTAGAAACAACTGTAACAGAGAAAATTGTAAATTATTTTATATTACAGCTCGTAAATAGAATTCTGAAGTAATAAAAGATCTGTAAGCGAACGGCAAGAGTTTCCATATTTACACCTATTCTACAATTCTGTGAGACTTCTGAAACGTAACCTGCTTACTGTTATTGTTGTGTAAGAACACTGAAACAAATTAGCATATCTTGTTGAGAAAGCATGTAACATATTCCAACATATTCTTGCAGAAGGGAATACAAAATCCCAAATCACATACTGAGACAAATGGTAGAGACGTACCAGCCTGCGACATGCAAATTCAGTTGTGATATTAAAGATAGTAACAATCTCACAGTTAGACAAATATTTGAAACAATAACAATATTAATATTATATTTATTTGCATCGTTTTACGTTTCACGGTACATTGGAACGTAATTCGATGAAAACCTGGCTAGAAGACCAATGTAAACTTATACTGCTAAAATATAGACTCAAATATATTATAAAATTTATCACTTAACTAACAGAATTCGATGAACATTCTGGGGATTTTCGTTTTTCTTTATTTGACAAGAAGGCTAAAGTAACGTTTAAAGCCGCTGGTAAAGCCCCAAGACCTGAAACTTTCTTCACCTATTATAGGGTATAGTAAGAGCAGAACGAGGTGTAGCCTGAAAGTGGATCTGCCTTGTAGTCGTGTCTGTATCTAAGCCGCGTTTACACCAAAGTCTTCCACTAAGTTTACCACACGCCACGGGAATTTGTTGCTTTTTCTACGAAATTCAGCAACTTTGTCTGTTTTCCACTTGTGGAGAGACAAATCCACTATACTTTTGTTTCCCGTGGGTGTCGGTAAAGATCAAAGAAATTTGACAACTAAAGGTGGAAGATTAGTTGCTGCGCACTTTGCTGAAGCAACTTGTGGGAAATTAATAGAGACATTACCCACTCACGCGCCCATGACGTGACGTCGGGCGCTAACATCCCCCCGTCAGTCCAAAAACGTAATGTAACTACTAGCTTTTCTTGGACAGGTACAGCTTTCTTGTAGATTGCGTCACGTTTCTTGATTTTACGTCTGATCATTGAAATCAAATAGTCAAAGTTCGGATCTTTCTCAGAACGTTTCTCACACTCCCTTTGCACCTCAGCTCACTACTCAACGAATCGACGTCACTAATCGTGTCACTGCCGCTGTACCTCCCCTAGCCATCAACGATGGTCTTACCCCATACTTTGGGGACCCCTTGTACGGTTGCTGGCTATAATGACACAAGCAGCCGTGGCAATAATTGCGTCTTCATCGTCAGGTATCCGAGAGACTACTGCTTAAAATCACACGCCAATTCTTTGGCAATAGGTTCGCCACTTGTTGCTCTAAATTCGAGAAGAGCAACTTTTAGTAAACTACTTTGGTGTAAACGATTTCTATGAGGTCAGGATACCTCCCTTAGATCTTTAATACAGACTCACTTTACAAGGCAATGTTACGGCAAAGGGTTGTTTGCTAAAATACAACCCTTTGTTTCTCGCTTTGGGATATCTCTTTCTTCTATACACTCATCTCTCTAATCTTCCTAATTTCACTCCAATTAATTTCTTCCATTTTCCGATGTCCCTAACTTCAGGCAGGATTGCTGCCAATGTGCGCCATTCATTACGTGACCATCCGTCCCTTTTATTTTGGTTCTTCGTCCCAGTGTAGCAGCAATAGGCTTCGGGCCGAAAAATTGCCCGTATTTTGAACTGTGCTAAAAATTAGCGAAAAGCGTGCCGCCACGTTCTTGACGGCGCTTTCGTTTACTAAGGACTTAGACAGATCCTTTTGTTGGAGCAGATCCAGAAAATGTATCTCGGTGGAAAAAAGTCAAAAAAAAAAAAACAACGGACCTATTGGTTGAAAAGGAATACACAGATTGTAATAAGACCACGATCAATTTGCTCAATTTTCGCCAACTCCAGACTACACGATGTCACAAAAAGTTAAAAGAAACGGCGTAATCTAAATGTTTTTACAGAATATCGTTGGGTAGCCGTATGAAACATTGTCACAGAAACCATTAAAAGCTTGAAGATGTTTATACTTTATCCAACTCGGTATATATGCCCCTGTAGAAAAAGTATCTATGTTTAATGAACAAATTGTGGACTCCTGATAAGCTCTAGTTACGGTTTTCAACCGTATGAAGATGGTGCTAACTCGGACAAATATAATAAATCGTTTCAAGAATTTTATTCTTATTAAAAACCATCGCCAACTGTATTCAAATAGATTTATTCTTTTGACAAATTTTAATATAACTATATACAGAATTTTTTGCGTTTGTAAATATATTCTATTTTGGTAAATAAAATGAAGATTACTGGAAAAATATATAATTTCTAATTTGAACCTACTTATTTACGCAACTTAACACATGTCTCGTTTTGAGTTGAAAAACAAGTAATACATATATTTATTTAAAAGTAAATCTCTACTTAAGCTGACAAAGAAAAAAGTTATTTCAAATTCTTTTTATTTTATAATTACAATGCACGCTACATACATATGTCAGAACAGGTGCCAAAATAGAAAGAGAATTCCCTTGCAATATGCTATTTTCCTTCCTATGTATGGTGTTGGGCTATTATTTTTTTTGTTACTATTTATACGTTTTCTTTTGTTTCGTCACTAGCAATGAGCTTTAGTTTCTTTTCGCTTTCTTTTCGCATTGTCCGTTTTTGAAGCAAGGTTCGATACATTTAATCCAGTTTGTTTGTTTTATTCCTTTCATTTTTAACCCTAGAGCGCTATTTATGTTATGTGTGGTAACCATGACAACAATTTATGGTTATACAATAGAGATTTTTCATATAAACGTTTGAGAAGTTCATTTCTAGCTATTGAAAGTTGGCTAAGTGCCAAAAATTGCTAGACTTCGAAAATGAAGATACTCAGTTTGAATCCGACCTTGATCCCCCCCATTTTTTATAATGTAATTATTAAATAAAAATTTGAAAACTGTATTAACATCAATCGTCATTCACAATAGGTTTAAAAAAATGTATTTGAACGTAGATGAATAAAGATGTATTTTATTAACGAATGAAAATGTGTACAAGATAAGCCTATATATCAGGAGTGCGAGCTAATAGAAGACATTGAATAAACAGTTAGGTCAGTTAAGATACACCTAATGCGTGTTGTAACTTGAGTTTAATATAAACATTTTTTTGTTGTATGAAGGATATTTAACAAAGGAAATAATTGATATATATATATATATATATATATATATATATATATATATATATATATATATATATATATATATGGTGATACGTATTCCTTCACGGATGGAAAAATATGATGAATGGAGTACATCCGTTCATTCTGCAGTCCATAAATTCGCAGTTCCGACGTTTCGCCAGAATCTCATCCAGCATTGACTAGGTGAACCCAACAACAGTTGAAGAGCGAGACCTCCTCTATACTGTTGTTGAGTTCACCTCGTCAATGCTGGATGAGATTCTAGCGAAACGTCGGAACTGCGAATTTATGGACTGCAGAATGAAAGGATGAACTCCAGATAGTAACTATTCATCATCATATATATATATATATATATATATATATATATATATATATATATATATATATATATATATATATATGTATATATATTGTAGCTAGTAGATGCCTAATGTCTATTATAATAATGTAAATAATCTAATGTCTACATAATGTATATTCTAATGTAAGAGAGGGGGGTAGCTCCTCTCTATGAGTGTCAGGCGTGAAACTGTTCACAACTGTTGAGTTACTTTTCTCTCACATTTAACAGACCAAACATTTACCCTAGCATTTAACATCCATCCTCTATACTGTCCAGGCAATAAAGGCGTCAAATTTATTTTGCTTTAAAAAACCAAAATAAAACAGAAATACCACATTCAGGGTTTTTATAAATTTCAAAGTATAAACACAATACTTTCGTTAAAATAACCGTTATATATACAAAACAGTAATTATAACTTACTAATACCTTTTATAAAACAAGTGTATAGACATTTTTATTTAAATTTATACTCGTTGAGCTCCATGTAAATTGAAAAAAATGATACATAGAAAGATATATTGATATCTGTGACTACTGTGTTGGTGTTGAAGCATAGCAGCAAAGTAAAAATCGATACATACGTCATAAACAATTTACTGAATCAACTAGACACAGCAAGACGCCGTATTAAACTAATTTAGTTGGCGCACCACGCGCCCCAGCAGGAGAACCGTCATCAATTCCCTTACTTGTTATTTTTGTTCAACAATGTCCACAATTGCCTTTTATAGTTTGTTGAAACATTTCAGTTTTATTTATGACAAAAATATTGTTTAATTTCTGTAATTTTATTTGTGTATTTTTCGTTCTGTGGAAATCCAGATTCTATTTTTCAAGGATATCTATATTATTTTCTGTTAATCAACCGTGTTTATGTGAGGCGCCATGAATTCGAGAGTAAATGCGTTAATTTCAGAAGTTTAATACAAACAATTGTTACGAATTTTAAAAAATCGTGTTCTAACCTTGAACATAAACCAAAGGATTATGATAACAATTCCTTCTCTTTTCCTAATTTATATAGTGAATTATACTTACTGTAGTAGTTAGATGGCTTCTAGTTGTATGTGCTCATGTTGTTGGTCTGAACAGTTTGTGGTTAAACCTAGTTTCACTGCAATATAGATGAAGTTTGTGCATTTAAAATAATCCATTCTTATAAATCGTCCAATCCTTCTTCTTGGTTTTAAATTGCACGACCTATTTATTTTAGTTTTCAACCGACTTCAAAAAAAAGGAAGAGGTTCTGCATTCGATTCGTATATTTTTCTCATGTTTGTAACGCGATAATTTTGGAAATATTGAACCGACCAAAGTGATTTTTCTTGCAAATGAAAGAGGAAACCCTCTTAGTGGCCACATTATAGTTACACTACATCCATCTAATTTGGAGACAATAATATGCTATTTTAACTAAAAAATCAATATTTTGAGAGACTTTTTTAAAATAAGGATTATGAGTTATAAAATAACTAAAAAAACAATCGCGGCATTTATTTTATGTATTCTACCATACATAGACGTAATATAGAAGAAAGTACAGTAGAGTCTCGATAACTCGAGGTTGATGGGACCGAGACCCATTCAGATTACACGGAAGTATATCGTGCATTAGAAAATCTAGGAGTTTCAATGAGACCTAATACTATAATTAAAAATGCATTAAATAAGATTATAGAACTTTATATGAACATTTCTTGGAAGCTCGTCACATATCCTTAGCATGCCGTATTGATATAAACATATCTTGAAAGCCAGACTATTTCCTTTGCATACCGTATTGATATAAATATATCTTGAAAGCCAGACTATTTCCTTTGCATACCGTATTGATAAAAACATATCTTGAAAGCCAGACTATTTCCTTTGCATACCGTATTGATAAAAACATATCTTGAAAGCCAGACTATTTCCTTTGCACGCCGTATTGATAAAAACATATCTTGAAAGCCAGACTATTTCCTTTGCATACCGTATTGATATAAATATATCTTGAAAGCCAGACTATTTCCTTTGTATACCGTATTAACATAAATATTTTTTTAAGTCCGACTAATCATTTTCTTTTAAATAGATAAAATAGGCTCAAATTTAACTTAAGCTCGAAATATCGGGACTGATTTTCGAGACTTTACTGTATGTACAAAACTAATGGATTTTTTTATTTCTTGCTTGAGGAAGCTGCTTAGATCGAGCATTATCGGATTATAATGAACGAATTATTCTCATGAAAGACGGAGTTTTTATGGTTTTCCCATATTGATGTATAACTTGGTATAACTCGAATGAGATAAGCCAAAATAAGTACACTAAATATAATATTTAGTATATTTACCATACACGAGACAATGAATAACCCTCAGGTGAAAACTTCATCACTTCACTAAATATCAACAGATAAATTCCTTAAATATAACTTTATTATCAATTTTCCTTTTATTTTTTAAGGTCCTATTTTATGCGTAAAACACGTTTTTCCTAATAATTAATAAATATAGAATTTTTGTATATTTACCTACAAATAAAAATGCGTCTAAGGGTTTATTCTATAAGAATCTTCGTATATTTCCGGCAAAATATATTACTCCAAGGTTTCTAATTTGCCCTCGCTCCAGGGTTGCTATGGAATCTGTAATCACTGGAGTTAGGTTTTGTAAGCACCAGGTACCCATGTTCTGTGAATAATCCACAGGCTACATTCGTGACTATGGATATAAAATGAAATAAATTGTACATTGCTTACTGTTCCGTTGGTTTTAAAAATAACTGGTGTGAAATAACTGGTGCGCGAAATGCCACTTGTACGTCCCATGGTCTGTCGCGTACATACGTTATATGAAGGTGTCAAATCGTTACACATCTAGGGGATGAGGAGTGAAAAAACATTTTTGGTGGAATAAAATACTACTCGGAATAATATAGAATTTTCTGGTTTTGGGAGTAGGAAAGACTTATAGGTCACGTGGTGTTATCCACCTCGAGTACTCGTGCTCTTTATCGGGATAAAAAATGGGGTCTGGCTACTCGTATGGAAATACAAGAGACTATGTTGTGGTATGTGGTGCATACTTGCTTCCTAAAGTATAGTCTATTGAGAGTATGAGTATAGTGCGGACCACGTAACCGAGCACTTGGCCTTGAAAGGTCGCACGAGATTTCTCGTGTACTACCCCTTCTCAAAACTTGTTACATATTCAGAATATTCGATACATCAACAGCTTCTTCATCCGTCATGTCTACACATATTTCAACATTGCTTGTTATTTCATACCGAAGCTAATTTATCATCGAATTTATCTTATATCGACCGTTTCATGCAAGTCAGTATTTGACAGTCGTTATCATGTTTGTAGGAAAGTATTTATATTAAACCTCTACTTCCCGTCTCGCCTACTGCGATCTCTCAAGACCAAGTGCACAGTTACGTGGTCCGGACTACACATTCCGTTCGTTTTCAGTTACAAGAGAATATCTGAATGGAATTTGAAATCCCCTTTCAACACATGCCGATATAGACTTACTGTAGCAAGTTTTTATTAATAGATTTATAATTCATGATAGTCAACCTAGCCCTTGATACACACAAAATAGATGAAGGTCGAAGATCTTTAGTTAATTTTACTATCCCGTGTATCAATATATTATCTATTGTGTTCTCTCTTTGTCTAATGGAGTTTAATTTTTCAAACAAAAATATTTGTGATAAAAAGTTACGGTCTGTGTTGACAAAGGGACACATCTCCCGAAATGGCCGTCCTCAACAAATATAAGTAAGTGCTACTATAGGCAAGTTTATAAATAATTATAATCATTTAGTGTATAAACATTTGTTTTAAAAAGAGTTTTTATTTAAATGTGTTTAAATTTAACGAATTTTGTCTAGGAAAAATTAAAAAACCTATTACGATGAATATTGTGTTCAACTAAAATAAAATAGGAGGCAGAAATAATTTTAAGCCCTCTGAAAACAGTAACAAAAACAATTTATAAAGACAAACAAAAATATACCAAGAGCTATTTCTACCATTCCAAGCTATTCACTGCCTAATTTCAAAATGCTGCGTTAAGGGTACAAATATGAAAATGAATTTAGTTAAATTGTCTCTAAACACAATCAAACCTTTACGTTGAGATATATTCCAATAGGGAATCTACTCTCTTTGTAAACTTGCGTAATTTAAAAGCCTTTGTGCTGTAAATTGGTTCCTATAGCAATAATCCATAAAGCAACACTGAGCAAACCTCTAGGCACCGCTTACGTACATTTAGCGACGACTTTGGTACTTTCAAATATAATTATTGCAAATTCTATTCATCTTATTTAGGAATAAGCAATATGCCAAACGTTTTGGAAAAATATGCAAATTAGAAGTCAACCTTATAAGGACGGTCCATGTTAATTATATGTTTTGTTTCGTGGATTTGGTTAATTCTGGATTTTAAGTATTCAATATTGTTGAGTTTAGTGCAATAGCTTTCGCAAAGAAATTACATTAGAGAAATCTAATGCTTTGTAACAAAAACAGAATAAAGTTGATTCTGGAAAACAGATAAATAACAACAACTGTGGAGAAATTGAGAGGGAAACCTATACAACTAAGAAATGTTCTCCATGATCTCGTAAACATGAAAGAAAGACATAACCCAGTGAAACATGGAAAAGTAAAAGTAATAAAGGAGTGGTAAAGGCTGGAATACCGCGGTAGCTAAGCAATGAGATAGAAAAAAGGAAATCCGTTACTTTTCATGGTAACTCCTACAAAATGTGGTTTCCTTTGATCAGAATGTTTGCAAAAGACTCGGAAAGTATAAAGGGGATATCCCATTATGCTTGACATCAACACTCAACAAACATTCACGAATGCTTCCCAGTGGGAAGGTTAGCATCAAATTATCGGTTGATCAATATAAACCAATGTCTGCAAGAGTGTATTGCTTGGAATTATCTGACTTCTTCCTTATTTACTTTCATCTCAACTGAAATATTCCGAAAAAGAACGTTCTACGTAACGCGACAGTGTACTGAAAAAATGCAATAAGAACAAATATACTAAAATTTCGTACAAAGATACCTTAAAAGCAAAATAAATGTATGTATTAGCATAATTTAAATTTAATACAAATAACAACTAACGTTTCAACAAAATAATAAGGTACGTCACATGACTTATTACGCGTGGCTATTAATTCTTCCTTGGGGTTATACATTATGCTAAACTACAATATTTAACTACTAAGAATGTGTGCTTATAGTCTTATTACAAATATATAAACAAATATTTAACTAGCTTAATTATTACCAAGCAACGTACATAATTAATTAATAATCTCAACAAACCAATATAAATATGATCTCTTAAAGTCTGTAGTCTATTACGTTCGGTGAAACTTAATTAATCCCTTTTACATTAGTGTATTACACAACACACACACACAAACACAAACACACATATACAAACGTGTCAATTATACCTGGTATATTTTAAGTAGCAGAGTTTCCAATATTCATCGAATAAAGACTTATGAAAATGTTTTTAATCCTCTTTGCTATATTTTCACCCTTATGATTAAAATAAGCCAATAATAAATTGTAACGTTTTACTTAATTAATTTTATAAAATGCAATCTTGGGGAGTGAACGACGTCGAATTAAATTAACACTTTCTGTAAATTCCAGGCTAGATATTATTGACTAGTGATTTACATTTGTTAATGCGAAAAAGTGAAATAAAATTACTCACTCTTCCTTACAAAGGGCGAATAAGAACCAGTGATAACTTAACAACCTTATATAGTACGGCTGTTTGATATATAATTACTATTATACGAGAAAAATAGATAGTCTAAAGGTAGAATTCACTTTAATGGTAAAACATTTGTAGATTCTTGTTTCGAAATTTTAAAACATATTATCATATGCCTAAAAGAGTACATTATAGGTACATACATAGGTTGTAAGCCAGTGTTTTGTACCAGATCATGAGTTCCCACACTGGGGGGGGGGGTGTTCCCTTGGAGGGCGTAAAGGCAGGTCAAATGGGACGCGAGACCAGTTGAAAAATAGTAAGTCAAATTCTCTTTTATTTACATTGAAATGAAGCTAAAATGAAGAAGAATAATTCTTCTTCATTTTGGATAAAACCCTTAAAAGTGTATCACAGGCAGCTCTTCTATTACATTTGTCTTTTTGAAGCCCCTATTTGTCCTAAAAACATTTTCAACACTGGTTGCAATAAAATCAAAATATAGGGACGAACTTGAAGTTGCTAATGAGCGTATATCATACTTCTTGTGAAAGTATCTATGTAAGGATTAAGGGAAAGACACCGGATACTGAGGGTTAGAGAACGTTGTGGGTGTCGTGATGAGCACCACTTCCAGTAGGATTGTTCTAAATATATAAAGTCAGCTAGTATCTCACTTGGCCCCTTGTAAGAAGGAGTATAAAGAAGCCCAGATGTAAGGATTAAGGGAAAGACACCGGATACTGAGGGTTAGAGGACGTTGTGGGTGTCGTGATGAGCACCACTTCCAGTAGGATTGTTCTAAATATATTACATCAGCTAGTATCTCACTTGGCCCCTTGTAAGAAGGAGTGTAAAGAAGCCCAGATGTAAGGATTAAGGGAAAGACACCGGATACTGAGGGTTAGAGGACGTTGTGGGTGTCGTGATGAGCACCACTTCCAGTAGGATTGTTCTAAATATATTACATCAGCTAGTATCTCACTTGGCCCCTTGTAAGAAGGAGTGTAAAGAAGCCCAGATGTAAGGATTAAGGGAAAGACACCGGATACTGAGGGTTAGAGGACGTTGTGGGTGTCGTGATGAGCACCACTTCCAGTAGGATTGTTCTAAATATATTACATCAGCTAGTATCTCACTTGGCTCCTTGTAAGAAGGAGTATAAAGAAGCCCAGATGTAAGGATTATGGGGAAAGACACCGGATACTGAGGGTTAGAGGACGTTGTGGGTGTCGTGATGAGCACCACTTCCAGTAGGATTGTTCTAAATATATTACATCAGCTAGTATCTCACTTGGCCCCTTGTAAGAAGGAGTGTAAAGAAGCCCAGATGTAAGGATTAAGGGAAAGACACCGGATACTGAGGGTTAGAGGACGTTGTGGGTGTCGTGATGAGCACCACTTCCAGTAGGATTGTTCTAAATATATTACATCAGCTAGTATCTCACTTGGCCCCTTGTAAGAAGGAGTATAAAGAAGCCCAGATGTAAGGATTAAGGGAAAGACACCGGATACTGAGGGTTAGAGGACGTTGTGGGTGTCGTGATGAGCACCACTTCCAGTAGGAATGTTCTAAATATATTACATCAGCTAGTATCTCACTTGGCCCCTTGTAAGAAGGAGTATAAAGAAGCCCAGATGTAAGGATTAAGGGAAAGACACCGGATACTGAGGGTTAGAGGACGTTGTGGGTGTCGTGATGAGCACCACTTCCAGTAGGAATGTTCTAAATATATTACATCAGCTAGTATCTCACTTGGCCCCTTGTAAGAAGGAGTATAAAGAAGCCCAGATGTAAGGATTAAGGGAAAGACACCGGATACTGAGGGTTAGAGGACGTTGTGGGTGTCGTGATGAGCACCACTTCCAGTAGGAATGTTCTAAATATATTACATCAGCTAGTATCTCACTTGGCCCCTTGTAAGAAGGAGTATAAAGAAGCGCAGATGTAAGGATTAAGGGAAAGACACCGGATACTGAGGGTTAGAGGACGTTGTGGGTGTCGTGATGAGCACCACTTCCAGTAGGAATGATCTAAATATATTACATCAGCTAGTATCTCACTTGGCCCCTTGTAAGAAGGAGTATAAAGAAGCCCAGATGTAAGGATTAAAGGAAAGACACCGGATACTGAGGGTTAGAGGACGTTGTGGGTGTCGTGATGAGCAGCACTTCCAGTAGGATTGTTCTAAATATATTACATCAGCTAGTATCTCACTTGGCCCCTTGTAAGAAGGAGTATAAAGAAGCGCAGATGTAAGGATTAAGGGAAAGACACCGGATACTGAGGGTTAGAGGACGTTGTGGGTGTCGTGATGAGCACCACTTCCAGTAGGAATGTTCTAAATATATTACATCAGCTAGTATCTCACTTGGCCCCTTGTAAGAAGGAGTATATAGAAGCGCAGATGTAAGGATTAAGGGAAAGAAACCGGATACTGAGGGTTAGAGGACGTTGTGGGTGTCGTGATGAGCGCCACTTCCAGTAGGATTGTTCTAAATATATTACATCAGCTAGTATCTCACTTGGCCCCTTGTAAGAAGGAGTATAAAGAACTCTAGATGTAAGGATTAAGGGAAAGACACCGGATACTGAGGGTTAGAGGACGTTGTGGGTGTCGTGATGAGCACCACTTCCAGTAGGAATGTTCTAAATATATTACATCAGCTAGTATCTCACTTGGCCCCTTGTAAGAAGGAGTATAAAGAAGCGCAGATGTAAGGATTAAGGGAAAGACACCGGATACTGAGGGTTAGAGGACGTTGTGGGTGTCGTGATGAGCACCACTTCCAGTAGGAATGTTCTAAATATATTACATCAGCTAGTATCTCACTTGGCCCCTTGTAAGAAGGAGTATAAAGAAGCCCAGATGTAAGGATTAAGGGAAAGACACCGGATACTGAGGGTTAGAGGACGTTGTGGGTGTCGTGATGAGCACCACTTCCAGTAGGAATGTTCTAAATATATTACATCAGCTAGTATCTCACTTGGCCCCTTGTAAGAAGGAGTATAAAGAAGCCCAGATGTAAGGATTAAGGGAAAGACACCGGATACTGAGGGTTAGAGGACGTTGTGGGTGTCGTGATGAGCACCACTTCCAGTAGGAATGTTCTAAATATATTACATCAGCTAGTATCTCACTTGGCCCCTTGTAAGAAGGAGTATAAAGAAGCCCGGATGTAAGGATTAAGGGAAAGACACCGGATACTGAGGGTTAGAGGACGTTGTGGGTGTCGTGATGAGCACCACTTCCAGTAGGAATGTTCTAAATATATTACATCAGCTAGTATCTCACTTGGCCCCTTGTAAGAAGGAGTATAAAGAAGCGCAGATGTAAGGATTAAGGGAAAGACACCGGATACTGAGGGTTAGAGGACGTTGTGGGTGTCGTGATGAGCACCACTTCCAGTAGGAATGTTCTAAATATATTACATCAGCTAGTATCTCACTTGGCCCCTTGTAAGAAGGAGTATAAAGAAGCCCAGATGTAAGGATTAAGGGAAAGACACCGGATACTGAGGGTTAGAGGACGTTGTGGGTGTCGTGATGAGCAGCACTTCCAGTAGGATTGTTCTAAATATATTACATCAGCTAGTATCTCACTTGGCCCCTTGTAAGAAGGAGTATAAAGAAGCGCAGATGTAAGGATTAAGGGAAAGACACCGGATACTGAGGGTTAGAGGACGTTGTGGGTGTCGTGATGAGCACCACTTCCAGTAGGATTGTTCTAAATATATTACATCAGCTAGTATCTCACTTGGCCCCTTGTAAGAAGGAGTATAAAGAAGCGCAGATGTAAGGATTAAGGGAAAGACACCGGATACTGAGGGTTAGAGGACGTTGTGGGTGTCGTGATGAGCACCACTTCCAGTAGGATTGTTCTAAATATATTACATCAGCTAGTATCTCACTTGGCCCCTTGTAAGAAGGAGTATAAAGAAGCGCAGATGTAAGGATTAAGATAAAGAAACCGGATACTGAGGGTTAGAGGACGTTGTGGGTGTCGTGATGAGCGCCACTTCCAGTAGGATTGTTCTAAATATATTACATCAGCTAGTATCTCACTTGGCCCCTTGTAAGAAGGAGTATAAAGAAGCCCAGATGTAAGGATTAAGGGAAAGACACCGGATACTGAGGGTTAGAGGACGTTGTGGGTGTCGTGATGAGCACCACTTCCAGTAGGAATGTTCTAAATATATTACATCAGCTAGTATCTCACTTGGCCCCTTGTAAGAAGGAGTATAAAGAAGCGCAGATGTAAGGATTAAGGGGAAGACACCGGATACTGAGGGTTAGAGGACGTTGTGGGTGTCGTGATGAGCACCACTTCCAGTAGGATTGTTCTAAATATATTACATCAGCTAGTATCTCACTTGGCCCCTTGTAAGAAGGAGTATAAAGAAGCGCAGATGTAAGGATTAAGGGAAAGAAACCGGATACTGAGGGTTAGAGGACGTTGTGGGTGTCGTGATGAGCGCCACTTCCAGTAGGATTGTTCTAAATATATTACATCAGCTAGTATCTCACTTGGCCCCTTGTAAGAAGGAGTATAAAGAACTCTAGATGTAAGGATTAAGGGAAAGACACGGGATACTGAGGGTTAGAGGACGTTGTGGGTGTCGTGATGAGCACCACTTCCAGTAGGAATGTTCTAAATATATTACATCAGCTAGTATCTCACTTGGCCCCTTGTAAGAAGGAGTATAAAGAAGCGCAGATGTAAGGATTAAGGGAAAGACACCGGATACTGAGGGTTAGAGGACGTTGTGGGTGTCGTGATGAGCACCACTTCCAGTAGGAATGTTCTAAATATATTACATCAGCTAGTATCTCACTTGGCCCCTTGTAAGAAGGAGTATAAAGAAGCCCAGATGTAAGGATTAAGGGAAAGACACCGGATACTGAGGGTTAGAGGACGTTGTGGGTGTCGTGATGAGCAGCACTTCCAGTAGGATTGTTCTAAATATATTACATCAGCTAGTATCTCACTTGGCCCCTTGTAAGAAGGAGTATAAAGAAGCGCAGATGTAAGGATTAAGGGAAAGACACCGGATACTGAGGGTTAGAGGACGTTGTGGGTGTCGTGATGAGCACCACTTCCAGTAGGATTGTTCTAAATATATTACATCAGCTAGTATCTCACTTGGCCCCTTGTAAGAAGGAGTATAAAGAAGCGCAGATGTAAGGATTAAGGGAAAGAAACCGGATACTGAGGGTTAGAGGACGTTGTGGGTGTCGTGATGAGCGCCACTTCCAGTAGGATTGTTCTAAATATATTACATCAGCTAGTATCTCACTTGGCCCCTTGTAAGAAGGAGTATAAAGAAGCGCAGATGTAAGGATTAAGGGAAAGACACCGGATGCTGAGGGTTAGAGGACGTTGTGGGTGTCGTAATGAGCACCACTTCCAGTAGGATTGTTCTAAATATATTACATCAGCTAGTATCTCACTTGGCCAATTGTAAGAGGTATAAAGAAGCGCAGATGTAAGGATTAAGGGTAAGACACTGGATACTGGGGGTTAGAGGACGTTGTGGATGTCGTGATGAGCGCCACTTCCAGTAGGATTGTTCTAAATATATTACATCAGCTAGTATCTCACTTGGCCCCTTGTAATAAGAAGTATAAAGAAGCGCAGATGTAAAGATTAAGGGAAAGACACTGGATATTGGGGATTAGAGGACGTTGTGGATGTCGTGATGAGAGCCACTTCCAGTAGGATTGTTCTAAATATATTACATCAGCTAGTATCTCACTTGGCTCCTTGTAAGAAGGAGTATAAAGAAGCCCAGATGTAAGGATTAAGGGAAAGACACCGGATACTGAGGGTTAGAGGACGTTGTGGGTGTCGTGATGAGCACCACTTCCAGTAGGAATGTTCTAAATATATTACATCAGCTAGTATCTCACTTGGCCCCTTGTAAGAAGGAGTATAAAGAAGCCCAGATGTAAGGATTAAGGGAAAGACACCGGATACTGAGGGTTAGAGGACGTTGTGGGTGTCGTGATGAGCACCACTTCCAGTAGGAATGTTCTAAATATATTACATCAGCTAGTATCTCACTTGGCCCCTTGTAAGAAGGAGTATAAAGATGCGCAGATGTAAGGATTAAGGGAAAGACACCGGATACTGAGGGTTAGAGGACGTTGTGGGTGTCGTGATGAGCACCACTTCCAGTAGGAATGTTCTAAATATATTACATCAGCTAGTATCTCACTTGGCCCCTTGTAAGAAGGAGTATAAAGAAGCCCAGATGTAAGGATTAAGGGTAAGACACTGGATACTGGGGGTTAGAGGACGTTGTGGATGTCGTGATGAGCGCCACTTCCAGTAGGATTGTTCTAAATATATTACATCAGCTAGTATCTCACTTGGCCTCCTGTAATAAGAAGTATAAAGAAGCGCAGATGTAAAGATTAAGGGAAAGACACTGGATACTGGGGGTTAGAGGACGTTGTGGATGTCGTGATGAGAGCCACTTCCAGTAGGATTGTTCGAAATATATTACATCAGCTAGTATCTCACTTGGCCCCTTGTAAGAAGGAGTATAAAGAAGCCCAGATGTAAGGATTAAGGGAAAGACACCGGATACTGAGGGTTAGAGGACGTTGTGGGTGTCGTGATGAGCACCACTTCCAGTAGGAATGTTCTAAATATATTACATCAGCTAGTATCTCACTTGGCCCCTTGTAAGAAGGAGTATAAAGAAGCCCAGATGTAAGGATTAAGGGAAAGACACCGGATACTGAGGGTTAGAGGACGTTGTGGGTGTCGTGATGAGCACCACTTCCAGTAGGAATGTTCTAAATATATTACATCAGCTAGTATCTCACTTGGCCCCTTGTAAGAAGGAGTATAAAGAAGCGCAGATGTAAGGATTAAGGGAAAGATACCGGATACTGAGGGTTAGAGGACGTTGTGGGTGTCGTGATGAGCACCACTTCCAGTAGGAATGTTCTAAATATATTACATCAGCTAGTATCTCACTTGGCCCCTTGTAAGAAGGAGTATAAAGAAGCCCAGATGTAAGGATTAAGGGAAAGACAAAGGATACTGAGGGTTAGAGGACGTTGTGGGTGTCGTGATGAGCAGCACTTCCAGTAGGATTGTTCTAAATATATTACATCAGCTAGTATCTCACTTGGCCCCTTGTAAGAAGGAGTATAAAGAAGCGCAGATGTAAGGATTAAGGGAAAGACACCGGATACTGAGGGTTAGAGGACGTTGTGGGTGTCGTGATGAGCACCACTTCCAGTAGGATTGTTCTAAATATATTACATCAGCTAGTATCTCACTTGGCCCCTTGTAAGAAGGAGTATAAAGAAGCGCAGATGTAAGGATTAAGGGAAAGAAACCGGATACTGAGGGTTAGAGGACGTTGTGGGTGTCGTGATGAGCGCCACTTCCAGTAGGAATGTTCTAAATATATTACATCAGCTAGTATCTCACTTGGCCCCTTGTAAGAAGGAGTATAAAGAAGCGCAGATGTAAGGATTAAGGGAAAGAAACCGGATACTGAGGGTTAGAGGACGTTGTGGGTGTCGTGATGAGCGCCACTTCCAGTAGGATTGTTCTAAATATATTACATCAGCTAGTATCTCACTTGGCCCCTTGTAAGAAGGAGTATAAAGAAGCCCAGATGTAAGGATTAAGGGAAAGACACCGGATACTGAGGGTTAGAGGACGTTGTGGGTGTCGTGATGAGCACCACTTCCAGTAGGAATGTTCTAAATATATTACGTCAGCTAGTATCTCACTTGGCCCCTTGTAAGAAGGAGTATAAAGAAGCGCAGATGTAAGGATTAAGGGAAAGATACCGGATACTGAGGGTTAGAGGACGTTGTGGGTGTCGTGATGAGCACCACTTCCAGTAGGAATGTTCTAAATATATTACATCAGCTAGTATCTCACTTGGCCCCTTGTAAGAAGGAGTATAAAGAAGCCCAGATGTAAGGATTAAGGGTAAGACACTGGATACTGGGGGTTAGAGGACGTTGTGGATGTCGTGATGAGAGCCACTTCCAGTAGGATTGTTCTAAATATATTACATCAGCTAGTATCTCACTTGGCCCCTTGTAAGAAGGAGTATAAAGAAGCCCAGATGTAAGGATTAAGGGAAAGACACCGGATACTGAGGGTTAGAGGACGTTGTGGGTGTCGTGATGAGCACCACTTCCAGTAGGAATGTTCTAAATATATTACATCAGCTAGTATCTCACTTGGCCCCTTGTAAGAAGGAGTATAAAGAAGCCCAGATGTAAGGATTAAGGGAAAGACACTGGATACTGAGGGTTAGAGGACGTTGTGGGTGTCGTGATGAGCGCCACTTCCAGTAGGATTGTTCTAAATATATTACATCAGCTAGTATCTCACTTGGCCCCTTGTAAGAAGGAGTATAAAGAAGCGCAGATGTAAGGATTAAGGGAAAGACACCGGATACTGAGGGTTAGAGGACGTTGTGGGTGTCGTGATGAGCACCACTTCCAGTAGGAATGTTCTAAATATATTACATCAGCTAGTATCTCACTTGGCCCCTTGTAAGAAGGAGTATAAAGAAGCCCAGATGTAAGGATTAAGGGAAAGACACCGGATACTGAGGGTTAGAGGACGTTGTGGGTGTCGTGATGAGCAGCACTTCCAGTAGGATTGTTCTAAATATATTACATCAGCTAGTATCTCACTTGGCCCCTTGTAAGAAGGAGTATAAAGAAGCGCAGATGTAAGGATTAAGGGAAAGACACCGGATACTGAGGGTTAGAGGACGTTGTGGGTGTCGTGATGAGCACCACTTCCAGTAGGATTGTTCTAAATATATTACATCAGCTAGTATCTCACTTGGCCCCTTGTAAGAAGGAGTATAAAGAAGCGCAGATGTAAGGATTAAGGGAAAGAAACCGGATACTGAGGGTTAGAGGACGTTGTGGGTGTCGTGATGAGCGCCACTTCCAGTAGGATTGTTCTAAATATATTACATCAGCTAGTATCTCACTTGGCCCCTTGTAAGAAGGAGTATAAAGAAGCCCAGATGTAAGGATTAAGGGAAAGACACCGGATACTGAGGGTTAGAGGACGTTGTGGGTGTCGTGATGAGCACCACTTCCAGTAGGAATGTTCTAAATATATTACATCAGCTAGTATCTCACTTGGCCCCTTGTAAGAAGGAGTATAAAGAAGCGCAGATGTAAGGATTAAGGGAAAGACACCGGATGCTGAGGGTTAGAGGACGTTGTGGGTGTCGTGATGAGCACCACTTCCAGTAGGATTGTTCTAAATATATTACATCAGCTAGTATCTCACTTGGCCCCTTGTAAGAGGTATAAAGAAGCGCAGATGTAAGGATTAAGGGTAAGACACTGGATACTGGGGGTTAGAGGACGTTGTGGATGTCGTGATGAGCGCCACTTCCAGTAGGATTGTTCTAAATATATTACATCAGCTAGTATCTCACTTGGCCCCTTGTAATAAGAAGTATAAAGAAGCGCAGATGTAAAGATTAAGGGAAAGACACTTTATACTGGGGGTTAGAGGACGTTGTGGATGTCGTGATGAGAGCCACTTCCAGTAGGATTGTTCTAAATATATTACGACAGCTAGTATCTCACTTGCCCCATTAAAACGTTACAACTCGTATTTTAACATCAATAGAAGTTTCATCTCAAAGTTTTAATCCTCTTTGCCCATAATTCTGGAGATGAAGTTAAAGTCAGTTAATGATGAATTTATTAACTTTATAAAAAAAAGTTGGAAAAAATATAAAAACAATATCGAGTTAAATGAAAAAGTTATATTAAATTATAAAGCGGATTAATTCGTCTTTCCATGTAATATAATTTTCTCGTTACTGTCACAAGATCACACATTCATTTAATAAAATTACGTTTCTGTCTGAATCTTTTTTCTAAATTGGAAAATGTCTGAAACAAATATTTATTGTGATTTAAATTCAATAAGTATTAAACGTTTTAAATATAAACAGAAAAACTACTATTTTAAACTTTGCACTTTGTGTAGTTAGAGGAATAATGAGCGGTGAGAAAAGGCAATGTGAAACGAAAACAACTTCGCCAAGAGAATGTACAGAAAGTAAGGGACGATAGAGTTAGTTGTATTAGGCAAGCTGGTCAAGATCTATGCGTTCGCACTGAAGCCGATTCGTACGTAGTAGGTTTCCTAGCCTTGTAGTGAGAGGCGCTACCTTTCTGTCAGCCTCAGTTGCAACGTAGTGTAATAATAACGTCATTAACTTTGATGATGATGATGTTATTGGACAGTTCCTCACTTGATGATGAATGTGTGGGAGAAAGAAGGCGATACTTTACTCACGATATCAATAAAGGTCACGAGAATTCTGGACAGTTTGTATTTACTAGGAGAAAATGCTCTCCCAAAAAATATTTCCATTTTTCTTTACTACAATATCTGAATTCTTTGTTACAAGACACGGACAACTGTTAACAACTGTATTGTTGTGGATATTAGAGTGTTAAAAGCTATATTACATATTGTCAAGTAGCACATTCGTACCCATGTACTTCCTTGTTAGATTGGTGCCGCAACGGAGGTCTTCCTTGAATCGAACTGATTCATATTTCAATCTCAATACTCACAATAATAGTATTTTTGAATTAACAAAATGTAAAGAACAAAAAGAACTTGAAACAATAAAGAAACAATATATTACGTAATGTCTCTGAACTCACTGGGCTGGAACAATGAAATAGACTGAACGAAGGCAGAAACCGCTTGAATTGGGGGAAGGTAGGACTCCCCAAAACGGCTTGGCATCGCTCAGCACGGCCTGGCGTTGTATTTAAAAGCTAACATATAAACACTGCGTATGTAGTGACCAAGCGATTATCGCACGGCTCGGCATCACTCGGGCCGGCTTTGGTGTGATACCCTACTCAGCCTATATAAAGTAGAAACGTCTACCCAGATCATGTATTATTGGAAGAGGGGTTCTCTAGTGGGCAGTATCTAGACATTGAGATGCAACCGCACAGATACCTCTTTAAGAAACAGAAGATAGACACAAGTTTTCTCCCAGATTAGATATTCGTCGTTATTTAGTTTGTATAAAATCAACTCTCTTCCTTCCAAAAAGCTGTATTACAGTGCATATTAGTTGGGAGGATAAAAAGAATTTCTTTACAGTACGAAGGCGACTATATCACCTGTCGACAAATAGGAAGAGAGCTTGCATATAAACAAGAATACGTGAGCTTATACAACTACCTGAAAGGTATATCTTAGGATCATGACATTACATGACAGGGTCGTGTACTTATTAATATACCACATTACTATCAGAAAAATAAAGTACCTTACCAAATTGAACAAAGGTAAATTCCAAAAGATTAAAATATTTTCAAAGTATAAAGAATTGTAGAATGACAATGATAATGGATTAAGAAATAGTTTTTAAAATAAAGGCTATATAGCAGAGTACGAAATATAGGATACGAGACAAACAGCCCATGTGTTATAGAAACATTAGAACAAATAATAAAATTCTTTAAATGACAATTTTTTGTGTATTTATTACTATGACTAATGATAGAATAACATTATTTTATTCTTAAATTGTACAACAAACACATTGCAACACAACACCATACATAAACAAAACATCAAATAAAATAGTTCTCAAATTACAAAAGACAGGATACAAAATAGCATACAAAACTAATGACAATTTAAAATACAACACGACACCAACAACAAAAACTACAAGCACGAGGCGTATACAAACAAAACTGCGACAAATGCAACCAATTCTACATTGGACAAACAGGTCGCAGCTTTAAACAAAGAGTCGAGGAACACAAACAGAACACCAACTCAACATTTTACAATCACACAAAAGAAACATAACACAAATACACAGACATTTACCATAACCTAGAAATCCTACACATCAACAAAAAACATAAACGTAACATAGTGATGTGAAAACATCAGTCAGAAGAAAATGGATCCACCGTTGGAGAAAAGAAACCAAAGGTAGAAACCTCTATAACATTTAAAAAGAACCAAATGATTTGGAAATGTATCAAGGGGTTCCCAGATTTACAGCAGTCTTTGCAGCACGAGCAAGAATCGGACATATTGTGACTGAGGCCTATCTCTTCAGATTTAATCTGAGTGAATCTCCACTCTGCCCTATATGTAGAAAAGAGGAGACTCTAGACCAGGGGTCCTCACTAGGAATGCTTTGAGAGCCAAATATTTTGCATAACATTTTCCTGAGGGCCGCAAGTACAAGAGGCACTAAATAACTGACAAACAATAGGATTATAACATACGTTTATTACATTGCCAACATAAATATACTGTTTTGCGCATAAAAAAAGCTTGAAAATGTCTTTTTTTTTACTTAGTTAATTCTTTGAAGTTGATGGGCGAAATCTTTCACAGTCCTCTAATATGGCATCCATGTTGGCAGGTTGGGAAGAAACTGAAATTCTTAAAATGTTCTCAACATTCTCACTTGTTGTCCTAGATCTGTACTTGTTTTTTACAAATTCAGCTTACTGAATGTAGATTCACAGACATAAATAGATGAAAAAACACACAATATTTTCTGAGCACATTCAAGTAAGTTACGAAATTTGTCCTTTTCAACAACCCTTCGAAACTCATAGTGAGCTCTATTCTTCATCTTTTCTTCAAAAATACTTTTGAGTTCCGTATCGTTCTGAAGATCGATTAATTCATTTTTCAAATCCCTTCATATCCAAAACAGAAGGATGAGCTACATTAGCTGGTTTCATTGCCCATGGATTTTCTACCAAGCGAAATGGTACAGTTTCACGACATATCAAACATATGGCAGTGCCTTCTTTCTTACCTTTTGCACGTCTTCACCGTCACACGTTAAGTTGCGTTGCGTTGCGGTGTTGCTGATACTATTGCCTGCTAAACGTCAGTAAAGCCCGAGGCAAAGATACAGCGGGCGGGATTTTTAACTTCAGTAGTTTGAGTAATTAATTAAGTTTAGTAAAACGACAGATTTTCAAAACACTCAGTAAATAAATATAATATTTATTTAAGTTATAAAATATTTTGACTTCAATTCTAACCGTCATAGGGCCGCAAAAAATCGTCCCGAGGGCCGCGTAGTGAGAATGCCTGCTCTAGACCATATCCTCCGTCGATGCTCATCACCAATTCCATCAATAGCAGCCCTGCTGTCTGCGCTGGGAAGCCAGGTAAACATCAAAACAATATTGATCGATAAACAGTTTTGGACCTTGGTTGCAGCAACTTATGGACATTGGACCACCATCACATGACCCTGAATGTCAGAAAGAAACAAGAAGCATCAACAAAAAAGGACCACATGTCAACACACTAGAACAATATGAAATTTACAGACACACAAAAAACACAAAGTACAAACATATTAAACGAACAAACACAATACAAATCACACATACTTTTTGATTCTATCGAAAACCTACCTTTAAAACCGTCACCGCTTGACTCAACATCTCCAAGCAGACATTGATGAATATCGCCACATAGCGATCGAAAACGTTCTGTCTTAGTAAGTTTTAACAAATTTACTAAATTTAAAGTTATAGTCATTAACTATTGTTTAAGTGATTAATTATTTTATTATTTCGATTGGATCCAGGTGCGGTTTCCTTTCACACTTCTTGTAAGAAAGATAATGGAATTAAGAAGGACTATAGAAAGAGGTTAATGCCACCGTGGTCCTGGAATAGGGTAAAGCTATGGTATCTTGTGGAGTATACCTCATCTTAACAGCGGTAAGAAATATCTATAGCTAAAATATCTCTGCAGAAACAATGTACCTGGAAGGTATAATTTTCAATGAGGGAGAGTGCAAAAGAAAAATTACTGAAGTTTTTACACCAATTATCAAGTAGGCAGAGATTTATCTAGTCATTATTTCGTAAGATATCATTAAAATAAATTAACAACGATGTAAAATAACAAAATTTGGTTTTAGCGTTCATGGATTCAGACAGAAGTCATAACAAAAAAGAGGTGATAGTTTCGCAAAATTTACAACGAAAATCGTCAAAAATATGAATTTATTTAATGAGGAATGTATTTACTAAAGACTAACATTTATTGTAGTTAATAATAAAATAATGTGGGTAACAAGAAAACATTTCTTAGATGTTTATTGAATACAAATTCTTTTAACAAATTCCATTCAAATCAGTTCTTTAAAAAGTATAAAACGAGCCTAAAATGTTTTCTTTTCAATTATTTGATTAAAAATACATAGCTTGTTATTATATTTATACGGAATTATTTGTGTTGAGATTTATCCAAATTCAAATAAATAATTGTATTTATTTACTGATCAAAACTATTTAATAACAGTTAACGTGTAAACCGGGTGTTCAACAACATAACCTATAACAAAATCAGCTGTTACATGAAATCATATGCTATCACCTATTTCACTTTGAGTTGACTCATAGGTAACCTGACGGAAATATATACTGTAATGAATGCGTTTCAGAAATAGCGTGACGCGAAAGCAATGATTTAAGAAGTTATCACTTCAAAAATTAACTCCGATCTTCCTAATTATAAGAAGAATTCTCTCAACAGCTCATAGCTAGTTTCTGTGCATTAACCCAAACGATACAGCTGATTATATGAACTGTTTTCTATACCCTTTATAGATAGACGTTAAAAGAAGGATTTAAACCATGTCATTCAAAGGTTTCATTTGGTTCACAGTGGATTGAAACTGGCTTAGCATTACTCTCGTTTATTTACACATGTTTCTAAACACTCGAATCCTTCCACGTTTACAAAGCCTTACGTCAATACTTAAATGTTCTACCTCGGGTAAAAACACCTCGCTGTGTGTATTTATATTCCAAGAAGATATATCATTCAATAAGACATTGACATTACAGTGAGTGATGCAAAGCCTAAATGCTTCTGACATCTTTTCCTCTTTATGTACCTGCCAGTAACGAGACAAGTAAATTATCCTGTTTTATTTATTAGCTATCTTTTAAAATATGTATTTTGAACTCAATTTACTTGTCAAAGATTTCAAAATCTTTTTAAATTTTAAGTTGTATTCAATGCTAAAGTAATACACTAAATAAAAAGAAATAATACATTGTAATATAAAAAGGAATATTACAGACACTTGTTAGAAAGCAAAATATGGGACTACAATTACAGACTTATTCTATAATAATTGTTTTTCTAGAATGTTCGTTAATTGCGTTAACGACGCAAGCTCACAACACCAGATTACCTTACTAAATACGTAAAATGTTCCTTGGAGCTGTTTTAAAGGCGACATTTTGTGTAGCAGTAGATTCTTAAAGTATTCTAATGAACTGACAGAAAAATATTAACCAAACTTCAATATAAAACAAAATAAATTGTTTTCTTAAACGAATATTATTTTAAAACTGTTTTCAACTCAAAAATGGAAATACTGCTTTTACGATAGTGTTATTGAATGAACATGTCAAATATTTCTTACTAATTAAAAAATTACTATTGTGAATGATTTACGTATTTTACTTTCAGTGAAATACCTTGGCAACGTGAGACCATTCTGAAGAAACTGAAATGTAAAGTGGAAAAAGGAACGAGCAGAATTTAACTTACTGCTTACACATACAAAGTTGGAGACATAAATACAGCACGTAAAGTATTCGTATTGAGTAATGGTATTACTGGAGTAATAGAGTAACTAGAGTGACGCACAACCACAAGTATGAACCAAACTTAAGATTGTAAAGTTGAAGAGGTGTGAATACAAGATAAAAATATGAAGAGATGGATAACAAAACCTACATATAGAGGTAAACATATTTTAGTTATGAAATGAAAGAATGAAAGAAATTAAGTACAATAGCTCATTAATGAGTTGAGATAGGATGGACAAGTGTAAGTGATAGAAATAAATATATAAAGAATCGGAGAGAATTCTTTTCCTAGCAAAACCATTAAATGAACTAACTAACATTAATAAAAGAAGGGATATGAACACAAATAGAATGGAAAAAAATAAAGGAAAACTCTAAAAGAAAGAGGCTAAACGAAGAAAACATGAGGAACAGAGAGTAAAAGGAGAATTAAGAACAAAATGTGAAAAGAGAAAAATAAAAAACAGTAATTTTTTAATTTTGATTGATTAAACTCACTTTAGCTTTAGTTAGATCTGTAACTTTATTAAAAATTCTACTTCAAATTACTTCTGAACCGATATTTCTCACCAAGAATTACGTCACAGGTTGTAGGTTTAATCAGAAATGGATGCAATCAAGTAAAGTAGAGTTTGTCAGGACTTTGCGGCCCAGCATTAGATCAGACAAAGCAGATGTTTGTGTACTTCAGTAGAGCGGTTTTATTTCAAAGCACTCAATATTTATTACTAAGGCCTTAACTTTTATTGGTGAGTTACCATAAAGTAGGAAATTGAGTATTGCAGCCAACCATAATGCAGAAAGTGAAAAACAGAACCACAAAAGGAATATCGATCTGCATCCGAGGGGGTATTTTTGGAACATATGAAGTGACTCCAAGATTAAAAACAAATATGTCAAGGCTTTCTGGGCCGCTTTGGGTAAAATGGGAAAATTGTTCCTTAAATAGTTTACTATTTTAAACAAATAATTTTCCATATTACTTGGAGCGGCGGGAGAAGCATTCTACTCTGAAATGGAATACCTGTGAAAATCTTCATAAAATTTTGAGTAAGCATATACTTTGTTCTAGTTTAATATTTTCATTTTTATATGCTAAAAATATGGTTGATTAGTTATAATACTTGAATTATTTTGTTGGTAGTTTGGTCTTTATACGAAGTACAGTTTGCATTGCAAGTACAGGTCAAGAGCATTGATTGATTTTAAAATATTTTTATTCGTAAAACTGTTCGCTTTACAGGAAATCTAATTACATTAAAAGTTTTCCTAACGATATCTCAAGCTCTCTGAGCTGTAATTGTGAGTTTTAATTACAAAATAAAGCTCCAAACGATTGACAAAGGGTTCATACTAATGGTAGGCGATATTCAATGCGAACTGTCGAAGCAGAAATTATGAACCTCTGAGTTTGAACTTAACTACAAGCGAACCATTCGTGCTAGAATAAAACTATTCACACAATTAATTAGCCTGTTTAATTCTGCGTCTATGTATATAACCAAAACAATTTTAGCACGATTTTTGTTAAACGTAGCTCGAGATATAAAGAAAGAGTACGGTTTTATCACGCTTTTATTGAAGTTCCACTTTAAAGTATATCTGCAACTAAACCACTTGTTCAATCTTTGTGAAATTTTTATACCTTATTATATGACTCATTAGCAACCTAAAAATGGAATTTGAAAATTGTATCTCATTTATTGGGAAGGTTGCTTTAGATTTAGTACAGCAACTTTATCTCATGGCTTCTTTGTCCGATCGAACTGGTTTTTAGCTTATTTTAAAGAATAAACTCTAAAAATATTAAATTTCTATAAACTGGTAATGTATGATTTTGAATTCTTTGCGTTATTGATTCTTATTTGATACAAGGGTAATTTGGCGTGGAGTGTGGAATCGCCCCAGCCGCCCGAGGTGAAAGTAGAGTACAGTCTGGTGCCTACCAGACACCCCGTGAGCCCCCGGGGAGGGCCACTCAAATCGACTATGAAGTCTAATTTGAACGCAAGAAAGATTTCCCATTACCTTTTTTTCCTAAGCTTTGGACCTTCATTTTTGTTTTTCTTTGTTTGTTTAAAGTATTTACGATATTTTGTTTATGTACATACATAATTTATATATATATATACACAATCTATTATATTAATAGAATATATATACAATTCTATTAATCCTCATAATAAGAGAAGTCATCTTCTACTTCCATGTTATCATCATCATTTTCTGAATCTGAGTGCTCTAAATTTATGATCATTGGTTCAACAAGCGGAATTTCGTCACAAAGACGGTATTTCCCCAGTAGTGGTCTTCTTCCCCAGTATGACTTTAAACAGAGTCGTACTCCTTGGGGGCTCACTGGTGGACTGGTAGGCACTCTACTTTCAACTCGGGCGGCTGAGGCGATTACACGCCCCAGCGCACATTACCCCTATATCAAATAAAAATCAATAACGCAATGAATTTAAAATCATACATAACAGTTTATATAAATTTAATATGCCGGAATTTTATTCTTTAAAACAAGCTAAAAACCAGTTCGATTGGACAAAGGAGCCGTGAGATAAAGTTGCTGTACTAAATCTACAGCAACTTCCCCAATAAATGAGATACAATTTTCAAATCCCATTTTAAGGTTACCATATACTCATATATTATGGTATAAAAATTTTACAAAGATTGAACAAGTGGTTTAGTTGCAGATATGCTCTAAAGTGGAACTTCAATAAAAGCGTGATAAAACCGTACTCTTTCTTTATATCTTGAGCTAAGTTCAACAAACATCGTGCTAAAATTTTAGTTATATACATAAACGCAGAATTAAACACGATAATAATTAATAAAAATAGTTTTATTAGCACGAATGGTTCACTTGTAAGAGAATGGTCAAACTCAGAGGTCCATAATTTCTGCGTCGACAAAATCGCATTGAATATAGTCTACCATTAGTATGAGCGCTTTGTCAATCGTTTGGAGCTTTATTTTGTAATTAAAACTCACAATTACAGCTCAGAGAACTTCAGATATCGATATAAAAACTTTCAATTTAATTAGTTTTCCTGAAAAGCGAACAGTTTTACGAATAACACTATTTTAAAATCAATCAATGCATTTGACCTGCTTGGAATATTGCATTTCAAATTCTAAACAGCTCTCGCATATACGTAGCTTTAACAATATGCAAACTTTTCCAATAGTAAACAGGGAACATATCCAATATTGTATGGAGCAAACGATTTTACAATAATTTAATAAATGTGATGAAGTACAGCATCTGACCCAGATGACGTCATAAATGTAAAGTGATGCATATAATGGAGCATGCTTCAAAGCTGGCTCTACTCTTTTCAAGCGGAGGATTATTGGAGAGAGATATATCCCTCCCAACCTCTAACTGAAGAAAAGAATTTTACAATTGTATAACCAAGACATTTTCGGACAAATATTACACATTTCAACATTTTTTTTTGTGTATAGCATCTAATCTTCCTAGCTCACACTCCAGCGCATAATCTATCAACATTTAATATTAATTTTGACGTAATATATTGCATATAAAATAGTTCTCTTTACCGCATTTGCCTTTGAATCTGCTTCTCGTTATGTTTAGAATTAGTAGTTCTTGGACCTCCGCTCGCATTTATACACCAGGAACCCAAGAAATCCCAATCCAGAGGAGCGTTTTAGCAGTTCTAGGTTTAAGGATGGTTTGTTTCTATATCCCATCAACTTTTTATTTCGTAGTCTCGTATTCCATCTAGTTAATCGTAATCTTTTCCACCATACTCTCCCTTAATTTCCAGATCCCCCCATTTTATTTTCATTGAATTCCTTTTATTAACTCACACTCTCCTTATAAATATCTTGTACAAATTGTCAATCGTTAATAAAATACGTGTTTATTCATCCATTCAGGTTCAAAAACATTTGTTCTAACCTATATTGGATGACAGTAAAGATTTATTAAATAAATAAATTATAAAATTTGTGCGGTCAAATCGGATTCGAACTGAGAATCTTCATGTTTGAAGGCTAGTGCGCCTTGTCTCTGCGCCAACTTTCCAATGCTTAGAAATTTATTTCTCAAAGATGTATATGAATTTTTTTTTACCTCCATTTGGTTGTCGTCGAAACTTATACAGCCTTAAACTGTTGCCATGGTTACCATACAATACCATAAAAAGTGCTGTAGAGTAACTAAAATCTAACCTCAGTAAGAATTCACTTGAAAAATTTTTTAAATATGATTTGTTTAACACGAAGCTCTACTTTTGTAATATTATGCTCGAATTTATTATTTGTCATATTCCTGATAATAGATCTTCCTAATCTATACCCCTTCCTAATCTATTTTTTCCTTTTATTTTCCTACACCTCCAGTGTATCCTAATATTTTTGTCTACAGAGCGAGTCAAACAGAATGGCTGTTTCGAAGGTCTCCTGCTTTACCAGACGTGAGAGGGTACCGAATATGTTATAGGAACGTCGCCACTAAAGTAATAAACGCCAATCCTTGACTCGCAAAACCGTAGGTTTTATTTCTACAAAATTATAAATTTTCCTTCTAAAATAAAAATATAAGAAATAATTCAGTATCAAACACGATATTTCACAACTCACTGCTCAATTCTAACTGTGCCAGCGTTGGTATTTTATAGCACTACGTATAAATTGGTTTGCGCTCTGTACGCCACGCTAGCAGCGCTATGTTAGCACAGCCGGTCGCGTTGGCGACGCTCAACGCCGAGTTAAATCGGTCTCATCGACGACATCTTTCCTTTAGTATCATTGCCATGTTGGGCCGACGCTGACGCGACTTCATCAAAGCTACGGCATTAGCGCTCGTAAAACATGGTCCTCACTCGCTTTATCGTAGACTAAAAGTAAGTTACAATTAATGTCTAAGAAATTTAAATATTTACCAGGACGTTGACTATAGATTCAGGTAACTAATCTGAATAAATGGCTTTAACTACATACTGTATCTATAAATAAAACAATTCTTTATGTCTTTAACCCTTTCCCACTTATAGCCCTCAGCTAATTCGAGTTCCTTCTGGAAGTTATCACGTTCATCAATGAACGAACACTGTCCTCCGTTTCCCAGAAGGATATTATTCTTAAGGTCGACAATGGATCATGAGTGAATTTTACTTGAATCTAATCACTAAACAAGCTCCCAACTGGGAATCGTCCCACTGTTTCTCTACTTTCTGCTCCTCATAGAATGAACTTGAATAACAGCTGTTACTTTATGGTAAGATGGCGGCTACGCCTTGACGATATCGTTACTTCCCGGAGGTGTTGGGGGCAGCGCCTACACTCCAACAACCACATACGCCTTTTAATTTGACTTTTCCAGAAAATACTTCTCTATCCTCGATTTTGCATATTACATCCTCGATATTACACGGCATATGCTTAGTAAACATACCTTCTCTCTTAGCAAGTTTCTGGAACTCTTCTCTTGTCCATCAACATTTTACATGTAATGTTTTTACTTTAACATAGTATTCAAGATGTTCATGATGATGTTGTACTGCTTGCAAGTTGTTTTCGAAATTTCCTTGATTCATTTCAGTAATAGCTTTTCCTGTTTAGAAAACCTTTCTATAAACCAGACAATTAAACAGCGAATGATGTCGGGAACATAAAAGAATCGTTTTTCTCGCAGCTTTATAGACATTTGATTCCTGTGTAATTTTTTCTTTTTTTTTCTTTGATTCATTCCAAATGAAAAGAAAATATGCCTGAAGAAAATAATAAGCCATAAAATTAACCGAATATGAAATTTTATCATGCAAGTGAAATCATCAGAACAGATTGGATATTTAAAAGCCGGTTAGGAATGGAACCTTAAATATGAATTTATATAACTTCTGTACAATAATTATATATTTTGTATCGTGTTAATACCACGTTGTTTGGAACAAGTAGTTTTGAGAAACAAACATGTGTTAATCACATAATGGCAAGCAACAAATTTACCAGAAATTTTCAAATTTTATCCAATGAATGCGCTGTTACTCCTAGTTTGTTGTACATTCTCTGACACAAAACAATCTTTAAACGTGACATTATTATGTTTTAAATAAGCTATTTTGATATTTAATTTTGTATGGCATTATTATTTTTCAAGTAAGGTACTTTGATATATAATTTATTAAAGTAACTTATGTTTTACTTTAATACGCATTGTTGTTACGTCAACCATCAACAATTATATTACGTAATAATATCAGTTTGCGTTATATACCATGAATCATTTTATATGTAGAGTTACTGACATTTCCTTGACATCAAACGACGATATCGATTATTTCTGTATTAAATTGACCTGTTTTACTATTTTCAAACAAAAATTGAATTTGTATAGTTAGATTTTTTAAAAAAATAAATCAAATTATTAATATTACAATTTCAGTATTATAAAAAATCGAATATTGTTTATTCAGATATTTCTATTGGCCTACAACTTGAAGCAAAGTTTTTTCAAAGCCAAAGCATTACACAATCGTCCCCTCTCAAACACTCTCTACCCCGGGCACGTAAACTCCACACCCCAATAACGAGGTAATGATCTCTGATGTAAAAAGCTCTTACTATGCGGCCACCTTAACGTCCTTCTCTTTTATCTCACTTTTCTCTTTGATAATTCTATTTCCGTATTATGATGTCACTTGCACTGGAGTGTTATACATTTTTTTGGAATTTAAATGAAAACCACAAACACACATCGTAAATTGAGTTATTCGTTATTTTTTTATTGTTACTTTATAGTAAGGATAAAGAACGTACATTGTTCTTGTTATTTAGGGGAGAGTCATACATTCACTATATTATTAAAGTCTTTTTAACTCTGTCATTTAGAGATAAATTAGTAACATTTTCCTTTCATATTAAAAACAAGAATAGCTAAAAGAAAACGGCAACATTAAAATAATAAACACATTGAGAGAAATTTTATACACACAAATTAGAGCGGAGCGAGAAGCTCGGTGACAAAAGGACCAGAAATTCTTCCGATTGTCTTTGTATCATAATTATTAACAATAATTACGTGATATCAAATGGACACGATTTGCCTTAATCGTTTAATTCATTCAAATCAACTAATACTGGCTCTATTAACCAGCTAAAGAACAAGAATCGGATTCGGCACTTTAATCGATGGAGAATCGAGTATCGACGATTACTCGATACCATTAGAATCGAAGATTGCTGGAATCTATAAATCGGAATCGCCACAGTAATCAATGGAGAATCGAGTATCGACAATTCCTCGATACCATTAGAATCGACGATTGCTGGAATCGAGAATCGGAATCGCCATTTTAATCAATGGAAAATCGAGTATCGACAATCTGAATCCGCCCATCCTTATTTATTTTAATATAAATAAATAGATATATATATATATTACTATACAAAATAAATAAACATATGCATTAAGTATAACGAACATCAATTATATGATTTAAATAACAATTAAAATATAAATAAAGTAAAAAAAATCAATAAAATACATAATAAATACAATATAAAAATATAAATAGAGAATAAATTATTCGAATATTTGGGATTATAAATGTATCCCAGTATATATATTTCCCACAACTATGCTTAAAACAAGATTAATGGCTGCGTCTTGTACTTAATTACAAACATTTATTTTAAATATTTAATTAGTTCAAAGAACTTCCGTACAGTATAACCGTTTACTATTACAGACAAATTATAACTGAATTCTCTTTTGTTCAGTTCTGACAAATCACAAAACACTATAAAAGCATAGTTGTATTTTGTTTTAATACTCATTATTTATTAAAATACACCCAAAACTGCACTCCACCTCAGAGATTGAAGCCAACCGATCCCTAAACTTCCTCAGCTTAACCATAACAAAAAACCCACATACAAAAACACAGCGTCAACATTTACAGGAAACCCACAACGACAGATACACTTATCCACAACACCTCAAACCACCCTATCCAACACAAACACGCTGCCATCAGATCCATGCTCCATAGACTTAGAGAAGTTGCAATGACCAAAAAAACACAAAGAACTAGACACCATTAAATATTTAGCATACACAAATGGATGCAACACTACAATAATAGACAAAGTATGGCACAATATTTAAAAAAACACCAAAATTAACACTATAGACAGGGGAAACAAATACATCACAACACCATACATAAACTAAATATCAAATAAAATAGTCCTCAACTTTCAAAAGACAGGATATAAAATAGCATGCAAAACTAATAACAATTTAAAATACAAAATACAACACGACACCAACAACAAAAATAAACTACAAGCACCAGGCGTATACAAACAAAACTGCGACAAATGCAACCAATTCTACATTGACCAAACAGGTCGCAGCTTTAAACAAAGAGTCGAAGAACTCAAACAGAACACCAACTCAGCATTTTACAATCACATAAAAGAAACATGACATAAAAACACAGACGTTTACTGTAACCTAGAAATCTTACACATCAACAAAAAAGGAATACATCTCAACACACTAGAACAATATGAAATTTACAGACACACAAAAGCACAAACTACAAACATATTAAACGAACAAACAATACAAATCACACATAGGCCTACTCCTTGATACTATCGAAAACCAGCCTTTAAAACAGTCACGGTTTGACCCGACATCTCCAAGCAGAAGACACTGATGAAGATCGCCACATAGCGATCGAAAACGTCGAGAGTCAGTATTTTGCACAAATTTACAAAAGTTAAAGTTCGGATAGTCATAAACTAATGTTAAAGTGATTAATTAAGATTTACCGAACGTAAAGGACTACAAATATCAAAAGCATTCATTATTGTTCAAGTTCTTTCCCAAGGGCAATAAGGACTTATCTTCGGTAGTAAGGTACATTTGCAGTCTGTGCGAACATTTTTAAGCTCTTTTTAATATAGTAGATATGTTACAGGCAAAGTATTATACAAATTGCATTTCATACTTTGCCTGGTCATTCTATAGAAGGTCCGCCATGACTCAGTCAAGCAAGCCATGACCTTGCCCTCATCACACACTAGTCCCCAGCACTCTCCTGCAGTGTTTCATTAGCCTCCGCACACGGGTCGACGCTCGAAGTGGTCGACTCGAAAAAAATCGCGTTCGTCTCTCATCTCCACTCAATTTCCTACGTCGTGGCATTGGCGTCCGCAGAAGGAGCGTTTTGTGCTCGTCAATAACCAAGCAGTTCCTCGTCTCGTGCGATCGGTAGTGCACGGGATTTATCGAGAGAATCGCGCGATTCTACGTCATGGAGGTGATTATAATTTCATTTTCTTTCTTCTTTTATTGTGCTTTATTAACATTTACAGATTTATTAAATGATCGGTGGATGTTATGTTCGTTGATTGTAGTACTGTAGTTTAAGTTATAGTAGGTTAATGTTTAATTAGTTGTAATAATTATTTATAACGTAAAATTCTGAAAACATTGAACTTCTAGTTCTAGGATTCTAATGTAAAATTCATTGGGTAAATAGAAAAACACCCCGTATTTTATGAAGTTGCTTGATGCAATCATCTTGAATTCACTGATTAAACTAATTTTAAAAATACTTAACAATACTTAACTAAGTGAATGCGTAATTGCTTACTTGCTGACGCGTTTCAAAACTTTCGCTCCTTTTACTTAGGATACGCATTCACTTAGTTTAGTATTTTTAAAATTAGCTGAACTTATGTTCACAATTCTCACTAGAGTGGTGTATGAATCTTTCGACATTCTATAAAATGCTAAAAATTGAGGGTCACTCTGTTCCAGTTCTTTTGCACCAACAAATAACCGAGTATTAAAATTACGTTCAATATAATGCACTCATAATCTACGGTTATTTCTTTTCAAGTGCCGGTACCACAAAAACATCACAAAGTCTTCCTCATCACTACTTGAACTGCTCATTTTTATTACATTCTGGGATTAAAAATGCGGAGGAGATCAGTTGTGATCACGAGATACAAACAGACTGAAGTCGACCAATGTGCGGATGGCAGACGCACGAGCCGCAGATATCGCACAAGACGAGAGTGACACGCGAACCTCTCGACGAGTCAACAATCGACCCGTGTGCGGAGGCTCTTAGTGTACTACAATCAATGTGTTGT
Source organism: Prosapia bicincta (assembly GCA_036971475.1). Classification (NCBI taxonomy): domain Eukaryota; kingdom Metazoa; phylum Arthropoda; class Insecta; order Hemiptera; family Cercopidae; genus Prosapia; species Prosapia bicincta. Next base: position 75,549,324 of record JBAIZL010000002.1, on the reverse strand, counting down.
GAACAGTTTACATTTCTATATATTATCCGAAATATCTCAAGTGATCACGGATCAGTGTTCGGCGGACCGTTTGACTGTTATGAGAATAAAATTTAATGCAGAAAATGGTAAAAACCGTAGCGCGAGTGCTGAAAATAGTGTTTTGACACGTAGCCACTACTTGTTGGTTTTGGAGGTTGAAGATGCAAAAATCAAATAAAAAAAGGAGCCCGTGACTAATTCAGCAAATATGACTGAAATTAATTCCAGACAAATAACTTAAAATTTACAAAAGTCTTTTTCGTTTACATTGTTAGTTAAAAGATTATAGTAATATTCTACTTTCACATGTAATTACATAGTGTTCAATGTAAAGTTCATTTGTGATATATTTTATCTAATAAACTTTTGGTAATATATATAATACCTAGACGTTATATATAATGCCTAGGCAAAGTATGTAAAATTGTACAAAATCATTCTCATTTAGGACTTTGACAAAAGCTACTAGGCACAGTGTAGAGTGAATTAGGTATTGTATAAAAGGCATGGAATAATTACTTTGTCTGTAGCATATATATAATCAGAAAATCTTCTTAGGAAGTTTCAGTTACTATAATATATATTATATTATTATCACATTAATGTTAATATCATATCTTATTAATATTATATTTAGGGATGGGCCGATTCCGATTCTCGATTCCAGGAATCGTCGATTCTAGGTGGTATCGAGGAATCGTCGATACTCGATTCTTCATTCATAAAAGTGTCGATTCCGATTCCTATTTTGTTAACTATTAAAATATGCGTGTGGAGTAATTTATTACCAAACAAAATTTATTATATTTGTGTGGAAAAATAATTAATTGCCAACTATGTCTTATTTATGTATTAGTTGATTTGAATGAATTAAATGATTAAAGTAAACAAAAATATTATTATTTATGAAGCAACAGCAATCAAGATCGTAACCATTTCTTTTAGTTTGACATCGCTCGTCTCTCTCTCTCTCTCTCTCTCTCTCTCTCTCTCTCTCACTAAATGTCAGAACAAAACACAAAAAAGTACAGTAAAAACTCGATTAACCGTCACCGTCGGAACCGTGGCCGGTTGAGTGAATAGACGGATAACAGAAACACTGTATTATTCCTCCGAAACTTAACCTTAATAAATTATATTATAGATAGATATCACTCTCACGGTTGAAGGTTTTGTGTAGCCTATTACATTAAAACAGAACTTTTAAAAGGTTTTGCCATATGACCAGATGTTAACTAAATTAATTATTAGAGAACTAGCATGTAAGCTAACATAACTTGAAAGAATCGAGAATCGAGAATCGACTAAAGAATCGAGAATCGAAAGGAAAATTTTAGAATCGGAATCGGAATCGAAAATTTTAGGAATCGGCCCATCCCTAATTATATTATTATTATCAGTTAAAATATATAACTGATAATTCCATATACTTTATAGTGACCGTACAGTAGTGATCTCAGTAACCACACAATATTATTGTTTTATACCTGTTAATTGTTTCACATCTAATAAGAGCATTGCAATAAGAATATTGGAAACAAGCCCAATACCACAGAAATATTCAAAAATAACTGTTAATGCAAGTTACTTAAGATTAAACTCTTATGTACATTTCGATGACCATATCATCATCATCATCATCATCATCAAAGGTCTTATTAGAATTTACAATTTAGAAAACAATAAGTTACAAGCTAGACTGACTAGTTTATGAATAAATCTTGTTTTCTGATTGCAATTTTCTAATAAGACCCTATGATGATGATCACATGGTCATCGAAGTTTATTTAGTGGTTTAATATTAGCCAACTTGTATTATTAGTTTAGTTTTGATTATTTATGTGGTATTGGGGATGTTTCCTATATTTCTATTGTAATACATTGCACCATTTTGCTCTGGTTATTGTATATCTAATAGGAGCAAAAAACATTATTTTATCCAGTGAAAGTTTGATCTATCACAACATATTTCTAACCACGGCAAATAGTATAATTGTAGGTAAACGAGATAAAAGTGGACGAATTAAACTAAACGTGTTCTCACAGTCGATCATTAACTGAAAAATCCAGAAACATTTTAAACGTTTTAGGAGCATTAATCTACCGTAAACAGGTCGTTTAGAAAGCAATCAACTCGTTTATTTGCCTTAAGTGATACAATTGTTCTCGATAGTCTCAACGACACTAAGTTGAAAATGTATTCAGGCCATAACGTAGATAAATCTTATTCAAGTAACTGGATATGTATTTCCTCGTCTCCCAGTTCTGGAATAAATTCCCTCCTCCCCCTTTCAACAAAGCCACTACACAAAAACAACTGCCGTTGCCGCAGTCATTTGCGTTAATATCACGGATTATCGACGCAGGCGTAATATGATTGCACGCATATTGGGTAACGTTTGTGGGGCGAAGCGATGGGTTTGGCGCGGGCAGTGAACCGCGTTAATACCCTGTCGAGGCACTGAGGTAGGTTTAATAGCTTTCTACGCTCATCCCGTAGTGCTATTAAAGATGCACAGGTTGACGGGTGACAGACTCTTCTCTGAATTTTAATCGGAGCTAAGTCAACTTTGCTATGTAAAACATCGGAAAAATAACGACTTTAAATAAATGGAAACACACAGCAAACAGATATATACACAAATCCTACTACACAGCTAAACTGTGGATGCCAACACAAATCTTACTAAATCCAAACAAAAGTCCAAATATAAACGGAAACCTTAACGAACATAATTCACAGCAGAAGAAAGAAACGAATGCGTTGAACATAACAGAGACATGAGATCTAGGTGAAATATAAACCGTAGGGGGATTACATACCTTAGCCTGAAACATTAATCATAGCAGAAACTCAAATCCTACAACAGAACGTATATCCTACAACAGAACGTATATCCTACAACAGAAGACATATAACTCCTAACAGAAAAGGTAAATCCTACAACAGAAGACATGTAATTCCTAACAGAAAACGTATATCCTACAACAGAATACATATAACTCCCAACAGAAAAGGTAAATCCTACAACAGAAGACATATAACTCCTAACAGAAAAGGTAAATCCTACAACAGAAGACATGTAATTCCTAACAGAAAACGTATATCCTACAACAGAATACATATAACTCCCAACAGAAAACGTATAACCTACAACAGAAGACATGTAACTCCTAACAGAAAACGTATATCCTACAACAGAAAACATATAACGCCTAACAGAAAAGGTAAATCCTACAACAGAAGACATGTAACTCCTAACAGAAAACGTATATCCTACATCAGAAAACATATAACGCCTAACGGAAAAGGTAAATCCTACAACAAAAGACATATAACTCCTAACAGAAAATATATCCTGCAACAGAAGACATGTAACTCTTAACAAAAAACCTATATCCTACAACAGAAAACATATAACGCCTAACAGAAGAAGTAAATCCTACAACAAAAGACATATAACTCCTAACAGAAAAGGTAAATCCTACAACCGAAGACATGTAATTCCTAACAGAAAACGTATATCCTACAACAGAAGACATATAACTCCTAACAGAAAAGGTAAATCAAACAGAAGTCATGTAAATCTAAACAGAAAACGTATATCCTACAACAGAAGACATACGAGTATAACTCCCAACAGAAAACGTATATCTTACAACAGAACTCCCAACAGAAAACGTATATCCTACAACAGAAGACATGTAACTCCTAACAGAAAACGTATATCCTACAACAGAAAACATATAACGCCTAACACAAAAGGTAAATCCTATAATAGAAGACATGTAATTCCTAACAGAAAACGTATATCCAAAAACAGAAGACATAACTGCTAACAGAAAACGTATACCCTACAACGGAAGATTTAACTCCTAACAGAAAAGGTAAATCCTACAACAGAAGACATGTAACTCCTAACAGAAAACTCAAACCTAGTAAAACAGTAATTCTCTACTATTAGGGACTTTTGTTCACTATATTAAATAAACAGTAAACTCTCACTAGTCCGGCAGATATTTGGCTGGGATACTGCCGGATTACTGAAAACGCCGGACTACTGGAGGGTTTTTAAAAAACCAATGTTCATAGAACAATATTTATGTACATTGACCAAATTTAAAGAAAACACAGGAAAATAGTCCTGTACTGTATTTGAAATGACAAAACGAGAATGAATGTACTGCTCTGTACTTTACAACAAAAGGTTACCTTTAACGGTAAAAACAAAAATTGAAGTATGTTTCCGATTACACTGCAACAGCATTGCATTTGCACTTCAGTAACAGTCACAGTACATAGCTACTGCAACATACGGCTCGAAATCGTTTGTATATCACGAGTTACACAACTAGAACCAGGAGGTGTAAGAAAAAGCATTGGACGATCCAGACAGACTAAAAAAATCTAGGCAGCGCCATATCAATATATTCGGTTGCAATCGGGCTACAACCTCGGGAGTGTTCGGTTAAGATCGGCTCCGTCCGAAGAGAACGGTTAAGATCGGCTCCGCTCTGAGTTTGTTGACATTCACAGTTTAAAACGAATTAAAGTTGGTTTGTTAATAAATAAACCCATAAATTGAGATCCGGTGACTTGAGTAAGTAAAAATAAAATAAATAATACCAATATATTTCCTTCAGTAGAATAAATCACAATCATTAAGCAATATTTATCTATTTTCTCTATGACAGGGATTCAAGTTTTTAATATTACGATTTCTTTGCTTTAAAAAAGCTGACATTACGATCTACAACCCCCAATAGTATTAGGCACCAGCCGCCACTGCTTTTGGGTTGTGTTCTACGACTTGATTCGTTGCCATAAAATGAAAAATTTAGAATTCTATAAGAAAAACGCTAGTAAATCTTCTTTTCCAATAGGTATGGTGTAGAGCTAAGTATTGCCGCTATGTAAAAGAATATTGTGAAGTGTAGAAATAACCTTGAGTTTATTATTTCTGAGACCGGGGGTTTACGTAATGGATCATGATGGCAGTGCCAGTGACCAGCCGCTCCAACATCAAGCAAGGAGAGAGCGATTTCGTTTTTTTACAAATATCGGCCTATCTATTATACTCCACCCTAAAGAAAACGTGATACTTTCGCAACGTCTGCTACTAACACATTGCTAGAAAAGAAGCGAAGAATGTTCAATGTTTGGGTGGAAATACGTGGTACTCTCTACATAAACAGAGAGAAGTCAAAACGCAGAAAAATAAAAGTCTATTTGTCAATAAAAGGACAATATTGTTGGTCGTAAAATTTTATGGATGTGGAAATGTAGAGCCTGTGTAAATTTAGCGGGACATGGCCCCAAAGACGATCTTGACTTGTAAAACAGCCTCTAAAACCCGTTGCCTGACTTGGTTATCTCTCACGAACCGAATAAATCTTTGTCGATAGCCCTTACAACGGTCTTTACTTAGCTGTGAATATAGAACTCTGTTGTGGTGGATTGGCCCGAAGGGTTGCCCGACGTTGGGTTGGATACTGTTTGCCTAATTATTATATGTTATTTTTGAGGCCAAAACCAAAAGTCGAAGAAAATGACTTTGACTCGAGTCATAACTCTAGACAAGATAAATATACAAATTTGCGATAGTTAAAAGATCTCTGTGTGTATTCGTACATGGAAAAAATATATAAAGGCTGTTAGACTTTAAAAAAAAACGGAAGCATTTAGTTTAAAACAAAAAAGTAAAATTATCGAGAAACGTGAGAGGCTTTTACTAGATAAATTAGGAATAAAATAAATTAAATAATTTACCAAATAATTTTCAACATTTTTAAAATTTTAAAAAGAATTTTTAAGATTAAAAAAATGCAACTTTGGGACACAAAAACAAGACAAAAAAATTACATTCTCCAATTACAAAAAAAAGATGCTGTTATATAATATTGAGGGTGTAATTTTACAATGATTAAACAAACATTACATACTGTACATAACTGTTAAAATTCTTTAAACCAATTAATCCTCGTGTTCCTAGTGTAACCCAAGGCGAAACTCTGCAATTTAAAATTACTTTCACACATTTTAAAATAAATGTTCACAAAAAATTAAAACACATTTCAAACAATATACAAAACATATTTTACATCCAAGTGTACTCCAATAAATAACATTCGATCAAGAACTTTTATTGTTAAACATTTCTCGATCGACTATAATAAGTTCAGCTATTTTTAGGTTAATAAAATACAAAATAAGTTTAGCTAGTGTTAAACGCCATTCATTGACTTTTAGGCGGTACGAAGCTGGTAGGAAATAAAAATCAATCCATTTATAGGAGCGTCGAAACAATTGAAATAGTTTTAATCTTGTGCATCCTCATTAACAACTAACTTATATAAACGTGAACTGAAGCAATATAATTTTATCATTATTATTTTTTTGAATTTCTAAGTCTTAAATAATTACTAAACGCTTGCATATGTAATCACGGTGACCTAGATTTAAAAAGTACACCGACCACCAATGGACGTACTAAGCTATCTATTAGGAACTTAATTACCTTTAATTCAGTCCCTTTTCAGATTTATTTCTTAATTAAAATGGCTAAGAGCTTTTTTTCTGTTCCAGTAGCGTTATGGAACATCAAGGAATCCGTTGGTACCCACGACTAACATATTCAATGTTTGCTTACGTAAATATGTTAATGTAACAGGTGCATGTATGTTAATCGCTGTGAGTTTTGAAGAGCCCATTGTGTGTTATGGCCAATGAATGATGTGCAAAAGACAATGAGTTATAAATTGTATTTTTGTAGAGGGGGTGAATCTCATCTCCTGGTCTGACACAGAATAGAATATTATCACCCCCTATGTTAACAGGATTTCTTCTTTACAATAAACCTTCTTCTAATCGGCATTTTAGGAAAGAATCTACCCGTTGAAATGCATTGTGTATAGGGGATGGAAAGGTTTATAAAAAACCTCTCTGCTACTATTTCAACCGTGTTTTCCGAGTGTTCTTTTATACAAGGTAGCTTTGGCCTACCAGGTTAAATGCTATCTAAGTATCGCCATCTTTTCATTCGTTTCAGGAAACAATTTAGTAATTGCCCTAAATATACAAAATTAATAAGTAAGCATAGGGCCTATTTATCAGCTAAAAATGGGTGGATATAAACTGATTGCAAAATATAAAAATCTATGTAGATTACAGTAACTTAGGTATATTAATTTAAAAAACAACACTTGCTACAATTATTTAAATATTTGCAGTAAGGGTTATTGCAGTTTAATTATGATTGCAAAATGTAAAGAAATTCCTTCGGCCTACAAATTTTCTAAATTTTAAACTCTGATGATAGCTATTTAATTACGAAAGGTTTGTACCTGCTGTATTTTTGTAGTTACTCTAATTAAGACCACTTGTAAAGAAATTTATTCGATACGTAGCTCGTTTTCTTTCTTCCAGTAGAGGTCGCCAGGAGACATATTGTTCTCCTAGAAACGTTCAAAGGAACTACAAATACCTGATAACATGGTAACCTTCTATACCAGTCTCTATAAATAAGTCAAATTTTACAATAATGAAACATCAACTCCTATAAAACTTTTACAACAATAAATTATTTTCAAAATTTGTCCAGTAATAGTTTAAATAAGTCGATAGGGTTTTTATTTATAGCAGGTGCATTGCCAAAAACCCTCCCAAATATATGTGGAATAAGTTAGAAATTCTTGAACAAGTAAATTTTCAGTAGAAAGGTTTCGTTGAATCACAAATTAAAAATTGAAAATTCGTTGCGCAAGGTTTTGACAGCTAATTTATCTCCTCTGCCAAATCATTTATTTAAGAAAATTACAATACATTTTCTTAGACACTATTACAACAAAATCGTACAGCTTTACTATATTTTTTAAAAATACTATTACAAAATATTCTACATTCTCAATTATTATTAATTTTACTAGAAATAGATTTATGTCATAGCTAGGGACGGCCTTAAACATTCGATTGCTATTCCATTCTTGATTCTATTTTTGTTTTCTGATTCTCGAGTCTTTTAAGTTGTTTAGGCCTACATGGTATTGTCATATAATGGATACAGTTATCATCTTAGTCATATGGTGAAGTCTTTTAAAAGCTTTGTTCTGTTCGACCTTGATTTATGAATAGGAGCTTCTGAATGGGTGACATACATATTGGATAAGCGTAATGATTTATTTAAAAAAGATTTCTGTTTGTATAACTGGAGAAATTGGAACTACAATTATTTGTCTTTTGTGTTGACATCTATGAAGTGGTAGCTGCCAGAGACGAGGATAGGTGAAGAGAGAGAGAGAGAGAGAGAGAGAGAGAGAGAGAGAGAGAGAGAGAAAGAGAGCTTACCCGAGACAGCCACCGCCCGACTGAGAGTCACGTAGCAGAGAGAGACGAGCGGTGACAAATGGTCCAGAAAGGTTTCTGATTGTCTTTGTTTTTGCGTCAGAAATAATAATAATACTATTTACATTATCTCAAATCAGCATTTGCTTTAATAGTTTAATTCGTTCAAAGTAACTAATACATAAGACATACTCGATATTTAATTAATTTTCCTATAAATTACACCGCACATATTTTAACAGCTAAAAAAACCAGAATCGGAATTGTATTTAAATCAATGAAGAATCGAGTATCGAAGATTCCTCGATACCATTAGAATCGACGATTCCTGGAATCGAGAATCGGAATCGGCGCATGTCTAGTTATAGCTAATAGCAATCTTTAGCAAACTCCGTTGTTTGTACACGAACTACCTAATAAATCCCAATAATTCTAATAAATACATAGGTTTACATATTCAATAAAATTACCAATTATCAAGAAAATACACATACTTTCAAGTCAATTTACTTTTCAAGTCCTAGAACCTCAATAATTACAGAATGAAAAGTTCCCAGTTCCAAATTAAAAATTTGCAGAAGCTGTACACAAACAGCAGGTAATTTTAGTTACCTTTTTAACCAATGAATTATAAAGTTTTTACCGCAATACCTTCTTAGATTCCTATGTAAAACTTAAATAGAAAGTGAAAGGGTTTGTATTCTCGCAATATTTGTAGTAGTTAAGCTATTTGCGTATGTACTTATGCAGTAGAATGATGAACGTTATCTAAAAGTTCAAATAATGACGTATGCAAAATAATTGCAATATCTCATTGCAAATCTCCTTGTAATAATATAAAAACTTGGAGCAACTGTGTTGTAATTTTTAATTATAAATAAATAATACTCCAAAACCAGATTTAATGAACATATTAGCCATATAAAATTTCAAAGACCTGAAAAATCTAGAGTTGCAGAACATATTCTAAACACTAAACACACTTTAGAATTAAATGATCTAAAATTATTGAAAACTGTTAATTCAAAAGGTCTTTTGAATAGTTTTGAAAGTTTGTACATTCACAAATATGATGAAAATGATTTATTAAATTGTGATAAAGGGCCTATCCCTAAATCTCAGTTATATTCATTAATTAGGAGATAGTTATAACTTTGTTAATAAGTAATATTAAAATAGTTGTAACGGTAACTCTTCACCACGAGAGGGGGAAGACCGGACCAAGTTGTAGAGGGGGATTTTACTGCAACGTGATTGGTCGTACTAGTTTTTTAAATAAGGGGCGTGGCGAAGTAGTTGCCGGTTTATGCCTATATATTAGTTGTATTATGTTGTTTAAAGTTAGTTGTATTTTTTAAATACCTCTGAAGATGATTGCTGGGCAATTGAAATGTACATAAGGTTTAAATAAATGTTACTTGTGGTTTAGAGGTTTTATTTATTTAAAAATAAACATTACGCCACAGTTGCTTCATACAGTTACCGTTTATATATGTTCTGATTTACATTTCGATTGCAGACCCATCATCTTCAGAGGACGTTACTAGAAGGCTATCCCTCTAAATAGAAATGTTTTATGGTTTAAGTGATTTTATATATTTATAATTAAAGATTAATATTATTTATGAGTGCAAAATTTTATTGTTGTGGTTTTTTTAATATAATAATTTCGATCAATGCTCCTCACAAGGTTACTGCTATATGGCGAAATATTGAGCACCAACTTTCACTGATAAATGTATCCGTGATATGATTGGAACCACTCTACCAATCATTAATTATACTTACAAATATTCTACAAAACGTAAAATTTATTCAAACACTTAATATGTTACTATTAAGAAATGCCGTTCTTAATAAATAACTTTAAAAAATATTTTCTAAAAACGCAGGAAATATATCACAAAATTAAAAAATACTTTTCAAAAAGAAAGACCTATTATTTTTCGTCTCATATTCAATGTAAACAACAACAACTTGGAAATAGAATTATCCAAAAGATAAAAGTACCGCTAAGCCACCGAGTACAAAGAGGTCTTTACAAGTCAGATTATTGCCTTTTTATTAGGGTTGAGGGTTTACGTGCTGGGAGCGTTTCAATAGGAGAGGGGAGGCAGAGAAAGGGGTATTGTGTACAAGGTATAATGCCAAGCTTATCCTTGTAGGTAATAAGTCTTCTAGAGCACTGCAAAAATAAGGAGTCGGTATTAGGTGATTTAGTAATATATAAGTGGATAAAACTTAGCAAACTCATCGTTTCTTTAAATTCCTCCCATTTAATATTGTTCAAACAATCTAATATCTTGTAGCAAAAAAAAAAACGGTAAAAATGAGTGAAAATAATTTTTCTATTTAATTTGTTCTTTGGGATTTTTAATTTAATGTAGAAGTAATGTTTGTATTGATTATGAGAGGATTTACTTCTTTAATTATATTTTTCACATATAAGTGTTGCACATATAGTGCTTTTATAAGCGTTGTCACAAATATACAGTAAACTCTCAATAATCCGGCAGGCATGGGACTGGGATACTCCCGGATTAGTGAAAACGCCGGATTACTAGAGGGCTCATTAAAAAGAAAGAGTACATTGAACAATATTTATGTCCATTTCCCAAAAATAAAGAAAACACAGGAAAATAATCCTATACTGTACACTTGCAATGATTAAACGCGAATGTATGTACTGGTCTGTACTTTAGAATGAAACATTACCTTATCTTCAACGTTTACACTGCAACATTGTTCACTTGCACTTGGTAACGGTCACAGCAAGAACATTCGGTTGGAAATAATTTATATCAGGAGCTACACAACTAGAACTGGGCGGTGTAACTGTCACTCGGAAGTGAAAAATACTTGACAATGAAACATTACCTTATCTTCAACGTTTACACTGCAACATTGTTCACTTGCACTTGGTAACGGTCACAGCAAGAACATTCGGTTGGAAATAATTTATATCAGGAGCTACACAACTAGAACTGGGCGGTGTAACTGTCACTCGGAAGTGAAAAATACTTGACAATGAAACATTACCTTATCTTCAACGTTTACACTGCAACATTGTTCACTTGCACTTGGTAACGGTCACAGCAAGAACATTCGGTTGGAAATAATTTATATCAGGAGCTACACAACTAGAACTGGGCGGTGTAACTGTCACTCGGAAATGAAAAATACTTGACAATGAAACATTACCTTATCTTCAACGTTTACACTGCAACATTGTTCACTTGCACTTGGTAACGGTCACAGCAAGAACATTCGGTTGGAAATAATTTATATCAGGAGCTACACAACTAGAACTGGGCGGTGTAACTGTCACTCGGAAGTGAAAAATACTTGACAATGAAACACTACCTTATCTTCAACGTTTACACTGCAACATTGTTCACTTGCACTTGGTAACGGTCACAGCAAGAACATTCGGTTGGAAATAATTTATATCAGGAGCTACACAACTAGAACTGGGCGGTTTAACTGTGACTCGGAAGTGAAAAATACTTGACAATGAAACATTACCTTATCTTCAACGTTTACACTGCAACATTGTTCACTTGCAACTTGGTAACGGTCACAGCAAGAACATTCGGTTGGAAATAATTTATATCAGGAGCTACACAACTAGAACTGGGCGGTGTAACTGTCACTCGGAAATGAAAAATACTTGACAATGAAACATTACCTTATCTTCAACGTTTACACTGCAACATTGTTCACTTGCACTTGGTAACGGTCACAGCAAGAACATTCGGTTGGAAATAATTTATATCAGGAGCTACACAACTAGAACTGGGCGGTGTAACTGTCACTCGGAAGTGAAAAATACTTGACAATGAAACATTACCTTATCTTCAACGTTTACACTGCAACATTGTTCACTTGCACTTGGTAACGGTCACAGCAAGAACATTCGGTTGGAAATAATTTATATCAGGAGCTACACAACTAGAACTGGGCGGTGTAACTGTCACTCGGAAGTGAAAAATACTTGACAATGAAACATTACTTTATCTTCAACGTTTACACTGCAACATTGTTCACTTGCACTTGGTAACGGTCACAGCAAGAACATTCGGTTGGAAATAATTTATATCAGGAGCTACACAACTAGAACTGGGCGGTGTAACTGTCACTCGGAAGTGAAAAATACTTGACAATGAAACATTACCTTATCTTCAACGTTTACACTGCAACATTGTTCACTTGCACTTGGTAACGGTCACAGCAAGAACATTCGGTTGGAAATAATTTATATCAGGAGCTACACAACTAGAACTGGGCGGTGTAACTGTCACTCGGAAGTGAAAAATACTTGACAATGAAACATTACCTTATCTTCAACGTTTACACTGCAACATTGTTCACTTGCACTTAGTAACGGTCACAGCAAGAACATTCGGTTGGAAATAATTTATATCAGGAGCTACACAACTAGAACTGGGCGGTGTAACTGTCACTCGGAAGTGAAAAATATACCACATAATCTTGACAAATTGATTATGTTTACATCTTCCGTCCTTGAAGAAAACGCCGGACTACTGGAGAGGCCGGATAGGCGAAGGACCGGACTATGGAGAGTTTACTGTATAATAATTTATCAATGTTTTAGTGATACATTGTTAAGTGCTGGAAAGACTTGATTGTGATAAAGGCTCGGCGTAAATGGATTTTATTTACAACTGTGATTAACTACGACTTGTCGCTGCGTTAATTAAGCGAGTTGAACAATAAGTACTGGGAGGAATGATCGACACACATCTAACAGTGACTGTAAAAACATACTGAATCACTGTTTCAAGCAAGTAAATCAATTTGAAATGGTTGGTGAACGGAATACATATTGAACGCTCTTTTCTTGTTTACTATAACCAGGATTTCCTCGGCGACAACGTATCACATCGGTGGCCACCAGAGGCATAAATGAACAAAAACGTCGATGGTATCCCAGCAATCGGGGCGGAGGGAATGTTTTGGATATTTATGTCTTAAAAACACAGGTTTAACTATGTTTTGGATTTCGTTAGAATTATAGTTTAAATATATGAAGTAAAGGAATATATACAAATATAGAAAATATGTAACCTCAGCTTATAGAAAGTAATATATATGATCGTGTATCTACTATTATTCCTTTTTTTGTTTGAAATTTTGGGAGCAGGGCTAGACTTAGCGTAAATCTTGACCGCCCATCAAAGCATAGCAACATATGCAATACTCGCTAAACATTTTTTATATAGGCTAATGACAGATCACAGATAATTTTTTAAACCTCAAAGTTTCGAATTTCTTTCCGAAATTCCTTTTCAAGAGCTCAATTTTAATTAAACAATAAAACATAATAAAAATCAACAAATTATAAAACTCTTAATAAATATCCATTTACAAGTCAAAAGTTTTTCTATCGCATGATTGTCATAAAAAAGATTTTGACTTTTAAATGGATATTTATTAACAGTTTTATAATTTGTTGATTTTTATTATGTTTTATATAATGTTATGTATTTTATAAATAGTAAGTTATGTTGTATAGTTTAATTAAAATTGAGTTCTTGAAAACGAATTTCGGAAAGAAATTCGAAACTTTGAATGTTTAAAAAAGCACAATTGTCTGTGATCTGTCATTAGCCTATATGAAAAATTAATAGTTATTAATCGACATTGTATAAAAAAAAAATGTTTTCAAATAATATTCGCTAAACTTCTTATGTTAACGGATACAATGTATAAACTACACAAACCTCAACATTAAATACATTGTATCCACAACATTCACACTTATATCAGGAGAGGTTTAAGTTGTATTTCTATTTCTGGTAAAGTATTATTTATTCCAGTGGGCCATTTCCTTACCCTCATGAAGCTCCTTCTTAGTGTAAGGATAGTATTACAGTTATATGTTTAATACTCCAAAATTATCTTGTCCCTTCTCCTCATCTACGTAAAGATAGGAGATATGGCCTACGACAATTTACGTTCGTCTTTCAATGAAACGTTTGAAAACGTTTCTATGATCTACGACCAGAGTGAGTGAGTGAGTGAGTGAGTGAGTGAGTGATAGAGAGAGAGAGAGAGAGAGAGAGAGAGAGAGTGACTATGTGAGTGAATGAGTGAGTGAGTGAGAGAAAGAGAGAGTGACTATGTGAGTGAATGAGTGAGTGAGTGAGTGAGTGAGAGAGAGAGAGAGAGAGAGAGAGAGAGAGAGATGGAATAGGAAAGTATATTACGTGAGAGTAATATTCAAGAAGAGAGTTAGCAGGGTCTCTGAAATAGACCAGATTTTTCAGAAATTGAGAACTATTTATGCTATTCCTATAAAATAAAAACTGAAGACTGACACTAGGCACATTCGTAACGAATTATTAAAACTATCAACAAGTAGAGCTTTTGTTATGTTGGTAGGGTAAAGTAGTTGCACAAAATAACATTAAACACGATAAATATACTTTATCATTTATAGGAATGTAGCACTAGAAATTCTTCTTTAAAAGTATATATAATTAGATAAATAAATATAACATAATTATAAATTTTGATGGAATAATTATCAATTTACTTGAAAACAGGGAATAAAGACAAAAAATTAATTAATAAAGTCTTAAAAATCTAACAATTAAAACAACGAAACAAGAGTCAAATTTTGCGGGAGGGAAAGAATGCTATGAGAGAACCCTGCCTTTCTAAAACAAGGTTTTAACCAGTTATGGAATTTGGGTTTAATACTTTGAATCAGAGTCCAACATTATGAGCAAAGGAATAGGTGCTTAGTTAACAAAAGGAAATTCAGGACAGAAGAAACAGCATTGACTGAATCAGCGAGTAAAGTCATGTTGACTGCTATTCGGATGTCCGGGGTGTAGTATTTTCTGATTTTTTGAATGTTCAACCTATAGTAAACACTATCTAGTACTCATGCATGCCTATTATTAAAATAAAGCCAGCGGGAAAAAACGGCGCGAATGTCAAAGAGAAGGCGTGATTTGGGTACAAGACGATGATCGCTCTCATAAACTGCCCAGTTTACACGAGAAACTATTGAAGAAATTGTTTAATGTTGTGCCAGGAGAAGAAATTCTATACTAAGGGAACTTAAATTGCATCGTGTTATTTATGCATAACGAGGGACCACACTTCACCATCCCCCAATCGTTAACGTACTTTGTTGTTCTTTATGAGACCCGTTTCCATGAAGCTGCCCGCATAAGCAGTACAATAAACAAATTCCAGATCAAGGTCTGATTACCAACACTATTATGGATTGGCTTACGACTCAGTTATTTCGGAATTTGAGGAGCTGTAGTCAAAGGCCTTACCAAAATCGACAGAAAGCTCCAGGGAAATTGCAATGAAACCAACCTGTATAAAGTAAGCTACATAGAATTATATTCTACATGAATAATACATTATTTTATTCTGTGTGTTCCATATTAGGGTAAAATAGTTTTAAATATTCGTACTTTAACTTTATTTAATGTCTGTTAATACCTATATACAATGACAGATCACAGGCCAATTCATGCTACTACAAATACACTCTACCTTTCGATTTTCTATCCGAAAATCCTTGTCAAGAGCTAAAGGTTTATCAGTCTAATATTAAACATTAATTTAGAGTTTTTAACATAAACAATACTTTTTTACAGTTTTTAAACAATAGGCTACTTTTAACATAAATAAAATCAATTATTTCATTATTCTTAATAAATATTAAAATTTAAAGGTCAAATTGCACTACTAGAGAAGTCAAACCGGAAAACATTTTGAATTGTCTAGTATTGCAATTTGACTTGTAAATGTTAATACTCGTATTTATTTAAAATGGTCTGTCATTAACCTCAAACACTTTAAATATCTAATAAACTCCACTTAATTGACCATCGTAAGGTATAGGCCTATCTCTATGATACTATAGATAGCTGTTTCCTCTACGCTTTCTTGTTTATGCGCGTCATGAGTCTGTCCCCTCTTAGACGGTGTACGAATTTATGTTAGTACTGTTATCTAACCTAAACTTATCTTTTCATTAAATGTTTAAAGGCAATTAACATCTCTTAGAGCAGGGTTAATTCACATCCTTCATAAGTCTGCTGTTGCATTAGGCTACTCTAAAATCATACACTTTCAGGATAAGATAAGACTACAATGCGAGTTTATTCTCCACCAATCCCAGGATATCCTAATTGTCAAACTCAAATAACCTGTTCGACTATACTAACCTAATATGTTCTACCCAACTGACCTAACCTAAGCTTTTCTAATTCTCTAACCTTACATAAATTCTTCCACTCGTCTACCCTAACCTAATATGATCCAACCCAACTTGCTGTACATGAGCTAACCTATTCTTCTTGTCAAACTCAACATATCCTGTTCGACTATATTAACCTAACACGTTCTACCCAACTGACCTTATCTAAACTTTTCTCAATCTCTAACCTTAGATAAATTCTTCTACTCGTCTACCCTAACCTAATATGATCCAACCCAACTTGCTGTACATGAGATAACCTATTCTTCTTGTCAAACTCAACATATCCTGTTCGACTATATTAACCTAACACGTTCTACCCAACTGACCTTATCTAAACTTTTCTAATTCTCTAACCTTACATAAATTCTTCCACTCGTCTACCCTAACCTAATATGATCCAACCCAACTTGCTGTACATGAGCTAACCTATTCTTCTTGTCAAACTCAACATATCCTGTTCGACTATATTAACCTAACACGTTCTACCCAACTGACCTTATCTAAACTTTTCTCAATCTCTAACCTTAGATAAATTCTTCTACTCGTCTACCCTAACCTAATATGATCCAACCCAACTTGCTGTACATGAGCTAACCTATTCTTCTTGTCAAACTCAACATATCCTGTTCGACTATATTAACCTAACACGTTCTACCCAACTGACCTTATCTAAACTTTTCTCAATCTCTAACCTTAGATAAATTCTTCTACTCGTCTACCCTAACCTAATATGATCCAACCCAACTTGCTGTACCTAAGCTAACCTATTCTACTTGTCGCACACTTAGTTATATCCTGACTGATTGTAGAATTTTCCTAAGCTTCGGATCCGAACCGTAAAGCCACTCAACGAGTCCTGAGGGAAACATAAGTAACCTTAGACAACCACGCGATCTTACGGCTTACGTAATGCGAATAAGCGAAGTTATGGCCTATTCTGGTAATGGTTACATTAGGAAAATAACAATATGAAGTCCCCAGGCACGTAACATTGACCCAATTTTATAACCATTCACTATAAATATCAAGAATTCGTTAGGTAAATGTTTATACAAAAAATCTTACATAGCTTTCAAATATAAATCCATAAATTACTATTTTGTTTCTACTAAACGCATAAACTACCAGCTAAAATATTGCATTTAACAAGTTTGTAAAAGCTCTTTTCGGATTGTCCAGTACTACTCAACATAGGCTCTGAGATGCCCTTGGTGTTCTTAAGGGATATTCGGAAAGAAATAATAATGAATTACATAATTGTATACGGAATAAATGATAAACAGGTTGAATATCGAGTAAAATTTAATTTTAATTAAGCTATTTAATTATAGCGACATTTTGACAACTATTTGTTGCCTTTATCAAGCCTGTTGTGCCATGATAAAACAAAAGAAAAACTAATGTTGTGCCTGAGTAATGTAAGAAGAGAGAACACCAAACCCACACACTTCACCAAAAACCCTCTTTGATGCAGTAAGTTATAAAAGAACGATTTTTGTGAAATGTAGGGGGTTTGACCTTCTGACTTCTCACATTACTCAGTACTTTGTGTTTCATGGCACAAAAGACTTGAAAAAGGGCAACAAACTAGTTGCCGAAACATCACACTAATTAAATAAACATTTTACTCGATATTAACCGCTTTATCATTATTCAGTATTTACTTCTAGTGCTCAAATACGCATAATTATATAGTGTTTTTATACAACAATGTATTCTCTGATAATACAAGTATTCCGTTATAAAAGGTTCGCTGTAAATAGTTTTAACGAATTTTAAATAAAAATAAGATTTTACATTACCAAAACCTCATAAACACTGATCTCTAATAAATTTGGGACCATGTTAGCATAGTAGGCAGATCTTTTCGCAAAAATGGGCAGCATGTGCATCAACCAAACGTTGCGACCCGCCTCATCTCTGCCAGTCACCGAGACGATGAAGCCATGAACACATCAAACTCAGGCACGAGGACAATAGTGGGCATCAGTCTGCAGCGGAGATGGTCTGCCCTCCATGTAGCCGGTTTTCTACTTCCGACAAGCAACGATTGCCCGGGCACACACTTGTCGCTTTGGCCTGGTAGAATCGTAACCTTACCAGCTCTGTCTCGATTGTTTCATAAACGAAGACCATGTCTAAACCTGCCCAGGGGACGATCAGCTGTGAAAATACGGTTCAATAGAGAAGAACGGGCATTGGCTAAAATAATTAAATGCATTACTGAAACGTCAAGAAACTTATAATAATGTAATAACTTATAATGACGTAGTCAACATGAAAGTTGCCAGGTGATGATGAAATATTCATCTGAAGTACGTCTTCTTCTGTATAAAAAAAGATGAGAAATTATGTGTGAAATGAAGTTAGGAGTCAGGATGGTAGATAATGCTCCTGTTATAGGGAATAATTATGGTTTCTGTCTATTTTTATCATTTCTATTCCTATAGTGTGGATCACGTAACCGTGCACTTGGCCTTGAGAGATCGCAGTAGGAAAGACGGGAGGTAGAGGGTCTGTACACCTAGCTACAAGCATAATAAAGACTGTCAAAACACTGACTTGTATGAAACTGCTGATATTAAATACATTCGATGATAAATTAACTTCGATATGAAATAACAAACAAACTTTAAATATGTGTAAACGGATTAAAAGGAGCTTTATAGATCGTTTTACTCTGACAGATATATCGTCACCTGTAGCTAATTCCGAACTACACTTCGTATATTTGCAATTCTTTCCATTCTTTCGTAGGTGGTAATAGTCACACGAGATAATTGGCCTTGACATAAAAACAAAACCCAATCAGAGATTATTTATTCAATTAGAACTAATACCAAGTCAAGTATTTCACAATGTGTATAGTGCAAACCACGTAACCCTGCACGTAGCCTTGAGCGATCATAGTAGGCAAGACGGGAGGTAGAGGGTTAGTATAAATACTTTCCTACAAACATGATAAGGACTGTCAAAATATTGACTTCCATGAGACAGTCTATAAATACTAGATAAATACGATGATAATTTACTTTCCGTATGAAAGAACAAACAATCTTGAAATATTTGTAGACATATCCGATGCAGAAGCTATTCATGTATAGAACATTCTGGATATGTAACATGTTTTCAGAAGTGGTAGTACACGAGAAATCTCGCAAGGCCAAGTGCATGGTTAAGTGGTCCACACTATATTGTATGAGAGAGACAGAGAGGGAGATATCTAAGGGTAGGCGAAACAAAAGTAACAGTGGGGTGGGTTTATTATAGCTTACGTGTACAGTGCTCTGTTAACATGTTCTGTTACCAACAACAAAGTACTCTTTACTTTGTGTGAAGTAGAAGAAAGAGATTTGTAGTCTTGTCCTAGATAACCTGTCCCTGAGTAGTAATCAGAGTATATGCTAGAAATATTTGTAATAAAGAAAAACAAAATATGTTTTAGGTTAAATTATTATTAATTGTTACTGTGTTAAAATTAATACAATTTCCTTTTATTTGCATTTTTGTTTCCTATTTTCTTAACATTTATTAGAAAAACATGTAGTTGCACCCAACGATGCAGTGAAAAGGTCAAACAGACAAAAATGTACTAAGAGCACACGGATAAAGTTCCAAGCGGAAGATGTTCATTGTAAAATGTATTCTTTATGTGGCACAGATACGCTTGAATAAACATGTTTTCCTGTCACTGCCACAGATACTGTTACAGTCTTGTTACAGACCCGTAATATAGATGTTTTTAAACCGATGCGGATAAAGATTTCATTTGACATTCACGTTTGTTATTGGTTCGTTTCACAATTTAGGTGTCAAACTGTAAATGGAGAGGAAAAGAGGGCTGCTTAGTAAAATATTTTATTTTTCAAAGTGGACAGAGCTTGAAATCGGAAATTTTCTTTTATAATTTCTTTTTATAAATGTATTATAGAAATAAAAAGGATCATGAAATAAAATTTAATTCTAACTGTGCTTGAATAGGCGGAACCGATTATTAAAAGGGTTAATAGTTGCTGTAGAAATATTACAGGACGAAGAATAAAAAACATTTTCAGGCTCAAGGTTGAATATTTACTACTGAAAGTGGATATTTTACTAGGAAATCTCTACCCTAATAATATTACTCTTTCCCAAAGCAGTAAACATATTACTAATGAGATTCTCTATGCTTAGACAATATGTAACGGCAACCGTAATGACGGTAAAACACGCGCACTCTCTTTTACGGACCCTTTTCTCAAATTATTTACACCTTTTATTGTAGAGTATTTTTTTCCTGGCGAAAAACCAATTGTGGTTATCATCGCCAAACAAAATCTAACACGGAACGCAATATTTTAAGTAAAACCAAATAAATTTAAATACAACAAAAATTATAAAACAAAAAACAACAACAATAAGTAACAAAAAAACAACAATAAATCCATAACAATAAAAAAAATTAAAAAAAACTATAAATAACAAAATAACAACAAAGAACAATATAACAGTAAATAAATAACAATATGTAAAACAATAATAGGTAACAATTTATCAATAAATAAATCTCAACAATAACAGTAACAAGAACACAAAATAAATTAAATTTAAATAAATAAAAGAAACACAGAGAATTATATGTATAAATAAAAAAATATATTTCAAGTACTAATAAATTTTAAAAAATATTTTCAAGTGGTGCAAGAAAGCGATGACTCGGTCAATGGCCGAGGCATCGTCCCTTAGCACCACCTTTAAACTGCCTTTTAAATTAAAAAGGGCATGAATATTGCTTACACTAACACAATCTACTAAAATATGTTTTATTGTGAAGATATCACCGCAGTATTGGCATATTGGTGGATCTTCACGACGCATCAAATATCCATGAGTTGCAAAAGAGTGGCCAACACGAAGGCGTGTAACCACCACTTCCTCCCTACGTTTTGAACGAATTGAAGACCTCTATGGACGGACAGTATCTTTAATTTGCCTCGCCTTATTCTGAATCGTGGTATGCCACTCGTCATTTCAAGCAGCGAGCAATAAATGTTTCGCAAAACAACACATAATCAGATGCCATAGCTCGTTGAGTAATAGGCACCAAACTTGCAGCTTTCTTCTCCGCTTCATCCGCTTTTGTGTTTCCAAGTATTCTGCAATGTCCAGGAACCCAACTGAAAGCTACCCCCACACCCCTCAATTGAAGCCTGTGTACAGCACACAAAATGTCCCTAACTAAAGGGTTGACAGAGAAAACATCCTGAAGAGCCTGAAGAGCACTTTTGGAATCCGAACACAAAAGATAATGGGAAGATCGAGATTGAATGACGGTCAAAGCTTTAAAAATAGCAAATAGTTTTGGCGTGAAAACACTGCAAGCTGAGGGCAATCCGTACATGTAGGTACGTCCAGACGCATAAAGCGCACACCCAGCGCCATTCTCCAGTTTAGATCCATCCGTGAAAATAATCTCACTATACTGGTGGGATCTGTATATTTCCAAAAACTCCTGGTGGTACACCACATTAGGAGTATTGGTTTTTATAAAACTGGACAGTGAAAAATCAAAGCGGGGCGTTTTTATTATCCATGGAGGTAGATAGCACAAAGATCGTTCAAACGTAGTAGGAAGTTCCGACTCTAGATTATCAATTATGCGGGACCGAAAGGGGCGGTTGAACGTTCGCGTGCATTATAAGATGGTTCGTAGCGGTTATTAAACGCTACATTAAATGCCGGATGTTTAGGTTTGCTTCGAAGACCAGATATATAAGATATTTGTAGCATCTGACGTCTTGAAAGAGCGCGTTCCCCAGCCGTAGGGGTTCCCAGCTAAGAAGACTAGGGATTGGGCTAGATCTAAATGCACCAGTAGGAAGTCTAAGTCCAGAGTGGTGGACAGCATCGAGAGTTTTCAGAACTGTAAGTTGTGCGGATGAATAGGCTTGACTGCCATAATCAATGCGCGATCTAACGACCGCGCGATAAAAGCGAAGCATACTAGTTCTGTCTGCTCCGCAATTCGTACCACTAAGGACTCTTAACATATCCAATTTCTTGTTGCATCTCACCTTCAAATCACGAACATGTGGGATCCATGAGAGTCTTTTATCAAATAAAAGACCCAGAAATCGAACACTATCCTTGGTTTGAAGTTGAATCCCATCAATATAAAGGATCGGATGGGATCTGCCTACGACGACTAAATGCTTCACATTGGGTCTTTGAAGCAGAGAATTTAAAACCTGTAGTTCTTGACCATTCCTCTAATCTGCTTATTGCTAACTGCAAAGATCTTTCCGCAGTTGCCATACTACGAGCAGGCACATATATAAAAAAGTCATCTACAAAGAGTGAACAGTGTACCGGAGATCGTATATAACTCGTGTTACTGTTTATTGCAACGGCAAATAGCGTGACTCTCAACACGCTGCCCTGCGGTACACCATTCTCCTGTTTATAACTGTTTGAATACGTGCCTCCAAGACGAACGCGGAAAGATCTATTTGATAGAAAGTTAGCGATGAATGCTAAGACATTCCCTTGTATACCCCATGGTTTTAAAGTGTTCAGAATTCCTCTTTTCCATGCCATATCGTATGCCTTCTCAAGGTCGAAGAAAACAGCAACGAGTGTTTGACGCAAGAAAAAGGCATCTTGAATTTCGGATTCTAACAAAACCAATTGGTCAACGGATGATCGTCCTTGCCTGAAACCACACTGTTCGTTGCAAATAAGGCACTAGGTTTCTAGGTACCAGACAAGGCGGCGGTTGACCATCTTCTCCAGTAGTTTGCATAACACGCTTGTAAGGGATATAGGTCTATAACTACTGGGATTGGTTTTGTCTTTACCTGGCTTCAAAAGAGGAATTGCAGTCGATTCTAACCATGCATCGGGGAGAGAGCGCTCCTCGAATAAACGATTGTATATTCGAAGGAGGACAAGTTCCGCCGATGACGGTAGATGTTTCAGCATGGATTACACAATGGAATCAGGACCTGGTGCAGAGTCCTTCGTTGACTCAAGAGCTGACTCCAATTCCCCTATAGAGAAAGGAGTGTTGAAAGGAGAGTCCTCAGACAACCCAACAGTAAACGGCATTGCTTCTTCCTTCAGTTTATAAATCTGGAATAATCTATTATAGGCTGTAGTAGCAGAAAAGTTAGAAAATGATGTTCCAGGTAGATTAGCAATGTCATCACTGTTTGTGATTAATCTTCCATCCGGTTACTTCAGCGCAATGGCTGGCCACGGAGTGAAAGTACCACAAACTGATCTTAGTTTCCTCCACACTGTGGAGGATGGAGTTGTTTGTTTAATTGTGCTAATGTACTGTTCCCAAGAGTTCTTTCTACTCAGCCTAAATATCCTCCGTGCTTTCGCACGGAGTATTTTATATTCCTGAAGGTTTCCATTTGTTGGTTGTCGCTTAAATCTCCTTAGCGCTCTTCGTCGTAAACGGAGGATTGCATTGCATTCATCGTTCCACCACGGCACAGGCGGTCGGCGTGAATCTGCAGAGGTTTTTGGAATGGTCTCTACAGCGGCATTTAAAATAGCTTTCGAAAAAGTTTCTATTATTTCATCAATGGATGTCATATAATCCATGTCAAATGATACAAGGTAATTCGAGTAAGAGTCCCAGTTGGCTTTTTGCAAAATCCAACGGGAATTTCGAGCATAACAGGGTTGGGAGTCACATAAATTGATCTTAATAGGCACATGGTCGCTTCCATACAAATCATTGCGTACCGACCATGTGCATCTAGTAGCTAATTGAGGGCAGCAGATCGATAGGACAACAGCTGTCCATCCACCAGTAGATGCTGCTAAATGGGTAGGCGAACCGTCATTTAGCAGACATAAGTCCAGTTCCGTTCTCACACTCTCCACAAGTTCACCTCGAGAGTTGCTAGTCGGAGATCCCCAAGCCAAATGGTGGGCGTTGAAATCTCCTTCCGATAACAACGGAGTCGGTAACTGGCTTATCAAATTCACTAAATCACTGTGTTGCAGATTTTCTTGTGGTGGCAAGTAGACACAACACACAGTGATTGTATACGGGACAGCTGTTTAAAAGGCTACTGCTTGCAAAGGGGTTATTAAGTTTAGCGGAGCAGCATCGATATAGTCACGGGCTAGGATGGCTACGCCACTTCTAGTTCGGTCTTCTGTAACGAAGTCTGATCTGAAAACTGAATATTCCCTTAAATGAAAATTATGCTATTCGTGGAGATGCGTCTCCTGTAGACATATAAACATCGGATACACATCTCGCACGAGTACTTTAAGTTCTTCTATGTGACTCCTAACACCGTTGACGTTCCACTGTATCTTGGTTTAGGAGGTTTTATCCTCGGTTTAGGAGGGGTGGTTTTTACATTCCCTCCTTTGTTAGCATTTTGTTTAATACCCGGTAACGACGATGGCGATTTGGTCTGACGTAACACTGGTCTACGTGGTTTGGATTTTTCTGCACAGAAGGTTAATTACCCGTTGATAATATCTTCTGCACAGAAACACAAGGCTCACTGAGTGATTTATTTCGTTCTCCAATCCCCCCAATGGAAGGTATAGGTACATGAGGTAAAACATTATCCGTTGCTGCAGGTTGTACCAAATTCAAAGAAGGACCATTTGTGACTAAGCACAAAAGGCGAGACACTTGTTCAGTTAGAGCTTCAATCTTCTTTGACAGCTCAGCACAGTTGGTACAAGACGATTTTGAAGCGGTCAGTGTAGCGGCATAAGACTTACTGTCTGCCTTTGGCTGAGGGGATCTAAAGAGTTTTTTGGCCTCTGAAAACGACAGCTTGTCTTTCGCCATGATGCCTAGGATAGCTTTCTCTTCCTTAAAAGTAGGACAGTTGTAGGATTGCGCTGGATGGTCACCACCACAGTTGGCGCATTTCGGAGAATTAACACATTCCTTGTCATCATGGCCTTCATCGCTACATATACCGCATACGTTCTGCTTCGAACAGGTAGAGCTGATATGCCCAAAACGCTGGCACTTGAAGCAGCGCCTAGGGTTAGCCACGTATGGTCTCACTGAGAGCCTTTGGTAACCTGCATGTAAGTATTCGGGTATTTCCGGTTTGCCGAAGGTGACGATAAAAGAAGCTGTTGCTACTTTTTCTCCTTTGTCCAATTTCATGATAGGGACAACGTCCGTAACTGACTGAGACGACAGTTCGGACTTAATTTCATCAACAGGAAGGTGCATTAAATCCCTACATGTGATGACCCCCTTTGAATAATTCAAAGATTTGTGGGGAACCACAGATACCTTGACCTGGTCAAAGAAAGAGGTCATTTTAGATAGAGCACGGGTTTGTCTCTCGGTGGAAGTCGCAACTAAAAGTGTTCCGTTTCTAAGTTTCTTAATAGAGGCTATTGGACCTCCAGCACAGGCAGTAATAGCCTTCTTAATGAGGAAAGGAGAAACTTTGAAAAGATCTTTCCCTTCTTCGGCACTAGATACAACTTTTGCTCATGGGAATGTCTGTGACGTTGCCACCATCAACTTTTTACTCAAATCTTTACTAATATGATCGTCAGGAGAATCCTGGCGTATCTTCTTCAGACTAGTCATATTTGACGTGGTTTTTGAATCCATAAATATTTTTTGCCAGCCATCGTGTCAAGATTTACGGGCGAGACTATAGAAACGGGTACACCCTTGGATCACATTAAGATCATTTCCAACCCTCAGAACTCTGAGGCCTATAGCTTTTCTCCTTAGCTCGATTGGATGGGCATCAGTCGAGAACTCGTAATACTGTGCACAGGCTCCGACACCCATGCACCGCGGACACTCCCTGATCAAGGACCGAAGCGGCTGGCAGAAACCGCGCTTACGTCTTCGGCAGAGCAAGCTCACATCAGCGTCCCAGACCAGAGTTTGTCAAGCTCTGGACTTTTCAGCACTCCTAACGCGCAACGGTTCTGACCAGTCAAAATTCCCCAAGATAAGATGTAAGTGTTGAAATGTGTATAGACTGTGTTGGTGTGTGTATGTGTGTGTGTATGCTTTGTGAGTGGTGTAGTGTTAGGCTAGGGTACCGCGAGGGACGTCAAACCCCTCGTAGGTGCGGCTAGTCCGTACCCCCTGCGGGTTTATTGTAGAGTAATTAAATACGGAAAATTAAACCGTCAAAGTATAAGAAGAGAGGGGAACAGAGAGCTGACGTAGTAATTGATTGCATTCGAGTCTTCCCTTCAACATCTTGGGGGAAGTTATGACGAGTTCGTAATATTATGCAAAGTTCCATTAAAACGACTGTTAAAGGAATAATAATAACCAGAAATAAAACCTTATGCTCAGAGTCCAATTAAGATTTTGGCGAGATAAAGGCAAAGCGTGGTTTATCTTGATCACCAACCATCTCAAGGACTTCGCGTTGAGGAGCCAGTCTCTGATTCACTCTATTTTTAAAAGTTTAAATATATTTAAAAAAACAAAAGCATTTTTTAATTATTATCTGCGATTAAACAAAACTAAAAACGTGTGTTTAGTACGTGTCTAAGCCTTTATTAATAAAAAATTACATATATTTATAATATATATAACTTTTTTATAATAAAACAAAAACATCACAGAATAGCAAAAAACATCAGTTTTATACAATACAGACTGACATCAAAGTGGAAACGTTTAACAACGAAAAGGTTTTTCGTTGTTAAATTTGTATAAAAAGTTCAATAGTCGTCTAGGTGAAACCATCCTAAATCTCCATACTGACAAAAAAGGAAAACAAAAACGTCATAAAGAGCGTGATGATATACACAAGACTGGGCAAAGTGAGTAGAGTAAGTTATAGGTTCACTAAAGGCGAAAGCAAATAGGCTAAAAACGGTAAATAAACTAGATATAGACAGTTTGTAAAGGTTTGACAATTTCAAAGATTATTTATTTTTGTTAACTAAAAAATTCACAAACTACTTACAGAGCATTCATATTGTATATGCAGAGCAATAAATCAATATAAAAATGCAGATCAATAAAACTGCTTAAGGTCGACAATAAGTTCGAAGTCAAGATTCGAAGGTTTCTTAGGATCTTTGTTTTTACGGAAGGTCCTAATATGCTGTAGAAACTATGATACCAGTATCTGTGTGTGTGTGTGTGTATGTGTATGACAGAAGGAGAGAGAGAGAGAGAGAGTGTGTGTGTGTGTGTGTGTGTGTCTGTGTGTTTGTGTTGTGTGAGAGTATGTGTGTGTGTGTGTGTGTGTGTGTGTGTATTTTTTATAATAATCTCGATCGGTAGTAGTCCCGAGATCACGTGAGCAGCGTCCCTAGAGACAGTCCTAAACGCGGTGGTGATCCTTAATGCCATTTGCCGGCCAACTGGGTATATTCTTCTTTGGCATTCTTGTAGCTCTAGTGCTTTTGCCCAAATGGCAATACCATAGGTCAGTATTGATGTCACAACTGACCCAAGGAGCGCTCGTCTTCTTGGTTTAGGACCACCCACATTCGGCATGATGCGGGATAATGCTCCTCCAACTGCTGCCGCCCTGGAGCTGGCATGCACTACTTGATCCTTGAAGTTGAGACGTGCATCTATCATTACTCCTAAGTATCGTACTGACGCCTTGGACTCAACCACATGCTCCCCAACTTGCAGTGTAATTGTTTCCCTTTTCTTCCTGCTAGTTATGAGCACTACCTCTGTCTTATGCATTGCTATCTTGAGTCCTGCTTCCCTCATCCAGTCGGCATATTTCCTGAATGTTTCGTTAAACAGGTTTTGTATGTCCTCCAGGAACTTTCCCACAATCACCAGGGCGACATCGTCTGCAAACGCGACCTGCGATACCATTCTCGGGATCTTCACTTCAAGGAGACCGTTGTACATTACATTCCACAAGAGCGGTCCCAGGACCGAGCCCTGTGGTACTCCTCCACTAATTTTATACATTTTTTGTCCCTCATCTGTGTCATATTGCAGAAGTCGGTCAGTGAAGTAGCTGGCCACCAACTTCTGCATGTACTTAGGGACATCGAACTGGTCCAGTGCTTCCATTATTCTACCCCACCTTGCAGAGTTGAATGCATTTTGCATATCCAGGGTGACTACTGCGCAGTATTTTTTCTCACCATCAGTCCATCTGTCTTCTGTAGTCGCATCCTTTGCTGTGCTAACTACCATATTAATCGCATCAGCCGTTGACCTTCCTCTGCGAAAACCATACTGACTATCTGACAGATGCTTTTCAACTATTTCCTCTATTCTTGTATACATAATCCGCTCAAGAATCTTTCCCGCCGAGTCAAGCATGCAGAGTGGACGATAGGATGATGGTTCGTCCGGTGGCTTTTTTCCTTTTGACAAAAGGACAAGTCTCTGCAGCTTCCATTTGGTAGGAAAGTGCCCTTCCTGTACGCATCTATTGTACATATGTAGGAACATCCCTGGCGCTATATTTATGGCTCTTTTCAGGGCAATGTTCGGGATACCGTCGGGTCCTGGTGCCTTATTGTTTCTCAATCTTGAGCAGACATTAGCTCCTCTAATGTTATCGGTGGGACCGGCTCGTCAGTGCAGAAGTTACCTATCTCTAGCTGTTGTTGTCGCGGGAAGAGGTCCGTGACAATCCTCCCCAATAGAACCGGACAGGTGGGTGAGGCCTGTGATTGAGGTTTTACTCTTTTCATAACCACTTTATATGGTCTGCCCCATGGGTCACCTTCTACCTGTTCCACTAGTTCTTGCCAGCAGTGTGCCTTACTGCTTTTGATGGCCTTAACCAGTTTGAGCCGCGCAGCTTTATAGGATTCCTTCCGGTCGCTATAGTTCGTTTTTTTCCTGCCTCTAGTGACGCTTCTTCTTGCTCGGATGGCCTCCTGGCGACTGTTGGCGATGTCATTATTCCACCAATACATGGGGGGGGGGGTGATCATTTCTCGGACGCTTTCGCGTCATTGTGGCGTCACATGCAGCGGCAACTCTGCACATTACTTCCTTCACCTCATTCTGTGCATCATTTGCTGTAATGGCTTCGCTATTGAAGGCCACTTGGAATAGCTCCGCATCGAATTTACTAGCGTTCCATCCTTTAAGGTTCGTCCTTTTACGTGAGGGCCCCTTCTTAACCTGTTCCCCCATCACTTCAAAGCTGATGACCCGATGGTCGCTCATATTGAAAATATCATGTACCGTCCAGGCATTGCCCCCCCCTGGTCAAGCTGGGACTAGCCCATGTAAGATCAACGATCGAGCTTCCACTATTCCTCTCAAATGTCGGGAGGGTTCCGGTATTCAGGAGGACCATGTCCAAGAAGGACATCGCCTGGAGCGTTTTATTTCCTCTTTCATTCGTTTTCTTGCTGCCCCACTCCAATGCCCAGGCATTAAAATCACCAGCTATCACACTGGGGGAGTGTTCCTTGACATCCTTTACTAGCCTGTCAAGCAGGTCCGTAAATTCACTGGTGTTTAGGCTGGGCGGAGCATATATGCTATAAAAATGCACTCCTCCAAGCTTAGCCCTCACATATCCTCTTTGGGTGCTATCTGGCTGGTCTTCAAAGGGGCGGTCATTGCACGACCATATAGCAGCCTTTCCCGTGGCATCGGTAATCCATGCTTGTGTTTTGAGCCTAGTGTACGGGTCCACCATAGTCACTAGGTCAATTTTCATCTCTCTGACCAGTTGGGTCAGTAGATCATGTGCGGCCTCACAATGGTTCAGATTATGCTGTAATATTCTCATTTT